>BLBF01000006.1:70008274-70024529 GCA_015471245.1 Laticauda colubrina
TGGAGCTGACTATGGGTCTGAGAGGTATGCCTTCTTTGTGTATTTTTGGGAGGCCGTATAATTTGGGGCATCTAGAAGATTTTTCTCTTGGGATGATCGTCTGTTGGATTTCTTTGCTTATGTGGCTGGTTATAATTTTCTTCTTGGTTGATTTTTCTAGATATGTGGTTGGGTCTGTATTTATATGTTTGTATGTGGAGTCTTGAAGATGGCAGATGAGATTCTGCTGGAACGTTGCTTCAACTTTAACAGAACTACAATGACGTGGGATAATACCCGAAGGAAGCTAAACAGCACACATGTAAGTACCCGCGAAAGCCTAAGAAAACTTATATATATATATATATATGTTTTTTTAAAGTTTTTGCGGATACTTACATGTGTGCTGTTCCGCTTCCTTCGGGTATTATCCCACGTCATTGTAGTGCTTTTAAAGTTGTAGCAACATTTCAGCAGAATTTCATCTGCCAACATCAGGCTTCTGTATTACAGAATTATTATTCTGTATATACAGAAGCCTGATGATGGCAAATGAGATTCTCCTGAAACGTTGCTACAACTTTAAGAGTAGTACAATGATGTGGGATAATACCCGAAGGAAGCTGAGCGCCCCACTTCGCTTTAGAGGACAAGAAATAGCGAAATGTCCGGGCTCCCCACAATACAGGCACAAACCCCCTTGGCATCTCTGCTTTCACTCCTGGGCTGTCAGGCGAGGTGTGGCCACTCCCAGTTCCATTGGCTCCTCAGCCGTTGCCATGACACATGGGGTGACCCGGGGTGCTGTCAGCACAGGGCGCGATGGTACAGATGCGATGGCGACTCCTGGATGGTGGAACGGGTCTTTCACCATTGGAGATGTGCATCGATGCACAGGCATTTCACCACCAGAGCGTCGAGGGTCAGGGGCACCTCATCTCGAACTAATTCGTCCTGCAGTTCATCTGACAGGCTATCCTGGAAGGCGTCCATTAACGCCGCATCATTCCAGTTGGAGTCCAGGCACAAAAGCCGAAATTCAGAAATAAACTCTTGCAGGGGGCACTTTCCTTGGCGAAGGTCCTTAAGATGCCTGGCTGCCGTCTGCATTCATATGGGGTCCTCATACATGTGGCGCAGGTGTTGCCAAAAACCCTGGTAATTAGTAACGGGCTGTTCTTGAGCAACAAGGGCATGGCCCATCAGGTGGCCAAGCCAGAAAGGAGGTTTATCACAACCCCACCCGAACCCGGTCATCTGGGAAATCCCCTGGCCTCACAGCCATAAAAAACTGGCACTGTCCCATGAAGGCCGGGAACATCTCAGGCTGCCCAGAAAACTTATCTGGCACAGCCACTGGGCATATCTGACGGGGAGGGGGAGGAGGAGCTGCATGAGCCTGTAGCAAAGCAAGTTGGGCTGTTAATTGAGCCACTTGCTGTTGTAGAGTTTGATTCTCATCTTGCAGCTGTTGTTGAAACTGCTGCTGGTGGTGGTCCATCTTAGGTAGAAGATGGTTTAAGTCAGGTATGGGACAAAAATATTCTGTCTCCCCTTCCATTTCCCCAAAAAGGTAAGGGATTATACACACACACAAACACAGACAGGCAAGCTGGCTCGAACTTCGCAGAGCTAATTCTTTGTAACTGATAACATTCTTGACATCCCACTACATCCTGCCTGCCAAGTCCGAGCTGGCAGCAATTGTAAATCAAAGTCTTACTCACAGAGGGAAATGGTTCTTTTACTTCATAAATCACAAGGCAGTCCACAAAACAATCATTCACAAATAATGTCTAAAGTAAGTTAAACTTTGTCCCATTAAACAAAGTTTAAGGAGAAAGCACACCCACTTTTATCACTTGTGGGGTGTGGCTTAGTGACTCAGCTCTCTCTCTGACCCTCCCACACCTCCTACATTGTTGCTCATGTTTCTCCCTACGACGCTGCTTGGGGTTGAGCCAAGACTCCTCCTCTTCACTCCCTGTCAGGGGCTGCTCTGACATGCCTTCCTCCTGATTCATCTCAGGCTGTTCCTCTTGGTTGTCTGATGGAACCTGAGGCATTACCAGGGAAGAAGGTCCTGGGGAGGAAGGCATTGCCAGTTCCTCTCCCTCATCTTCCAGGTCCTTTTCCTCTGGCAGCATAGGCTCGGGAGTTGGGGCCACAACACTATCCCCCACCACAAGGCCCTTCCCCCAAATCTGATGGTCAGAATGTAAACGCAAGGAGAAGTGGTCATGGAACAGCTATATAAGGTCTGGGGCGTGGATCGTGGAAGCATCCACCCAGGAGAGGGCCTCCGGCCCATCCCCCTGCCTCTCAATCAAGTACTGAAACCACCCTTTCAGCCAATGGGAATCCCTAATGCTGGCCACCTTGCCTTCTACTGCACCACCCTCACCGGGTGCAGGTGGTGGATCAACAGCTGTGGGATGTTGGAGATAACACATGGCATGTATATATATAGGTGTGTTTGGGTTTTTCCCCATGTAAGATTAAGAGTATCTTGGCGACATTTCGGCGATATAATATAAAAATAAAAATTTTATATTATATTATCTTTTTAAAAAAATTCGTATTAATGGTCCTTGGGATTTAAAAATATGAGTTTGGTGGTCCCTGAAATCCAAAAGATTGGCAACCCCTGGCCTTGACAAGCTTTCTTGGCAACATTTTGAGAAGTGGGTTTGTCATTGTCTTTTCTTTTTCAGAAAATGACTAGCCTAAGATCATCTGGCTAGTTTTTGCCTAAGGTAGAACTAGAACTCACAGTTTCCTATTTCTATCCGAGTTCCATTACACCAAACTGGCAGAAAATACAAATTGTGCTTCTTTGAAGGGTGAAAAGCAGGTTCGAAAAGAGAATTAAGAGTTGCAACTATATTGTGCCCTTGTGCATGACTATTCATTGATAAAAATATCATAGAATATACAATAAGATATAAAAATCTGTCTATGAGGAAGAATTCTCATAGATTTTAAATTGGGATAATTATTGTCTGAATTTTATATGCTTTTTTTTTTACCTGTTTAGGTAAAAAAATATGTTACACAGAAATATTGAAACAGAAAGCATACATTATTCATATATTTAATCCTTACTGAAAGGTTTTTTATTTTATGAAACAAAGTTAAAATATAAAACTCCAATATTTTTAACAGGAACAAACAAGAAAAAAAATAAAAGGAAAAACAAATAAACAAGACATTAAAACCTGAAAGAGCAAGGGGAGCAGAGCTGCCAGCCAAAATGGGCAGGCCAGGGCTTTCCTTCCTCCCCGCCAGAATAGGCTTCTTGTGCCATGGCTGCCATATGGTAAGGGGAGCGCTGCATTGTGGCTTAGTCAGTTAGCTGAGCTCGAGGATGGTGGTTGAGGAAATTATCCTTTGTTAAGCTTTCTTGTCTTTACTGCATACATGTGTATAGCACCAATTTATTTTTCTCTACATGATCAAACAGATGAAGAAAGTCATTTTCTTTTGAAAGACATGCTTCCTCAACTCTTTAAGAATGAGTACTTAATGCCAATATACTTTCCAAATGATTCATGTTACTACTTTCAAAATTATTACATACCTATGTAAGTGTGTAAAGAATGTGAAACCGTCCATTTTATCTGATTTTATTTACATTTTCTTCTGTTCTCTTCCCAGGAGAGGAAGTTCATTGGAGGCTCTGGACAAATTAGTGAAAAAATTATGGAATATCTGGGAAAACGAGTTAAATTAGAGAAGCCTGTAACATATATTGATCAAACTGGTGGAAACATCATAGTAGAAACATTAGACCATGAAAAATATGAGGTAATTTAAATATTTGAATTTTAAGATCTGCACCCTTGCTTTTATTCTTATGAGAAAAAAAGAAAATGAAAATGCTACACACATTCTATAAAAGCAAAGCTATTAATTGGGTGCATTCCAAATTAGAAAAAAATGTTTCTGTGAGTAAAACAGCCTGCATTGTTCTAATATAAGAACTTCAAAGCTTTTGCTTATTTATGAGGAACTCCAATTTCTTTGGACTCATAAAACTACAGCCTTAGAAATCATAGTTCCACACAAGAACCTTTCTAAGCAACATTAAATTATGGCTTGAGACAGTTATGGGTAATATATCAATTTGTATAAACCATGTTTTTTATCAGTCTTGAAAAAATGGCAAATAAAAAAATAAAGATGAGGAAGGAATGGTTCTGAATGCTCACACAACCAGATGACTGCAACGAATATATACATCTTTCCATTGCCCACCTTTCAGTCAGAATTAAAGAAGTTTCTTGGATGAGAAGCAAAATGTTTTCAAGGGGAAAAATCCAGTTGCCATTTGGAAAAACACCTTTGGGACAAACTGGATGATTGAGAATCTCCATAGATAGTGCCCCATTCCATTTTCAAGAGACACTCCCTGAGTCCAACAATTGTGAACAATATTTATCATCTCTCCACACGCACCCTCCCTCAAGAAAACAGATTATCTGGACCATTTTCGGTCAGTTTCATATTGAGCAATAACACCAAAATAGCATTGATCACACTTATTGATGACCTTTGACTGGATTACTTGATCTGTCAGCAGCATTCAATATTATTGATCATGAAATCCTTCTGGACTGCGTTCAAGGGTTAGGGAGGTGAGGTATTGTGGTGAATTTCCTCCTATTAGAGCCAGTGACAATAGCTGTATAAGGGGGGAGAGATCTCATCCTAGTCTCTTGTTTTCTGAAATTCCTTGGAGTTCTACCTTCTCTCCATTACTATTTAATATCTACATGAAACTGTTTTGTGAGATCATCTATTGGCATGAAGTTAGATATCAACAGTATGTTGATGATACCCATTTAGACATCTTCACCTGGGCTGACCAAGTGCTACCATGAAGATTGTTTTATGTATGTGAAAGCCATGGGAGTCTGAATAAGGAAGGCCAGGCTTTTAGTTTTTAATCAAAGTAAGATTGAGTGAATTTTAGGGTCTTCAAATTCTGGGGACTCCCATCTTTATTTCTGGGTGAGGATGTGAAATCTGGAGGTTTTCTTGGACTCTCAGCTTCTTCGAAAAGAGAAGTGTCAGCCCTAGTCAAGAGCTTTTCCCAAATCCATCTTGCACACCAATTGCTCTTCTTCTTTGATTAGGAGGTCTTACTCACAATCAGTTATGCCTTGGTCACTATTGCAATGTACTGTACATAGGGTTGCCCTTGAAGACCATTTGGAATCTGCAATTCATTCAGTATGGAGTGGTACTGGTACCTATGGGCACATCATAGTATATCTATGCAACATCATTACCTTGCATGATGGAAAGGTTCCAATTAAATTTTTGCAAGCAATTCAGAATCCTGGTTACCATCTATAAAGGGTCAGGGGTTTGTTTTTTTTTGCAGACTGCATATTTCTGGCTGTCTCTGCCCACATCACAGATTTGGTAGGGTAGTTATGTTTCAAATCCCTTCTATAGAATTATAGCAATAGCATTTAGACTTATATACTACCCCATCGTGCTTTATAGCATTCTCTGGGCAACTTACAGTGTTAGCATTATTTGCATATTGCTCCCAACAATCTGGGTCCTTATTTTACTGACCTCAGAAGGATGAAGGCTGAGTCAACCTTGAATCTTATCAGGATCAAATTCCAGGCTGTGACAGAGTTTAACCAGCAACTCTGCATTCTAACCACTGCACCACCAGGGCTCTTTTATGTCACTTAGCAGGACCAAGGAAGATGCTGCACTTCCCCTTTGGAACAGCATACTGCATGAGATGTAGTTAAACCTAATCCTGTGAACCTTCCATATGATCTTGAAGACTTACAATAGTTCTTCCCTTAGGTCAGAGTGTTGGATGATCTTGATGTGTAATGACTTTGAATTTGGAATATGTGGGGTTTGGCCTTCGCTATGCTATATTGTACTGTGTATTTCTGTGTTTAACATAGATAATTTTCGTTTCTTAACTGTATGTGAGCCATGCTGAGTTGCTATTTGTAAGTTGGGTAGGCATATCAAGCAATCAGATCAGATCAAGATAAGACTAGATCTTTTTATTTTTCTTATATATATCCATTTCATGTATTCATAACTATGTTTATACTTATACCTGTTATCTTATAATCGCTTGACAAAATAAAATAAATTAATTAACAAGCCAGAGATTCCAATTCAATCATGCCAAATGGGTATTTTTGTGGGACTCAGTTTTCTTGATCTGTTATAATTGGGACTTCCATGCCACAGAAGTGTGATTGTGTTATGTAACAACAATTTTGTTTGTATTTCTTTTCAAGACCCAATATGTTATTAGTGCCATCCCTCCAGTGCTTAGTTTGAAGATTCATTTTAACCCACCTTTGCCTTCAATGAGGAATCAGATGATTAATCGGATCCCTATGGGGTCAGTCATCAAGTGTATAGTATACTACAAGGATACATTTTGGAAAAAAAAAGGTATTTCATGTTAATTGAATGGACAGGGGAAAGGGATAATGCATATACAGCTTACACTTAGAACATCAGTTCCTACTTTTATGAAGGTCTACAAGAGATTTGTGCATGCAAAATCTCATCTTTATTTCACTGGTGTAAAAATTGGAAATACATCCCTAAGGCAAATGTATTGAAAATAATATTGTATATACCTTTGTGGTACAACATAAGCACCAAAACTCAAGAGGGGACATACAGAGCTGTCCCACAATGTTCAAGTGTCTTGTTCTTTCACTTCTTAACTCAGCAAGATCTTGAAAGAAATGGCAAACATTTTGCCACCAAAAGTTATTTGTAATAATAATTATGTAATATTTTAAAACAAGCAAGGAACATGAAAACAGAAAAACAGACTACATGTGGTAAAATCATTCAGCAAGAGTCAATAACATAAAGTACTAATAACCCGTGTGCGTATGTGTGCGCGCGCGTATGCACAAATACACATGCATACAAATACATGTTATTTTTTTTCTTTTTTACTTTCAATTATTTCAACCAGACTTCCTTGAGATCGATGAATGTTTTAAAGATTGTTAGGGATAACATTGTTTACCCTAACTGGTTTAGGTGAAATAATAACTATGAATCATTGTTGTATATGTTAAAGTGTCTGCAGCTTTAACTGTGGGATAGTAATTAAGGGAGTGGTTATGAAAACACTATAAAAGTAGCAAGTCTACAGCTTGCTCTCTCTGGCTTTGATGATCCCTGATTACTGCTTGGAATCAAGACTGCATTGCTCGAATGGGAGAGACAACAAAGGACTGATTTGTAAGTGAACTGACATAGGATATTCTACATGGACTTTGCTAACTGAATATCCCTGAATGGACTGACTACTTGATACATGCCTATTGGACTGTTATTTGACTATGCTATGAACTTATAATGGAATAAACTATATTCTTGATAGCACAAGCGTATCTGTTATTTTTACTGTATGTTAACAAACATACAAGCTTAGCTCACTCATTTATCTGTGTGCCTATCTGACTAACGCTGCACATTCTGTTTAGCTTGTCTCCCTAACCCTGGTTGGGGAACCCAGGCTTAACACTGGTTATGGGCCCAGAGGCTGCAAAGTCTGTTTAACTAGGATACAACAGATTTATGTAAAAAGTGAGAGTTTGTGTTGTTATACATTACAGTAAACAGACAGCTGTGTTTTATTAATTATATTTTTTATATACATATAAGAAAACATGGCACAAGTCAATCTACAAAGTTTGTCCCTTATATCCAAGCTGGATGGAACAAACTATGTATCATGGTCTACAAAATGTAGTCTACTTCTATGAGGAGAAGGTCTGTGGAACATAATTGAAAATCCACCAAACGTAGAAGAATGGGATCCAGAGGATGAGGAAGACAGACTAAAGATAGAAGACTTTATGCATAAAAATCAACAAGCCATTTGCATAATTGGGTTAATCTTAACTGATCAACAGCTTGTTTATATCCACGGAGAGAAAACGGCTGTTGGGTGTTGGCAGAAGCTGAAGAGGATTTATGTTCGAGATAATGTTGGTGCTCACATAAATCGAACACGGAAGCTTTTCAGGACGCATCTCCAAACAAATGGTGATATGCTGAGTCATTTGAAAACTATGCAAAGCATTTTTCAAGAATTGCATGAGAAAGAACTTATTTTCTCTGAACTACACCAAGTTTACATAATTCTATCTTCCCTTGATGAAAGTTATGATAACTACGTAACTTCACTTGAAATTTTGCCAAAGGAAAGTTTAACTTTAACTGATATAACTGGCAGATTGATCGAAGAGGCCAGAAGAAGGCTTGAAAGAGATGAATTAAGGAGGGAGCAACCTCAAAAAGAAGATAATGAATCTCCTACTGCATACGCAATTAAAAAGTGTTTTAATTGTGGAGGAAGAGGACATTTGGCAAGATTTTGTAAAAAGGCAAAGCGCCAGAACGCTGGCCAGAATACTAAAAATCATCAAAAAATAAATAAAAATTTAGAGTTAGCCATGTATACTAACGGAGCTGTAAAAAATAATTTATGGGTGGTTGACAGTGGAGCATCCCATTGTATAACAAATGATAACAAAAATTTTATTAAAATGTCCCAGAGTACACAGCAGATATCGTTAGCCAATGGCTGGAAACTGAAAGCTAAAGGTCAAGGTATAGCATATTGTTCTTTTATAAAAGAGAATGTAAAAATGTTATGTGTACCACAACTTAAGTTTAACTTAATTTCAGTTAGAATTTTGGTTAAACTAGGATATGTAGTTACATTTAAGGGAGATAACTGCATAATTGAAAAAGAAGATAAGAGAATTACTGCATCTTTAAGAGGTGAATTATATGTGTTAAATGATGATGGTTTAAAGGTGGCTAACACAATTTATGAAAATAAGAAACCTCATGACGAATGTATTCACTTGTTACATCGAAGGCTAGGGCATTTAAATTTTAAAATGCTTAAGAAAACTGTTGAATTATCTAAGGGAATAAGTTTGAAATCTTGCAATAAGTATTTGCAATGTAATGCCTGTAATCAAAGTAAGAGCAGGGTTATACCGGCTAATAGAGTTGATGGATTTACTACTAAAGAGCCTTTAGAAGTAGTATTTGCTGATTTAATAGGTCCGAAAAAAACCAATTGTAGGAGGAGCTCGCTACATACTAAGTATAATGGACCACTATTCTAGATATGGGTTTTGCTATTTAATGAAGAGCAAAACTGAAACATATCAAAATCTATTTAATTGGTTAAAATTCGCTGAAAGAAAAACTAAAAAGAAATTAGTAACTCTCATCACAGATAATGGTACAGAATTTACAAATAATAAATTAAAAAACAGACTTAGAATGTTAGGTATTCAACATAAAATGTCTGCACCATATAGGCCACAACATAATGCCTTTATAGAGAGAAGAGGCCAAACATTCCAATCAATGGCACGAACTATGATGTCTGATTCAGGATTACCTGACACTTTATGGGGAGAAGCAATAATGTGTGGTAATCATATATTAAATAATGTTGTTAATTCAACAACAGGTGAATTACCATTCACACTGTGGCATGGTACAAAACCTGATTTAAGTTACATGCACACATTTGGAGCACCAGCATGGGTGCATATCCCTACACAACTTAGATACAAAGGACAGCATAGAGCTAAAAGATTATTTTTTGTAGGATATACATCTAATCATAGATCTTATAGATTCTGGGAACCAGGTACATCTAGAGTTTACACCAGTGCTAGTGCAAAATTCTTAGAACATGTAGGATGGAATAGATTAGAGCAAGATTTAAATAATGAAGTAATTATTGAACCCTACAAAAGGCAGAAAGATCAGATTAGCTATAAGAAGAGTCCAATTAAAGAAGAAGTCCATGAAGAGCAAATAGGACCAGATCAAGAGGAAATAGTTGATCAGGAAGAGTTACATAATCAAGAACAATTAATAAATGAAAGTCCACCTGTAAGTCCTATAATACCTAGACGTACTACACGTGTAACTAGACCACCTGATAGGTATCAAGCAAGTATAGTTTGCCAAGTAACTAAAGTTCCAACTAGTGTAGATGAACTTAGGATGTATCCTGCTAAGCATCAGGAGAATTGGCAAAAGGCAATGGAAAAAGAACTAAATTCATTAAAGGTAATGAAAGTGTATGAAGATGCCAAATTACCTCCAGGAGAAAAATCCATTGAGTGCAAATGGATATTTAAAGTAAAAACTGGAAATGATGGGACTGTTACCCATAAAGCTAGGTTAGTAGCTCAAGGATTTAATCAAACTGCATCTGATTATGATGAAGTTTTTGCACCAAGCCTTAAAGCTACATCTTTAAGAGCAGCATTAGTGTAGGCAGCTAAGAAAAACTATGTCATTAACCATTTAGATGTAGAAACTGCTTATCTACATGCACCATTGCAGCACACTATATATTTAAGAAAACCAATTGGCATAAAAGACAATAAAGAAAATAGTAATGATTGTTGGAAACTCAAAAAGAGTCTTTACGGGTTGAAACAATCTGGGTTTGAGTGGAACCAATATATTGTGAAAGAGTTAAACAATATAGGTTTTAAATCTGGTTTAGCAAATCCGTGTGTGTTTAAAAGAGAAAATAATGGAACAGTGTCATTATTGTTATTATTTACAGATGATATTGCTTTGATAACTAAGACTAATAATGAAGCTAATGAGATTATATCATTATTAGCCAAAAAGATAAAATTAAAGCATTTAGGTGAAATTAAAAGGTATCTAGGATTGACAATTAATAAAACAAATAATGGTTTTAAGATATCTCAAGAAGATAAAATTTGCCAATTAATTAAAACGTTTAAAATGGAACTTTGTAAACTGGCAAAGACTCCAATGAGTCAGGAAGTTTGCCAAACTAATGATCAAAGTCCCAAATTTGATAAGTCCATATATCAATCTTTGATTGGTAGCTTATCATATATAAGCAATTGATCAAGGCCAGATATAGCTTATAGTGTAAATCAGCTGGCACGTTTTAATTCAGATCCAAAACAATGTCATTGGCAATCATTAAAAAGAATTTTAAGATATCTTAAAGGAACAATGAACCATGCATTGTATATAGAACCAAAGGGTGATTTGAGTCTTAGTGCCTATGCAGATGCAAGTTTTGCAACTGATATAAACACTAGAAAATCAACATCTGGGATGGCTATATTATTTGGTAAGACACTAATAGGGTGGAGGTCAATCAGACAACAGCATATTAGCTTGTCCACGATGGAAGCTGAATTTTCATGTCTGTCATTATTATGCACTGATTTGATTTTCTACAAACAGTTATTATTAGACATGGGTATAACTGTAAAAGATTCCATTATTGTGTACGAGGATAACCAAGCAGCTATAAAGTTAGCTACTAGTATTGCTGTAAAAACTAGATCAAAACATACTGATTTAAGATATTTAAATGTAAGAGAATCAGTGAAGAATGAATTAATTAAATTGGAATACTGCATGACAGAAGAAAACATTGCAGACCAATTTACAAAAGCTCAAGGAGCAATTAAGTTTAAAGAGAGTTGTAAGAAATATAATTTAAAGATGTAAATGATTCATAGTTATTATTTAACCTAAAAGGGGAGAATGTTAGGGATAACATTGTTTACCCTAACTGGTTTAGGTGAAATAATAACTATGATTCATAGTTGTGTATGTTAAAGTGTCTGCAGCTTTAACTGTGGGATAGTAATTAAGGGAGTGGTTATGAAAACACTATAAAAGTAGCAAGTCTACAGCTTGCTCTCTCTGGCTTTGATGATCCCTGATTACTGCTTGGAATCAAGACTGCATTGCTCGAACGGGAGAGACAACAAAGGACTGATTTGTAAGTGAACTGACATAGGATATTCTACATGGACTTTGCTAACTGAATATCCCTGAATGGACTGACTACTTGATACATGCCTATTGGACTGTTATTTTACTATGCTATGAACTTATAATGGAATAAACTATATTCTTGATAGCACAAGTTATTTTTACTGTATGTTAATAAACATACAAGCTTAGCTCACTCATTTATCTGTGTGCCTATCTGACTAACGCTGCACATTCTGTTTAGCTTGTCTCCCTAACCCTGGTTGGGGAACCCAGGCTTAACAAAGATGGTGTTGTATTTCTTATCTTTGACAATGCCTGTGATGCACTGTAGAGGAAAAACATAGTTACATAACAGAAATGTAATGTTTAGAAAATCAGTGATGATGGTTCTGAAGCCATTCTTATAATCCTACAGGCTTTTTATCACTGCACAATTCTGAGCCTAAATCATTTATACTTATATGATTCTGAGCTTAACTCACAGTGTCCACATATGAATAAATTTTAGGATGATGTAGAAACAATTCTTTGTGGATCTTACCAAGAGGTAGCCACTCCTGATTATCTTAACAGTTAATAGTGCTATTTACCGTACATGTGTTTTGTTGTGAAAGAATTGCAGATATGCCAATTGTTACTTATTGTCATAATGATCATTGTATAAAGCACTTGGCAGCTTTTATTAAGGGATTATCATATTAACTAAACTTAGTAGAAATGCTGATATCTGGATGGACCTTCCTTTTTTCCAGATTATTGTGGTTCCATGATTATTGAAGATGAGGGTGCCCCAATTGGGTTGGCATTAGATGACACTAAACCTGATGGAAGCGTTCCAGCTATAATTGGGTAAGAATTGTTTCAAAACTATCAGAGATTAAGGGTGAAAAGCAGGTTCGAAAAGAGAATTAAGAGTTGTAACTATATTGTGCACTTGTGCATGACTATTCATTGATAAAAGTATCATAGAATATACAATGAGATATAAAAATCTGTCTATGAGGAAGAATTCTCATAGATTTTAAATTGGGATAATTATTGTCTTAATTTTATATGCTTTTTTTTTTAACCTGTTTAGGTAAAAAAATATGTTACACAGAAATATTGAAAGCATAAATTATTCATATATTTAATCCTTACTGAAAGGTTTTTTTAAATTTTATTAAACAAAGTTAAAATATAAAACTCCAATATTTTTAACAGGGACAAACAAGAAAAATAAAATAAAAGGAAAAACAAACAAACAAGACATTAAAACCTGAAAGAGCAAGGGGAGCAGAGCTGCCAGCCAGAATGGGCAGGCCAGGGCTTTCCTTCCTCCCCGCTAGAATAGGCTTCTTGTGCCATGGCTGCCATATGGTTAGGGGAGCGCTGCATTGTGGCTTAGTCAGTCAGCTGAGCCCGAGGATGGTGGGAGATGCCCAGCAAGGTTTGGGAATGGCAAGGGAGGCCCAGAAAGGGTGAGGGAGGCCGGACAAGGTTCAGAAACAGTGGGAGGGGCTAGTGCAACTCACAGGCTTACCTGTGAGTAATCAGATCAGGGCTACTCAGTTGGGGCATAGACATCTTGTGGGAAGTAGGTTAAAGACAAGCCACAAGGACCCAGTGTGCCACATAGGAGGTGAGGAGTGACTGGGCAGGGTGAGTGTCAGGTAGGTAGGAGAAGCATCAGGCAAGTGTGGTGAGCATCAAGAAAATGGGGTGAGTGAGCATCAGGTAGGTGGGGTGAGCAAGTGAGTGGTGACCAGGTGGAGTGAGTGGTGACCAGGTGACTACTAGTTCGGCAACCCATGCCAAATCCTTGGTACTGGTTCGCCTGAACTGGTGCGAATCGATTGAATACCACCACTAGGTAGATCCATTCCTCAATCTTCTTCCATCATGCTATGGAAAACCTAAATCTTTATCACTTATCCACTCAGTCAGTTTTCTGCTGTTATAAAGGAATGCAGGCTTAAGTTTCAAGGAAGCATGGGCAAGCCACTCAGTTAGTTCAAGGTCTGTAAGATCCATATTTCTTTCAGTCTCCACCAAATCTACTATTTTCAAATCAAATTCCTGTTGTGAATCTGATTTATCTACAGTTATTTGCATCTGGATATTTTTCATAACCATTAAGGACAGAAATTTCTGTCCTTTAATCAAAGAAATGCAAATATTTCCACATCCATGAATATTGCATTGAAATATTATTCTTTGTTAAAAGCAGATTATTTTTCATCAAACTGAATAGAAAGTGGCAAAAAATGAAGAATGTTAACTATGTGCACTAAATAATTTATAAAACAGGTATTTTTTCTTCTGTTTTATATCAGAATAATAAAATAAATCATAAGAAGAATCTGGCTAGATCAAATTAATTGCAGCACATCACCAACTAAATGTCATCCATCGGTTACAAATAACTGATTCTTCCAGGCAATAGTTTATATAGCAATTGTATATTGTGCCTTTGGGGTTTATGTGTTTTGCCCTTATTTGAAGAAAAAAAAACCATATACGTCCCCTTCTATAACAATTTGGAAGCATTGATTGAAAATCCAATATTGCTTCATATTTTGAAATATGCAAATATACTATCAATTGGAATCTGAAGATTTTGGAAAAGTGTTTTAGGAAATCGTATTAAAACTTAACTGAGATAAATTAATCCTATTGTGAAATGATTAAATGGTAGGAGAAATAATATTTATTTCTTCTATTTGTTTATTTAAATTTCAGTTTCATTCTTGCCCGAAAGTGTAGAAGATTGATTAATCTCAGCAAGGAAGAAAGGTATGAACAGTAACCCTTAATGGTTTATATTTCTAGAAGTAAAAAATAATGGAAATCTTTTTTCCCTATCCATTTTTATTCATTGGAAAGCCAAGGAGAGGCTCCTTTTTGACTTTCTAGCTTGTTGAAGATCATGATAGCAAATTCTATTTAGATAGCTTTACAGAAAATCAAAGTTGCAAAAACCAGATCTCCACATTAAGACTTTCTCTGTGGAAACTTGGTATTTCAAACATTTTACCCTCAGGATCTTTACCATTCCCCACCAACTGACATTTCACAATGCTGGAAAAACAATTTTATTCAGATGGACTTTGAAACTCAAAGGTGTTTATGTTGTTTTTTCCTCCCCCTTTATATGGCTTTTAAAAATATTTGGGGAGGCTAGTTATTTTAATATTAGAGTAAAATACTGAAGTTCTTTTGTGGTGTTACTTTATTCAATGCTGGAGTAAAATGTTTGAGCCTAGAAAAATTATCAACTTTTTATTTGCATTGAATAGGCATTGCTTATTGATATAATTGTACTTTTTTCAGTATTGAGCTATAAACTTGCATAATCCACCTTTCACCAGGAATAGATTTCTGCTCTGACAACATCAAATCTTGGTTCTTGGTTTTCACATTCAATGTATCAATACAGAAATACATTTGCATCATCAAATTTTCCATTTCTCTCTAGCCAATTCAACAGATAGAAGTTGTTTTCATTTTAATTCAGCTATATCATAAGCACAGTCATATTCATACTTGATTCTGTTCTCCTCCAGTAGTTTGGCACTGACCTCAGGTGCTCATATTGTAGTATCGTATCTATATTTTCTTGATTGTAAATATTGATTAGGCTTTCTTGACAAATTGAAATGGGTCACCATTTCCTTTTCCAATAGATTATACTGAGGCTGATCCATCTCTATGACTAGCCTGTTATGTATAACCCTTAGGGCAAGGATGTCAAATTCAAGGCCCACAGGCTGCATCTGACCCCTGGGGTGCTTAGATGTGGCCCATGGGACCATCCTGGAAATAGCAAAGAATCAGCCCATAGGGCCTCTGCCAGCAAAAATGTAACTCAAGGAGGGGCATGGCAGCCAAAAAAAGGGGCCCCGGGGGGCTACATGTGGCCTCACTGGCAGAGGGCTGCAGGAGGCCATTGTGGCAAAATGGGGCCCAGGGCACATGCAGCCCCCAGAGCTTTGTTTTCACTGGCAGAAGGCTAGCAAAACAAACGAAAAATATAACAAAATGGGAAATGTTTCCCCTTTTGCATTTGAGCATGCAAGAAGGGACAGGAAAGGAGAAAGGGAAGGAGAAAGAGAAAGAAGGGAAAATGGGAAGAGAGCAAGGAAGGAAAAGTAAGGAAAGAGAGGAAGAAGAAGAAAGGAGAATAAAGAGGGAAGGAAAAAGGAAGTTATTGAAATTTATCAGCTGACCAGCTTTGTAAAGGTGCTGTAAGGCTGATGCAATGAGAATGAGTCAGCATGGTTATTGCCGCTTTAAGACTGAGGATGAGTCCACAAGGTTTTACCACTTTAAGAAGCCTGCCTGCCTGCCTGCCTGCCTGCCTGCCTGCCTGCCTGCCTTCCTGCCTATCTATCTATCTATCTATCTATCTATCTATCTATCTATCTATCTATCTATCTATCTATCT
>BLBF01000006.1:70024539-70122325 GCA_015471245.1 Laticauda colubrina
TCTATCTATCTATCTATCTATCTATCTATCTATCTATCTATCTATCTCCAAGAGAGGGCATATCTTTCTCTCCTTGTGTACTGTCTCCATTGTCATTCTCCGAGCAGAGTGATGAAGACTGATTGGTTGCCAGGTAGTTGCCTACCACATATATTTATGTATATAGCAGTCTTGTATATAAACCACTGTTAAAAGACAAATACTCTGCGTGCTGTATTTGTGCTCCTGGGTTGTCTCACAATAGTAGTCATGCTGCCAAGACTCTGACAGGAAGGAAGGAAGGAAGGAGATTATAATGAGAGTGTGGGAGGGTCTGAGGGAAGTTCTGCCTTAGCATTTGGCCACTACAGGTGCCCATGACACAAGTGATGTCAAGTTGGCCATGTCTACCCTGGTCACACCCACTCAAGCCATGCTCACCTCAGTCCTCCTAAGTCAAACATAACCCTCGGTGAAATTCCCCTGCCTTAAGAGAATCTCTGCTCTTGATAGAATCACTCATAGCATCAAGCTATTCTATCTCTGTTTGGTATCTATTCACAGAGTAGCATATTAGCATATCTTTCTCAATTCTTGCTTAACACTGAAAACAAAACAAGCAACTATCTTCATAATAGTTCATTTTTTTCTACAGTGTCAATATTCTTTGTATATCTATTTTTGATTGGTAAAGAGAGGATTAACCCTCACACGCACACACATAGTACCATGTGATTTCAAAAGTTTAGCAATTAAATCTAGGATGTGGATCATTTTGTCTCATCTTGGATAAAAATATTTGGTCTGATGCATAGTTAATTATCTGACTGAGGATTTATTGATAAAATTAACAGCACCATACAACCGTGTACCCTTTTAGGTCATCTGCATAATTTAGACCTCCCTGCTCTTCCAAGGAACATACAGTATTTGGGAAATCTATCTAAATAGGATTACAGTTTTCATGCATGGATACAAAATATTTCTTTTGAGCAAGCAGTTGAAAAAGAGCCATTTGTGGAGCCAGTTTGTAGAAAGCACATGACTCTTGCTAAAAGGCAGCCTATAATGTACAAGTCAAATCCTTTTTCAACATAGAAACTCCCACTGGTCAGTTGTGGGTAGGGAAAGACATATGCCTCATCTTTTGTCTTTGAATGGTCATTTGTAACATTTTTGTCAATGGTCCCAGGCAAATATAAGGATGTCTATAATTCTGATGTCTCTTTCAGTTAACAACAGTACATGCAGATTGCAAAAATTGTTTATATATATGTTTGATTTCTGAGACTTGGCTTTGACAACAACAACAACAACAAAAGACTGTAGAAGGTAGTTTCTACAATATGGCTTCAATCCTTGAAAGCACAAATCATTAGCAAATCTTAAAAGTTGAATTAAAATCCAAACAAAAACTACTCCTCTACTTGTTGTAGAATACCTTATGCCACCAGACTTGAAATGCTAGACCTAGAAAACCTTGAATTACGCCGTCTTCGAGCTGATCTAACTATGGTATATAAAATCATACATTGCAATGACTTATCTGTCAATGAATACTTCAGTTTCAACCATAACAACACAAGAGCACACAATAGATACAAATTCAAGGTAAATCGCACCAAACTTGATTGCAGGAAATACGACTTCAGCAACAGAGTGGTCAATGTCTGGAATACTCTAATTGATTCTGTGGTTTCTTCCCCAAACACTTTAACCTTAGACTGTCTATTATTGACCTCACCCCTTTCCTAAGAGGTATGTAGGGGGCATGCATAAGCGCACCAACGTGCCTACCGCCCTGTCCTATTGTTTCTTTTATTTTTCTTATATGTACCCATTTCATGTATTCATAACTATGTATATACTTATACCTATTATCTTGTAAACAATTGACAAATAAATAAAATAAATAAATATTTCAAAGAGGCAAGGTATATCTCATTAATGTTTCTCTCACAGGAAAACACAGATCTGTGAGCTCTATGCAAAGGTGCTGGGAACACAAGAAGCCTTACATGTAAGAACTTAATTTCTGATATATCAGGCAGCATTGAACATTCATGAACCTTGGCAGATATGTTAAGATATGTTTACAATTGGAGAAGCCAAGCTGAAGCTAAATTTCATGATAATGATTTATTTCATCATAGGCCACATTAGCAAAAGGCCAAATGTGACGGCAAATTTAATTATTTATTATTGTCAAAATATCTTTAGGGTCGGCTCCACTTCCGAATTAAACATTGTAAGTTAACAGTATGAAAATAGTAATTTAATAGTTGATAATTTTAATACGCTATTCTTGTACCACTCACATACATCAAGAGATCTGGAAATGGGAGAAGAAGGCAAATGAAGATGTAAATCTGCATTTTACATAAAGTTGTAAATATATCATTTTACATAAAGAGGTAAATATATAAATCCAATTTACACTGCTCAAAAAAATAAAGGGAACACAAAAATAAGACATCCTAGATCTGAATGAATGAAATATTCTTATTAAATACTTTGTTCATTGTATAGTTGAATGTGCTGACAACAAAATCACACAAAAATTATTAATGGAAATTGAATTTAGCAACCCATGGAGGTCTGGATTTGGATTTACACTCAAAATTAAAGTGGGAAAAAACACTACAGGCTGATCCAACTTTGATGTAATGTCCTTAAAACAAGTCAAAATGAGGATCAGTAGTGTGTGTGGCCTCCACGTACCTGTATGACCTCCCTACAATACCTGGGCATGCTCCTGATGAGGTGGCGGATGGTCTCCTGAGGGATCTCCTCCCATACCTGGACTAAAGCATCCCTCAACTTCTGGACAGTCTGTGTTGCAATGTGGCGTTGGTGGATGGAGTGAGACATGATGTCCCAGATGTGCTCAATTGGATTCAGGTCTGGGGAACGGGCAGGCCAGTCCATAGCATCAATGCCTTCATCTTGAAGGAACTGCTGACACACTCCAGCCACATGAGGTCTAACATTATCCTGCATTAGGAGGAACCAAGGGCCAACCGCACCAGCATATGGTCTCACAAGGGGTCTGAGGATCTCATCTCGGTACCTAATGGCGGTCAGGCTACTTCTGGGGAGCACATGGAGGGCTGTGCACCCCCCTAAAGAAATGCCACCCCACACCATTACTGATCCACTGCCAAACCAGTCATGCTGGAGGATGTTGCAGGCAGAAGAACATTCTCCATGGCGTCTCCAGACCCTGTCATGTCTGTCACATGTGCTTAGTGTCAACCTGCTTTCATCTGTGAAGAGCACAGGGTGCCAGTGGTGAATTTGCCAATCTTGGTGTTCTCTGGCAAATGCCAAATGTCCTGCATGGTGTTGGGCTGTAAGCACAAATCCCACCTGTGGACGTCGGGCCCTCATACCACCCTCATATAGTCTGTCTCTGACTGTTTGAGCAGCCACATGCACATCTGTGGCCCGCTGGAGGTCATTTTGCAGGGCTCTGGCAGTGTTCCTCCTGTCCCTCCTTGCACAAAGGTGGAAGTAGCAGTCCTGATGCTGGGTTGTTGCCCTCCTACAGCCTACTCCACATCTGATGTACTGGCCTGTCTCCTGGTAATGCCTCCATGCTTTGGACACTATGCTGACAGACACAGAAAACCTTCTTGCCACAGCTCGCATTGATGTGCCATCCTGGATGAGCTGCATTATCTGAGCCACTTGTGTAGGTTGTAGACTCCATCTCATGCTACCACTAGAATGAAAGCACCACCAGCATTCAAAAGTGACCAAACCATAAGCCAGAAAGCGTAGGAACTGAGAAGTGGTCTGTGGTCACCACCTGCAGAACCACTCCTTTATTGGAGATGTCTTGCTAACTGCCTATGCTTTCCACTTGTTGTCTATTCCATTTGAACAACAGCATGTGAAATGGATTGTCAATCACTGTTGCTACCTAAGTGGACAGTTTGATTTCACAGAAGTGTGATTGCCTTGGAGTTACATTGTATTGTTTAAGTGTTCCCTTTATTTTTTTGAGTAGTGTATATAAATATATAAAATATAAGATTTGCAGATGAAGTTTTTATTCGATAAACATTTGGCTTCCTTCACATAATTTTGTGAGGAATTTCCATATGAAGAAAAGTAAGTTTCAATAGAACATGTTCTTGAAGTCATTTTTTTCTTTTCTGAAACAATAACATTTTTAAAAATGACATGTGAGAAAAAGTTAAAGCACAAGAATCAGATGGATATTCAGTAATAAATTTCCTGTGTAAGGTGGAGTTTGTTTTGACAAAACAGCTAGTTTGACTTGTCCATTCTGGTTTCAGCAAGTTGACATTCATCTTATTTTATATACAAGTCTTAACACAGAAAGCAAAATATTCCTGTGAATGCCCAGGTGAAAACTCCACATTCTTTGAAAATTTAATATCAATGGCTGCCTGAATTGATGGAAAATGCACCCATCTCATTTAAGTACATTCTTTTGAGGCAGTCGCCTTGGAATGTTACAGATTTTGATCATATCAATGCATAATTTTGAAGTGCATTATGTTTATAAAAGTACTAAGCATAACAAGGTGCTATGTTTGTTCTATTTGTTCTACAAATCTATTATTACAGATTTGTAATTAATGGGAACAAAGGTGATTTAACTTTATTACTATCTTTGTTTCCTATCACTTTTTAAAGTAGATTTATATGTTTATTATCCTTAGAAGTGAAATGACATAAGACAATAGTTAATTCAAAGTGTTCTATTTTTTTTGTAAAATATCTATTTTTGTCTCCTTTCATTATTTGTTAATGACAATTTTGTAGCCAGTGCACTATGAAGAGAAGAACTGGTGTGAAGAACAATATTCGGGAGGCTGCTATACAGCATATTTTCCACCAGGGATAATGACCCAGTATGGAAGGTATGGTAATCATAAATAAGAATGTTAAGATTAAGGAGTCAATGAAGAATATGAAGTACTTCATGTTCTGTTAATTTAAACCAATTTCTTTAACTTGCTCCATAGATATAACTTCTGGGGATTGTGCAAAGAATCGCACAATTAATTAAATACTTTTGCCAGAATAATGATGACATTTTGTAGCTATATACTATGTAGACAACAAATAGTCCCTGAAACAAGATAACATTTGTAATTGGAAAATATATTTAGGAATTTTTAAAATTTATGTATTATCCTATAAAATAGTGCATATTAATTTGCAGTTCAAAATCTATATTTATGATGGGTTTATTATTGTAACTGGATATTAAAAGTAATTATATATTAAGCTGATAGATTCTTTATTGTCTTTAATGCCTTGATCTAGTAAAAGTGATGGATTTCTGTGATTTTATATCTATTTATTCCTTTGCTATTTTACTCCCCATTAAACTGCTAGATTGGGACTGCATAAATATAATGCTTTTTATGGCCATGATAAGTTTCTCTACCTCTTCTCATATATACAGAATGATATTATGCTTTATATAATTTTTGCATAAAATGATATGTGTTATAGCAAGTCATGCATGATACATTATTGATAACTAATGTATTGTAGCCTTCTTGTAGCCTTAATTGTAGCCTTCCTGAGCAATGATTTGTAGCTAATTTCAGAATTCAGCAGACTTTGACATTGATAGATTACTCTGAAAAACATCAGAAAAACACATCCTAAAAGAAAAGCCCACATTTGTGGTCCCTGAGTTCATAGAAGAAGTTTTTTTTTTATATTAAACTTTTATTGTTTTATCAATGTATAAAATACAAAGAAGAATAAAACTTGGAAATTAAGGAAAGAAAAAAGAAAGGGGTAAAGAAAATATAAGGTACAGGAGAAAAAAGAAAAAAAAAGCTTTAATGAATTGGCTTGATGGATGTTGTACATGCCTATTGTTATATTTTGTTTTCTGTCTAAAAGTTTTACGTATGTGTCAGACAACTGAGTCTTATTTATAAATTACACTTGGATAATATTTTCACCCTTGCACAAATGGTTGAATAGTAGTTAGGATAGCCTTATCATCACTTTCCTTTTTGTTTTGTTTCCTTTTTCTTATTTAATCAAGTTGAATATCATTTTAGAGTATTAAAGCTGTTTACATGCACCATTAGCCTAAAAAAACACTCCTAGCATAACTGTCCCCAGCTTTTTCCATGGTGAGGGGCACATATAGCTTTCACATTACATACTTCTGAAAAAAATCCAAAAAGTAATAACTGGATCTAGGACAAAAGCTATTCAGTTTTGTTTTGTTCATATTTACATATAATTAAAAATTTAATGAAGTTTAACATGATTAGTCTCTGGACATATATTTAATAAAATTTACCTTAACACTTTAAAAACATACTTTAGTAACATATTGTAGCTATTTAAAACAGATAACCCTTGATTTAGGATTACAGTGAAGACCAAAATTTCTGTTGCTAAGCATTTGTTAAGTGAATTTTCTCCCATTTTATCTCTTTCCTTGCCACAGTTATTAATTAAATCAGGCTTCCCCATTGATTTTGCTTGTTGGAAAGTCACAAAAGGTGATCACATGACCCCAGGACACTGCAACCATCATAAATATAACTCAGTTGCCAAGCTTCTAAATTTTAATCACATGATCATGGGGATGTTGCAATGCTCATATGAAAAATGGTCATAAGTCACTTTTTTCAATGCCGTTGTAACTTTGAATGGTCACTAAATGAACTTTTACAAGTCAAGGACTACCTGTAAGGGATAATACTAATTCTTTTTTTTTTTTTTTAAAGTTTTTATTAATTTTCTACAAACAAACAAACATACAAAACATTAAAAACATCTACTCTCATATATACTTCCGGTGTATCGGTTGGTTCATCAGTTTTGTGCATTCATTTTATAGTGTCAATTACAATTATATTGCATAACCACTCATATTGTCAATCCATTTTCTAATATTACTAAAAAAAAAAAAAAAAAAAAATCTTTTTCTGACTATACTTTTAATCATTCATGCTTTGCGAGATAACAATACTTCAAACAGTTTATTCTATAATTTGTCGTATAATCATAACAAATCAATCCTAAAAACTCTTCATATATATAATATTAATGCTCTATTATTGTATTTTATCATCTAACCATTGATAAAAAAAACCCCAAATTGCATAAAATTGTTTATCTTCTTGTTCTCTAATTTCAAATGTCAATCTACTCATCTCAGCACATTCCAATATTTTCTTAATAATTTCTTCCTGCAATGGTATTTTCTCATTCTTCCAGTTTTTAGCAAATACAATCCTAGCCGCCGTTAATACATTTACAATCAAATATTTCAAATCTTTATTATATATATCAGGTAAAATTCCCAATAAAAAGATCTCTGGCTTCAAGTCTATGTGTTTCTTTGTCATTTTTTCCAACCACATGTGAATTTTAGTCCAATATTTTCTAGCATTCTCACAAGTCCACCACATATGATAGTATGAGCCAGGTATCTGCTGACATTTCCAACATTTTTCAGATTTATTCTTGAACATTCTTGCTATTCTTGTCGGGGGAAGGTGCCACCTGTAAAACATCTTATACAAGTTTTCTTTATATGCTATTGACATTGTCATTTTATAATTTTGAGTCCACAATTTTTGCCATTGTTCTAAATCAATTCCATATCCAAAATTCTTCCCCCATGCAATCATAGTTTCTTTAACTTGTTCTTCCTCTAGCTTAATTCCCAGTAAATAAGCATATAACTTTTTAATCACTTTCTCATCAGTACCCATCAATATCTTATCTAAATCAGTCTGTTTATCATAGAATCCTTCCGTTTTAAAATCTTCAAGATATCTTGAGTGTATTTGCGCATATGAAAACCAATTCATCCTTATACCTTGTTCCTCTAAATTTTGGATCGTTTTAAGTCCACCCTTTTCATCCAACAGTTCCCCATATCTAACTGTTTGTTCCTTTTTATAGATCATAGGATAGGAAAATGCTTCAATAGTCGATAACCAAATTGGAATTTTCAAATAACATTGTTTTTTTATCTTCTCCCAATTTAACCACAAAGACTCCCGTATATAATGTCTTCTGAAATACCCCTGTGTTTTAGTTCCCTTGTACCATAAAAAAGCATGCCAGCCCAACAGTAAATCATGTCCTTCTAATGTCAACAATCTATGTTTTCTTAATGTTATCCATTCTTTGACCCACATCAAACTTGCAGCTTGATAATACAATTCCCAATTAGGCAGGCCAAAACCTCCTCTATTTCTAGCATCTTGCAAAAGTTTTAACTTTATTCTCGCTTTTTTACCTTGCCATATAAACTTCAACATAGTTTTATTTAAATCTTCAAAATAGTCTTTTCCAAGTCTAATTGGTATTGTTTGAAAGAGAAATAAAATTCTAGGTAAAATATTCATCTTAATTGTTGAAATTCTCCCTATTAATGACAATTGTAAATTTTCCCATTTCTTCAAATCTGTAATTATCTGTTGTTTAAGTTTAATATAATTATTCTCTTTTAATGTGCTACATCTTGCTGTCAAATATATCCCCAGATACTTAACCTTGTTTGTAATTTGAATTTTCAAAAGATCTGTCAGTTCTTCTCTTTGTCTCAATAGCATATTTTTTGTCAAAATCTTTGATTTATCTTTATTTATTTTCAAGCCAGCCATCTCACCATATGTCTCTACCTTTTCCAATAACTTTGGAGCGGTTTCTAACGGGTCTTCCAGAATAAAAGCTAAATCGTCAGCAAAAGCTTGTAGTTTAAATTCTTCCTTTTTAATTTTCATTCCTTTTATATTTTTGTCATCTCTAATATTTCTATTCAACACTTCCAAAGTTAATACGAATAACAAAGGAGATAGGGGACATCCTTGTCTTGTACCTCTTCTTATATTAATAAGATCTGTAAATTCTCCCTCCATCATTACCTTTGCTGTCTGTTTATTATATATGGCTTCTATTGCTTGAATAAATTTTCTGGCAAAGCCCATCTGTTCCAATAATAATAACATAAATCTCCAGTTCACGTTATCAAATGCTTTTTGAGCATCTAGGAATATCAAAGCCATTTGTTTTTCAGGATGAGCCTCATAATATTCCAAGGTATCCAAAATTACTCTCATGTTGTCTCTAATTTGTCTCTTTGGTAGAAATCCATTTTGATCTGGATGGATAAAATTATTTAAATATTTTTTCAGTCTTTCTGCTAAGATTGAAGCAAAGATTTTATAATCTGCATTCAATAAGGAAATAGGTCTATAGTTCTTAATTTGCAACGGGTCAGCCTCTTCCTTTAAAATAAGTGTAATATAAGCCTCTGACCATGTTTTGGGTGTCATCTTTTTTAACATAACTTCATTCATAATTTCTAACAATGGAGTGTTCAATGATTCTTGAAATTTTTTATAGAATTCTGCCGGAAGCCCATCTGGACCTGGTGCTTTCCCATTATTTTGTCTTTTAAATGCTTCATTTAGTTCCATCATTGTTATATTGCTTTCTAACATTTCTTCAGTCTCTTTAGGTATCTTCGGTAAGTTAACATTCTGTAAATACTGTTTAATTTTTTTCTCATCAATATTCTCTTGATTATATAGTTGTCCATAATAATCTCGAATAATTTCCTTTTTCTCCTTATTACCACAACAAACTTGACCTTGATCATCTATTAGTTTCAATATTTTTCTTGATTCCTTCTCCTTTCTCAGTTTATATGCTAGCCATCTACCTGGTTTATTTGCGTCTTCAAAATAATTCTGTTTAGAATTTCTAATTTTCTGTGCCAGTTCTTCTTTCTCTATTAATTCCATTTTATGCTTAATTACATCCAGTTTCAATTTAATATCTTTTTTCTGTGGTATTTTCTGTAATTCTTTTTCAAGTCTTATATATTCATCTTCCAAGGCCTTAGAGGTTTGTCTTTTCCTAATATTCTTTTTTCTTGTATAGTCTATTATCAAACCTCTTACATATGCCTTCATTGTATCCCAAACATTCTGTATTGAGGTATCTTCTTTTTTATTTTCTTTAAAAAAAAAGACCAATTCCTTCTCCATCCATTGTATAAAATCTTTCTCCTTTAAAATGGTATTGTTTAATGTCCATCTCGATCTTTTTCTTTGTCCCTTCCATTTAATTGTCATTGGACTATGATCTGCCCAAGTACTTATTTCAATATTTGTTTCTTGAATAGTAGATATTAGTTCTGTTGAGATCCAAATCATATCTAACCTGGACCATGATAAATGTCTATTAGAATAAAAAGTATATTGTTTAGTTTTAACATTTCTTTCTCTCCAAATATCTTTTAAGGTTAATTCATCTGTCATTTTAAAAAAAGATTTAGGGAGAATCTTTCTATTTTGTTTTGTTGTTGTTGTTATATAGTCCAATTTATTGTCCACAATTCCATTAAAATCTCCCATCATGATTATGTTAACATAGTCCAGTCTAATTATTTCCATATGTAGTTTTTTATAAAACTCTTCTTGTTTATCATTCGGGGCATAAATTGCAATCAAGAGTATTTTTTTATTATTATCCATTATTTCCACCATTAATACTCTTCCATCTTCATCCGTGTAGATCAGTTTTGCTAGAATATCTTCTTTAATGTAGAGAACCACTCCTCTTTTCTTACATTGAATCAAAGAAGTAAATATTTTCCCTAATTTTGGCTGTACTAACAAATGCTCATGTTGCTTTTTAATATGAACTTCTTGTAAGCAAATTATATCAAATTTTAATTTCTCTAATTTGTGAAAAGTTTTCCTTCTTTTAACAGCTGAGTTAAGTCCATTTATATTCATTGTAATCAATTTTTTTCTTCCATGATTATGCTTTATATTTAGGTCTAACAGCTCTCGTAGCTCTCACTTCACGTTGTTCTTTACTGTCTACCTGTCCACCTGCAACTCCTTTCTCTTTTTCAATCTCCAGTTGTTCCTCCAGAAGCTCAATTAATGAGATCTCTTTCTCTGCCACCTCTTTTTTTCTTCCAAAAAATTCTGTATAAAAAAGTTCTGCTTTTTCAATCGAGTCAATTCTATGTCTCTGCTCTTGCCACGTAAAAATTAGTCCTTCTGGTATCAGCCATCTGTAGTTCACTTCATTTTCCAGTAGCACTTTGGTCAAAAATCGATATTCTCTTCTCATCTCTCTCACTCTTCTAGGTATTTGTTTTAAAACTACAATCTCTTTGTTTTTATATTTCAATGCTTTTTCTCTTGCCACTTGTAATATTTGTGTTCTGATGGATTTTTTAGTAAATCTAATATGTACTTCCTTTGGTAGTTTATTTCTCATCGCATATCTTGTATAAACTCGGTATATCTCATCTACTCCGTCCATCATTTTTTCCTCAGTAATTTCCAGAAGATCTGCCAATATTTCTATCATTATCACAGCCAAGTTTTCTCCTTTTTCCTCTTCTATATTTTGAAATCTAAGATAAAATTCTGATCTTTCCATCTCCCACCTCAACATCCCATTTTTTTCTTGTTCTATCACTGTTAATCTAGTGTCAATATTTCCAATCTTCTCCTCTCTTTGTTTTCCTTCTTCCTCAATTTTTTGGAATCTCTCCTCATATTTTCCCATCATTTGTTTAAAATTTTCATCAGATTTCTCTATTTTTTTGTCCATGGTATCTATTTTTATCTTAATATCTTGAATTCCTTGCATAATCATCTGTAAATTTACTTTTTCTTGTTCCTTATCTTGCTTCAACATTGTCTGAATTGAAAGTTGTCCTTCAAGTGGTGGGGAAGCAGAGGTAGAAGCAAAAACGCCGAATGGTTTTGGCTTCCTGCTCATTTTAATATTTCCAAGTCTTCAAGCTCTCTTTGACTTTAAATCCAGCTGGTATAGTAACCAAATATAGTCCAAAAAATCAAAAAAAAAAAAAGAAAAAAAGAAAAAATCCAATAGTAAAAAGCCCAAAGCCAAAAAAGAAAAAAGGAAAAAGGAAAAAGAAAGGTCTTCAGGTTCTTCTAGACCCTAATCCAATTAAAATAGATGGAAGAAGCAAAGAAAGAGAAGAAAAAAGAAAAAACTCTGAGGCTTTCCCTTTGAAATAAAAAGCAAAAATGCTAGAGTTAAAATTAACCAAAAAGGCTGGCGAGTAGGAATTTCAAAAGTATATATATATATATATATGCACTGTACACTGCACTTTATTTCTTTATCCAAGGCTCTTATTATGACTGTCTTCTCCAGCAGCTTCAAAGCCAAGCCTCAAATGTTAAAATATTGATAAGAGTCCAAGAGAGCACCTGTAATAATATTTTACTGTATTCTCCCTCTATCTTATCACATTAAAATGTCCTTGAAAAGAAGTGCTTTTCTCCCCAATTCAAATAAAATATTTTCAAGCCTCTAGTTGGCAGTGTTACAGCATCTAAATACTCTTTCCCCCCCCAGCCAAAAGAAAAAATGTTTATAAAGAACTCAAACAAAAGAAAAAGATAGTCAAAGGGAGCCTCTATCCTAAAAAGAAAGTTAAAAAGATAAAAAATAAAAATCAAGTGAAAAATAAAAATATATATAAGAGAAAATTCAATCCGGTTACCTACAAAGTCACCTTAAAGTCCTCAAAGAAAATAAGAAAAAAAAAAAAAAATCCAAGTCTCAATTTGACATCACTTAAACGCCGCTCAACCCAGGTTCAGTCAAAAGAAAAATAAAGTCACAGATTTCTTCTTTGTTCAGGATGTCCTTTCAAGTCTTAATCAATTTATAATACAAAAGAATTTCTCACCCAACCGATACACGCTCATTTAAATCCCTTTCTTTCCGGAGTTGTCCCGGCTTCAGCAGCTTTAGAGGCTGCCTTTCTGCTTCCAGCAAAAGGGCTTCTCCCGGATCAAACCAGAGATTTTGCGATATCTCTGGGATCCTGGGACTGTGCCCTTCACGATCCCCGTCTCTACGGGACGGTTTAGGTCCGTTAGAACCGACCAGAGGCAAAAATATCAGCTGAGATCTCAGAGCCCCGAGATCGCAGCTGTAACACCGAGACGTAGCTCCGCCTTCCTTTCATAATACTAATTCTAATACACATTTGAAAAATATATTAATGTAAAAACATAATTATAAATATAATGCAATTGTATAAATAGTGTAAATAAACAACTTTGTTGTACTTTGAAGTCAAATAATCACAGGTCAATATATAAAAGGATGGTGACAAAGCTAAAAGCCCAAATTTTCACCTGCTTGAATTAGGTATTTGTGGATTTCTTAGAAATTCACATCAATCTAGGCTTGGCTGCCTTGGGATCCAAAGCTTTTTTTAAAAAGTTTTTATTTTTAAGATAAACATATACAAATGAAACATAAAAACAAAAAACCATCTTCCATTTTATATACATACAGTGTGTCAGTTGTTTACAAATCTTTTGTGCTATCCTTTTGTAGTCATTACTCACAGTTTATATAGATTTTCACATTGTCAAATTAACATATGCTTATATATTTATCAGTTATTAATCATCCATGACTAAACTATTTATTCCAAATTTTATTTTGAAATTTATATTGTACTTTCATCCAATGGTTATATATGTTTATATTATATTTTAAATCAACCTATTGAACTTATATTACAAAATTATCTAATCTATTACATTACCATGTGTTTTTGTCCAACTATTGATAAAACAAATCCCATATCATATAAAATTGCTCATCTTCTTGCTCTCTAATTTCAAATGCCAATTTACTCATTTCAGCGCAATCCATAATTTTCTTAATAACTTCCTCCTGCATAGGTATTTTTTCATTTTTCCAATTCTTAGCAAGTACAATTCTAGCCGCTGTCTGGACATTTACAATCAAATATTTCAGCTCTATTGTATATTTCCGGTATAATTCTCAATAAAAAGATCTCTGGATTAAAGTCTATGTGTTGTTTTATCATTTTTTTTCCAACCATGTGTGGATTTTAGGACAATATCTTTTTGCATCCGAACATGTCCACCACATATGGCAATATGAACCAGGTATCTGATGACATTTCTAACATTTATCCGATTTGTCCTTAAACATTCTCACAATTCTCAACGGGGATAGGTGCTACCTGTAAAACATCTTGTGCAAATTTTCTTTATAAGCAGTTGACACTGTCATTTTATAATTTTGAGGCCACAATTTTTGCCATTTCTCTAAATTAATCCCATATCTAAAAATTTTCCCCCAAACAATCATTGTTTCTTTGACTTGTTCTTCCAACTTAAATTCTAATAAATGTCCAGAGTTTTTTTAATTACCTTTTCATCAGTACCCATCAGAATTTTATCTAAATCAGTCAACTTATCATAAATACCTTCTGTTTTGAAATCTTTATCAAATCTAGATTGTATCTGCAAATATGAAGACCAATTCATTTTTACACCTTGTTCTTCCAACGCTTGCATAGATTGAAGTTCACCCTTTTCATTCAATATCTCACCATATCTAACTGTTTGTTTCTTTTGATATATTATTAGATAAGAAAAAGCTTCAATAGCAGATATCCATAATGGGATTTTTAAGTTGTAGTGTCTTTTTATCTTCTCCCAGTTTAAAAACAATGCTTCTCTAATGTAATGTCTTCTAAAATACTCCTGTGTTTTAGTTCCCTTATACCAGAGGAAAGCATGCCATCCCAGCAGCAATTCATGCCCTTCTAAAGTCAATAATCTACTGTTCCTTAATGTTATCCATTCCTTTACCCACATCAGATTTGTCACTTGGTAATATAATTCCCAGTTGGGCAAGGCAAACCCCGCTCTTGTTCTTGCATCTTGTAACAGTTTAAGTTTTATTCTCACTTTCTTACCCTGCCAGATGTATTTCAGCACAATTCTATTTAAGTCTTCAAAAAACTCTTTCCCCGGTCGAACTGGAATTGCCTGAAATAAATATAAAATTTTAGGCAATACATTCATCTTAATTGTAGATATTCTCCCAATCAGTGATAGTTGTAAGTTTTCCCATTTTGCCACATCTGTCACAATCTGCTGTTTCAGTTTAAAATAGTTATCCTCCTTCAGTGTGCTACATCTTGGTGTAATGTATATCCCTAAATACTTAACCTTGTTTGTGACCTGTATTTCTAAAACTTCTTCCAACTCTTTCTTTCATCTTGCTAACATATTCTTAGTTAATATCTTTGTTTTATCTTTGTTTATTTTTAAACCTGCTACTTTTCCATATTCTTCTATCTTTTCTATTAATTTAGGTGCTGTTTCCAATGGGTCCAATGACTAATGGGTCTAATTTATATTAGAATATAAATACCAGGTCATCTGCAAAGGCTTGCAATTTATACTCTTTCTTTATAATTTTCATTCCTTTTATTTCTTTTTCTTCTCTAATATTCCTATTCAACACTTCCAGTGTTAACAGAAACAGCAGAGGTGACAGTGGACAACCTTGTGTTGTCCCTTTTCTTATATCTATGGATTCTGTTAATTCTCCATTTACCATAACCTTTACAGTTTGTTTGTGATATATCATTTTAATGGCTTGGATAAATCTTTTACCAAAGCCCATTTGTATCAATTGTAGTAAGATGAATCGCCAGCTCACATTGTCAAAGGCTTTTTGTGCATCTAGAAACATCAAGGCCATTTGCTTTTCAGGATGTTCCTCATAGTATTCCAAAGTGTCCAGAATTATTCTCACGTTATCTTTGATTTGTCTCTTTGGCAGAAATCCATTTTGGTCAGCATGGATAAAGTTATTTAAATATCTTTTCAGTCTTTCTGCCAAGATTGAAGCAAAGATTTTGTAATCTGAATTTGGTAGGGATATAGGTCTATAATTTTTAACTTGCTGAGGGTCTGTATCCTCCTTCGATATAAATGTAATGCATGCTTCTGACCATGTTTTGGGTATTCTCTTCTTTGACATAATTTCATTCATGACTTCTAATAGGTGAAGATTCAATATTTCCTGAAAAGTCTTGTAAAATTCTGCTTGCAATCCATCTGGACCTGGTGCTTTTCCAACATTCTGGTTTTTTTTAAAGCTTCTGTTAATTCCATCATCGTTATGTTCTCTTCTAGCATTGTTTCAATATCTTTGGATATCTGGGGTAAATTAACTTTTTTTGAATATTGCTTAGCTTTTTTTTCTTGAATATTCTCTTGATAATACAATTTTCCATAGTAATCTTATATAATTTTTTTCTTTTCATTTCCATAGCAAACATGTCCTTCTTCATTTATTAATTGACTAATCCTTCTTGATTCTGCTTCCTTTCCCAATTTATAGGCTAACCATCTGCCTTGTTTGTTTGCATCTTCAAAATAATTCTGTTTAGCATTTTTAATTTTTTTGTGCTAATTCCTCTTTTACCATTAGTGCCATTTTATGTTTAGTTAATATCCATTTTAATGTCTTTTTTTGTGGAGACTTCTGTAATTCTTTTTCTTGTCTTTTATATCATCTTCCAATGTTTTGAAAGTCTTTTTCTGATTTCTCTTTCTTTTCCTTGTATATTATCAAGCCTCTTGTGTAGGCCTTCATCATGTCCCAGAGATTCTGCAAAGATGTATCCTCTTTTCTATTTTCTTTAAGAAAGAAAACCAATTCTTTCTCTATTTTCTGTTTAAAGTCTTTTTCCTTTAATATCATATTATTTAAAGTCCATTAAGATCTCCTCTTTTGTCCTTTCCAAAAGACTGTCATTGAGTTGTGGTCTGCCCAAGTGCTTGTTTCTATCTCAGTTTCTCATATGTTGGCAAGTAATTCTGCTGACCTCCATATCATGTGTATTCTAGACCATGGTGCATGTCTGTTTGAGTAAAAAATATATTGCTTGCATGTCACATTTCTCTCTCTCCATGCATCTTTTACATTTATTTCTATCATCTGAAAGAAATATTTTGTTAGTATCTTTCTAGTTTTCTTTGTTGATTTCTGTGTTTTATAGTCCAACCAATCATTAATTATTCAATTGAGGTCTCCCATCATACAAATATTAGCATAGTCCAGTTCAATTATTTTCATATGTAATTTCCTGTAAAATTCTTCTTGATTGTCATTTGGAGCATAAATTGCAATTAAAAGTGTTTTAACATTATTGTCCATTATTTCCATCATCAAAATCCTTCCATCGTCATCTGTATAAATTAGTTCTGCCAAGATTGTATCTCGAACATATAAGATCACACCTCTTTATTTACACTGTGTCGACGTGAATAATTTCCCTATTTTTTTTTTCAATATATATTCATGTTGTTTTTTTAATATGAAGTTTTTGGAGGCAAATAATGTCAAATTTTAATTTCTCTAATGTATGGAATACTTTGCTTCTTTTAGTAGCTGAATTAATTCCATTTATGTTAATCATAATCAATTGTCTTTCATCCATATTAAGCTTTATAAGAGGGTTTTATTGCTCCAGTAGAGCTTAGTTCTCGTTGCTCTCTGGGTACACCACCTACTGCCTCTTCTTCTTTTTCTTTTTCAATTACTGCTATACACTCCTCTTGAAATTCAATTAACAACTCTTCTTTTCTTGTATCTTCCTCCTTTCCTCTAAAATATTCTAAATAGAATAGATCAGCTTTTTCAACTGTCTCAATTCTGTGTCTTTGTTCCTGCAAGGTGAACAAGAGGCCTTCTGGTATCAACCATCTGTAATTTACTCCTCTTTTAAGTATTCTTTAGTCAAAAATGAATATTCTCTTCTCATCTCTCTTACTCTTCTTGATACCTGTTTCAGCACCACAATTTCTTTGTCTTTGTACTTTAATGTTTTCTCTCTTGCCACCTGCAGTATCTGTGTTTTAATAATCTTCTTGGTAAATCTGATGTGGACTTCTCTTGGTAACCTGTTTCTCATTGCATATCTTATATAGACATGGAACACTTCATCCATCCCATCCATCATCTCCTCTTTGATTATCTCTAATGCTTCTGCCAGTATTTCTGTCATTATTTCAGCAAGGTTTTCACCTTTTCCTTCTTCTACATTTTGAAATCTCAGGTAAAATTCTGATCTATCAATTTCCCATCCTAATGGTCCACTCCTGCCCTTTTCAACATCGCTCAATCAAGTATCAATATCTCCAATTTTCTTATCTCTTTCTATATCTTCTTCTTCAATTTTCTTAATTGAATTACATTCTAGTTACTTAATTACATTCTAGTTCCTGGGTTAAAAGGTTAAAATCCAAATATAAAAATCCAACTAGAGGGGAAGTAGAAAAGAAGGTAAAAAATAACCAACAATTCTAATAGAAAGCAAGCCACTGCCACTAAATATCCAAGACTCGTTGGTAAATAAACTCAGATTTTCCAGTTCCAGTATTTTCAAGGTCACTTCAATCTTCTTTCTTTCAACTTCAACTCCAGACTCCAGCTATCTATAGTTTCACAGATGAGCACCTGTATAAACAATTTGCCATGCTCATCCCACTATCTTTTTCAGTGCAAAGCTCAGAGTCCTTGAGCATAAAATGAATACATAAACAAGTAAAAGAAAAAAGAAAACAGTATATCCAAGCCTCTAGATGGCAGTGCTTCTTATTTATCTTCATTTTCACTTCCCCCTCATGTATCCAAAGCCAGAAACAGAAGAAAAAAAGTAAAATCTTCTCTTTTTTAAAAAGAAAAAGAAATAAATCTCAATTCAGAAATAAGAGTCTTAATCAAAGCAGACTCTCAAGAGAATTGTTAAAAAAATAGGAAATTTAAAAGACCAGTCCAGTTTAAAATTAAGAAGCTTTGCCAAATTCCAAGTTCCAGTAAAAAGGAAAAAAAAGAAATTTTCAATTTAATTAGCTTAAACTCACCGCTTAAGCTTTTTTCTCTTCATTTTTAATTCCACTTTAAGTCTTTCAGGGTGTACTCTCAAAAAAACAATAAGTAAAATTCATCTCACCAAACTGACACACTTTCTTCCGATCAGTTCCATTCCAGAGCTGTCCCAGCTTCACCAGCTTGAATGGCTGCCTCTCCGCCGCCAGAAAAAAGGGCTTTTCCTGGATTGACCAGGGACTTTGCAATGTCTCTAGGATCAATAGGATGTGCACTTATCAATCACTGTCTCTATGAGACTGTTTAGATCTGTTGGGACCATCCAGCAGCAGAGATATCGATGGCGATCTTGGAGGTTCAAGATCACTCGTCGTACCACTGCGATGCCAGCTCCGCCCTCCAGGGACCCAAAGCTTGATGGGTTTGATGTTGCTTTATTGCAGAGAAAGAAGAGAAAGGCCACTCATTATATAGCCATCTATTTCACAATAATAGCTCTGGCTGATGTGTAAAGATTAAAACACAATTAGAACAATAATCCATGGTGCCCCCAGTAAAGAGCATCTTCCAATCATAAAAAAATATCAACAACAGAGCTAGGATAGCCTTCTGTCTTGAATGTCTAAAGAAATGGTTTTCACAGCCTTACAAAAGTCAAATAGGGTTGAGCTGTCCAGATCTCAATTCCACTGAAATGGCTAGAGTTGAATTTATTTTGGGCAGTTTTTTCAGGAGACACATGGATGGAGAAGTGGGGAAAGGGAAAACATGGTAGTGTATTATAATGCATCATCCCGGGTGCATATCATTGCATTAAAGAGCAGTTTCTATTTCTACCAGCAGAGACTTTCCCCTGTTGCAAATTGAGGTTTCAAGGGCCTAGAGAAAAAATGTATGTTTATTGCATTCAATTAATACCACATTTAATTTTGCTTGAATATCCTGGAGCAAGTTTGAAGTTGATCAGAAATAAAAGGTCAGAGCTGATGCCTTGTAGGTGCTAATATTAGGAATAATTTTCCACTGTTTATAATCAGAGAAAGGTGTCCCTTGGCATTTTATGATTTGCACTTGCTTTCAAAGGATTCTTCGTGAACCAGTTGGGAGGATCTTCTTTGCAGGTACTGAAACAGCTTCAGAATGGAGTGGCTACATGGAAGGTGCTGTTCAGGCTGGGGAAAGAGCAGCTAGAGAGGTAGGGAGTCGGTTGCATCAAATAATTTTACTTAGGTTTTCATGATGATTCTTTGGATGAATTTCCAACCCAAGCATTCTCACCTTTGTTTGCATGACCTCCACTTAAAGATAAATGATTTTTTAATCTTGTAATAAAAACAAGCTATAGAAGATGACCAGGCTGAACTTGAGGGAAGAGTCAAACAGATCATTAGTCTTGCCCCAATAAATACATCTTTATACTTATTTGAACTACCTGAATCTCCTGATTTCCTTGGTGCTTGACAGAAGCAAGCAAAAAGCATTAAATATCAAAAGCTAAGACCAAACTTACAGAAGCTGGATATCATGTGCATTTAGGAGTTAAATCAATCCTAGAAAATGGCAAATAGAGAGTTCTTAAAACAGCACCAGAGTATCAAAAGGGGTGGTTTCATTGAGCTCCCTCTGGGTATCCTGGCCTGGCTAAATAAGACTCTAAAGTTCTGATGGTGATGGGATGATTTCCAGCGCTGATGAGTAAGGAAAAATCTCCAATGTGAAAGAGAAAATGAAACTGAATACTAGGAATGGAGATAAAGCTGCATTATTCTGAATTAGTCAATCAAAACAAAATTTTAAAAATGAATCGCTTGCTAAGGGAGGACTCTAATCACATGTTTGTTGATAATAATAATAAAAAAAAGAATTTGTGCTAAAGAATCTGACCTGGCTTGTCTTGATTAACTTTTTTTTAATGAAATTGCACTTTTATCAAATTCCCATTTATGTCAGTAAGATTTGCATATTTACCTGTTTACAGTGCCTATAATGCACTGTATTCGATTCCAAACTTTGGCCAGAAGCAGGATATTTTTTAAATGACCATTGGAAAAGCTTTTGGTTGATTGTTTTCTACTTAAGACTTAAATCATCTCTTTTTAGGTACTACACTCGATGGGAAGATATTCAGGAGAAATATGGAAATCTGAACCAGAATCACCTGTAAGTATGTTTATGGAGAGTCTCAATCATCTAAATCATGATTGTCCAAAAGGTGCTTTTTCAAAAGGCAACTGGGCTTTCTGGGGTTTTTTTTAAAATATGTTTTGCTTCTCATCCAAAAAGCTTCTATAGCTCTCAGAAACTGTGACAAAGCTTCTTGGATGAGAAGCAAAATGTCTTCAGAGAAAAACCAGAAAATCCAATTGCCTCTTGAAAAAGCATCTTTGGGACACCTATAAGCATGCAATGTTTTATTTGATGTGGAAGAAGATGTGAAATTAATACCCAGAATTAGAGAAGGGGCCATGTGGAAAGGAATGATTTGTTCTCACTCTGTTTTGAACTTAATTAATGAACTATGGGCAGTCCTCAAGTTACAACCATTTTTTTAGCAACTGTTCAAAGCTACAACTTGACCTCATCACGTAATGATGGAAGTTCCAATCCCAACTGTAGTCATAAGTCAAGGGTTACCTATATAGTTAATAGCCATGATAGCTCATATTGTAAGTCACCAATTGGCTTGACCCACTGAATAGCTTTTGTAAAAAAATATGATTTTGGAACATCTTGCCCCCTGGAGTGAAGTCAGCTCCAACCTCCCTGACCTTCCATTAGAGCTTAAAGATCTGGCTCTGCCAGATGGCTTGGAGCTCCCATGGTGTGGGGGCTTCACATTGGAGGTAGTTGTCAGACTAATAACAGATCCCATCTTCCTCATCCTACTCCCTCTCTCCCCAATTTTCACAACGAGTGTGTTGTATAAGGTTTATGCAAAAATGATTCGAAAGAAGTTTTTTGGACCTTGTGTGAGCAGAGTTGTGCTGAAAAAGGGTGGCTGGAGACTGAAAAAAGTTGCCTCCAGTTTCCTCTTTTGCAGTGCAAGAAGTCTCCCCCAAGCAGCCAACCACTCTCCTCCTCCTCGGCCAAACAGAACAAACAGGCAGAGAAGGAGGGGAGCAGCCATCCTCTTGCGCTGAAAAAGGGGAGGCTGGAGGTGACTTTTTTCGGTCTCCAGCTGGCTTTTTCAGGCAATGCAGGACCAGAGACTGGCTGGGAAGAACCCTTGTAACAAGCAACGCTGCTGGGTGCTTAGAAATGTTAGTGTGTGTGTGTGTGCTTATTTCAGGCAGGTCTCCTCTCCTAGCTTTATTGTCCCAGCCCTTAACTTTCCCCCAAAGCAGGAGGAAGTCCTGCCCACTGCTCCTTTGTTGTACTCAGAAGCCTTGTTTGTCCTGAGACTGGCCAGAAAGAACCCTCATAGCGAGCGATTCTGCAGGGCGCTTGGAAGGGTGTGTGTTTGTTTCTGGTGGGTCTCCTCTTCTAGCTTTAGGAGAGAGGGAAGGAGGAAGGGAAGGGATAGAAAGTAGGAAAGAGAGAGAGGGAGGGAAAGAGAGAGAGAGAGAGGATGAGAGGAAGAGAGAGGGAAAGAGAGAAAGAGAGAGAAGAGAGAAGAAAGAAAAGAAAGAGAAAAGGGAAAGAAAAAGACAGAGAAAGGAAGAAAAGGGATAGACAAAGAAAAATGGGATGGAATGAAGGGAGAGAAAGAAAAAGAGAGGGAGGAGAAAGTGAATGAGATATATGGATGAATGGATGGATAGATAGATACATGGAAGGAGGAAGGGAGGGGGAGAAAAAAAAAGGAGAGGAAGGAAGGACACAAACCCTGGCTTCAGAAGATTCTTTGAAACAGCACAGCAATCTAGTGCTGGAAGAGATCTGGGGGGTCATCTTCTAGTCCAACCCCCTGCTCCAGCAGGAGATCCTTACAGAATCATAGAACAGCAAATTTAGAAGGAACCTTGGAGGCCATCTAGTCCAACCCCCTGCTCTAGTAAGAAAATTTATATCATCTGGAATCTGGATTATTTTGGTGCCTCTAACAGAGAGGAAAATTGGCAAAGGAGTTTACTAGGACAAGGCTGCCAAACAGAGGAAGGCAGAGACAGTCCTTCACTTATGACCACAATTGAGTCCAAAATTTTGGTTGCCAAGCAAGAGTGTTGTTAAGTGAGTTTCACCACATTTTATTCAATCCATGATATCTCCTGGGTCTCCAACATGATATCTCCAATGGTCATGTGCAGGCTACGGAAGTAAATCTGAAGGCATGTCAATATTCTACTGTACAGAAGTTAAATGTGTGGCAGAAAGTGGACTATGGGTGTGTTTTTCCAAATGCAGTGAGGTTGAATGTGTATAGTTTTAGAAGAGCTCTGTGTGTGTGTGTGTGTGTGTGTGTGTGTGTGTGTGTGTACTATATACATATATAGTATATATCGTAGATAATGTATCTTTTTGTGTGCCTTTACATACACTATACTATGTAATATGTATGTACATATATACATAGGATTAAATAGTGTATTTTGGATATATATACATATATACATAGGATTAAATAGTGTATTTTGGATGTTCAGTAATAGTAAATAGAGAGGGAAATTGTATTTCTTTGAGGCCTGGCAAGGCACCCCTTGATGTGAGTGATGTCAGGTTGGCCATGCCCACCCAGTCACATGACCACCAAGCAACGCCCACCCAATCACATGACCACCAACCCATGCCCATCAAATAAGCCATGCCCACAGAACCGGTAGTAAAAAAAAAATGAATCCCACCACTATCCTGCACTCCATCTTTGTTCCCAGGAGGCTCCAGGGAGGCTTGCTAGGCCTTGTTTTGGGCCTAGGAGGCCTCCCTGCAGCCACCTGGAAACATCCAGCCATCCAGTATGCCTGGATTCAATGTTTAGCCAAAAGAATATTTGATAGTATTGATTATTGCCTTGGGAATGGTCTAGGTTCATGATGGCAAACCTATGCCATGTGTGCCAGAAGTGAGCTCGCCTGGAAGAGCCCCACTGCACATGCATGCATGCCGCCACCGCCTGACAGCTGATTGTTGAGTATCTGGTATGCATGCACACGTGGGGATGTGCGAAAGACATGTGCACATGCACAGAGATGTGCACCATATGCTGGGAACCACAGGCACATGTGCAGAGATGTGCAGCGCGTGATGTGATCACGCATACATGTGCAGATGGATGGCACACAGGAGTGAGTGTGCATGCATGTGCAGAGACACAGAGCACGTGGGAGTGATCGCGTGTGCATGTGCAGAGACGTGTGGCACGGAGTGGGGTGATATCACGCACATGCACAGGCGCATGGTGCTGCAAGGGGATCATGCGTGCAGGCACAGATGCGCTGTGAGGGGATCGCGCACACAGGCACAGGGTGTGGAGGGGCAGTACGCATTACCTTCTGGGTGCTGGCACACAAGCGCAAAGCACACGAGCATGCATGCAGTTATCAGCATGGGAGCCGAAAAAGGTTTGTCACCACTGGACTAGGTAAACAAAACTATGCAGTCTCCTAAAACTGTTGGAGCCAATCTTCTTTTTTTATTCCATATCCTCCTCTTCAAAACAAGTAGCTCTGTTTTTTCATGCCAGTGTAGGAAGTTCAGAGTGGATTTTGTAGAGAACAGCTTACCTTTAGCTCTCATTCGTTTGCTCAGTTTCAGAGCATACATTTCACAATTTCCAAAGCACAATTCAGACTATTCAGTAGTTTGCCGAGCTGCTGCTTCATTACTTCTATTGCTGTTACAACCTTTAGGGAGCCCAATGGCTTTTAAAATTTGACAAGAAAAACAGTAAATATTTCTCACAAATATTTTCTCTCTTCCACTTTGTGGTTCGATTTTAGCATATAAAATTATGTGCTGTGTTACTATTCAGGCAGTTTGCAAACTCGTGTTTTTTGTTGTTGGAAGGCAATTCTAATTTGAAGATGGTGGTAAATTCTTCGAAATAAAATGGCAAGTAGAAAGGCTTACTTCTGCTTGATATTTAGAAAGGGTTAGAAAGAATGAGAAGGTTAACCTTTGCTTTGTTTCCAATCTCCATTTCATGACTTGGTTTTCATAAAAAGTAGCTTTGGAATTGAAGCCATATATATTAAAACAAAATTATTTCTGTTTACAAGAATACAAAAAGTTTCAAGATTAATCCAAAATATTTAATGGCTTTAAATATCTGGGTATTGTACTAAGATTTAAGTAGAGAAAGGTTCCAGCTGAAACTATACCATGAATAGCATAGAAATTCTTGATAGCTCTCTCTCTCTCTCTCTCTCTCTCTCTCTCTCTCTCTCTCTCTCTCTCTCTCTCTCTCTCTCTCTCTCTCTCTCTCTTTCAAAAGGAAGAAGAAAAAGAAAGAGAGAGGGATGGGAAAAAGAGAGAAAGAAAGAAGAGAAAGAAAGGGAAGGGAGAAAGAAGGAAGGGAAAGGAAATTGAACGAGATATGGATGGATGGACAGATGGATAGGGGGAGGGAGGGATGGAGGGAGGCAGGGAGGGAAAAAAGAGAGGAAGGAAGGACCACAAACCCTGGCACTAGATACAGCTTCGGAGGATGCTTTGAAACAGAAGAGCCCCCTGTTAAAGTGAGTTTCTCTCTTTTGAACCACCCAGTCACATGACCACTTAGCCATGCCCACCCAGTCATATGACCACTAAGCCATGCCCACCAAGCCACGCCCACAGAAACCAGTTGTTAAAAAATGTGAATCCCAACTGTAATAGTTTAACATAAGAAAGCTGTGTTTTGTTGTTGTTTTCTGGTACTCAATCCTGAAAAAAAGAACCTCCATTAATTGTGAATGTTCTTTCATCCAGGATGTGCCAGCCCTGCCAATAACTGCAACATTTTGGGAAAGAAACTTGCCTTCTGTTCCTGGACTACTGAAATTGATGGGGTTCTCTATTTTCTTTACATCAGTGGCTGCAGCTGGGTTCTTTGCCTATAAAAAGGATCTCTTAGTGTGAGACTGAAAACAGATGTGCTCATAGGAAACTATACAATTTGGTCTTCAAATTTATATCCATTAACACAATCATTTCCCTCTCATTTAGACTAGGGGTCCTCAAACTCTGGGCTGCTGTCCACTACTAGGCTGTGGCCTATTTGAAACTGGGCTGCATGACCAGTGGCCAGCACATACATGCACATACAGCTTGACTTGCATGAGTGGTGTCAGCCCATACATACATGCAGCTCAACTTGCACAAGCCAAGCTATGTATACATGTGTGTGTGTGCTGGCCCGCCACTTGAATGGCCTCGTTCCCCTCTCCCCACTCCCAGCTAGGCTGTGGCTCCAAAGGTTGGGGACCACTGATTTAGACTGTTGATTGCAATTCTCTTTATTCTGTCTATTAGTTCAAGGTGTCTTGGATCTTATGATAGAGTCCAACATCTGTTTCCAAAGGCACTACACAATTTGGCTGCTATGAAAATAAATATAGTTGCCTGGAATCCAATTACAGGAAGTCCTCAAGCTATTCATTCATGCTTTTGTCCGACCACATTTACGTCTGACTGACTGCCAGGCTGAAGAATATTGTACAGATAGGGAAGGAAGCAGGTAAAGAAAATCTTTTTGCAGCTTATTTATCTTCATGAGCTGAAGAAAAAAAATCAACTGGAAAGAAAAAAAAATGGCAGCACAAATGTGCAGCAGATGGCCTTGGCACCAGTTGGGTCCTAAAGGAAGTCAGTTAGGCAGCAAAAAGCAAACACCCAAAAATGTTACTTACAAGCTATCTTTGAAATTAGCACTGCTACACACACGTGCACACACATACAATCGTGATTGCATTTCAGGCATTTGGTAATCAGCTCACATATATGATCAGTTGCAGTGCCCTGCAGTCACATAACCAGAGTTTGTGATGTTTTTGCAGATTTCTGACTTTTTGCTGATAAATAACTATAATTGATCACTTTATGAGACTGTCATAAAAACATCATAAAATTGAGTAAGATGACACTATCATATCATTATGATTGCAACAACTTATAACCAAAATTCCAGGATTGGTTGTGGTGCTTTAGCGAGGACTACTTGCATATCTTATTTTCTGGCTTTTTAAACATTTGAATACTTTTACTCAGGATTATAATATCCTTCTTAAAAATATAATCAGACCTAAATCTTGCTTAAGGAGTGACAGACATAAAGATATGTAATTTTGAAAATTGTTTAGCCATAGTAATAGAACGTTTTCCCCCATTTTCTGCTTCTAAACTGCTTTTGGATGAGATCCCCTTCATTTTTCAGTTGACAATGTATTTTGATAGATTGAAAGGATTTCTTAATATCATGTATTGGCTCACATCTCATCTGATGATATTCAAGTGGGTGGTGAAAACATGCACTAAAAGAAAGGGCCCTAAGGCCATTATTCCTTCAGCAGCAGAAAATGGGGCAGATTTCTTAAATAATGGGTTAGTTAACCATAGAAATTAATAGGAAATTAAGAATGTTGGTTTTCTCCTTTGGAAAGTGAGTAACCTTTTGCAAAGTTTGGGTATACTGTTTGCTAAAAGTCCGAATAAGCTGCAGCCCAGAAGTAGTTATCTTTCTTTTTGACTCAGAGAATCCAAATTTTGCACATTCCTAACCTAGAATTACTTCTTCCTAACAGCTCCATAATTTCTAAAAAGTGTGCTGTTTAATATTTTTTACTGATATACAATACCACAAACAACAGAGCATAATGTATGCCTTCTACTGCTGTTGTTTGTTAATTATTCTCACTATTTCATAATTTTGTGAGCCTTTTGTGATTACAAAGAAAAGAAGATTCCAGGATTCTCCCCAGGATCCAATTTCATGTAGATAAAATTCTTTTTCTCATTAGCTTTCCCTTTCTAACACCTTGCCAGTAGACTTTATTGGAGACTCTTCCTATGTTCTTTCAGGAATCAAGAGCAGCTTTTTAAAGGAGAGAACAAGCAGATCTCTGTACCTCCCAACTCTGTGGCTTATGAATTAAGTCTGCAAAACATTTACTGAGTTCCAGCTTAATATCTGACACTTTGCCTTCAGCAAAAATAGTTAATTATTCTGTTCAGGACTGGTATACTATTTTTATATCAGATTTTATTGATGGAAGATATGATAAAAATGTTTAAATGTTGGGTATTAATAAGATAATGAAGCAATCCTATATGGAGTCAGAAGTGATATAATAGTTCCTGGCTGATTTCTTAACATATAAATTAATGAAAAGATGGTGGCAGAAAGTGAATTTATTCTTTTTCCTTGTTCCAACAGCTATTTGCGAATGTAGTAGTCTGATCCTGGGAGTTCTTGAGAGAGAGAGAAGTTGATTTTATTTCTAGAAAAAATGTTTTTGGCTATACTGCTAGAGATAGATTTATATCAATGAAGCGATTTACATATAACAAAAACTCTAAGGTATATTTGCCCTCTTTCTATTTGACTCTTCTTGGATTGCCCTTCTCAGATGACTGCATCTGAGGGGCCAATTTCATACAAAGGAAATTTCATTGAAATGGATCTCATTCTGAATGAAGATACTTGGAATTGCACTGTTTAGTATTTTTTAATTAAGTACTCTAGTAATTAGTTGCTACAATTGGACATTATACTGAAACATATTTAATAAAAGTGTGCCTTCTCAGGGTCACACTAAAGTCTTCATTTAATAGATAGCATAATATAAGAACAGGACTCAAGAAATTTAAGAAAATCAATTTTTCACTTGGGGTTGGGAGTAAGGAAGAAACCTCTGAATTTCAGTGAGATGGTTTTAATATGCTGGTTGTAGATATAGAAGGTCAGAATTTGTCTGGGTCCCATGTTTACTTCTCAGTCTGAAAAAAGAACGAGCACTGTCTGTTACCATGTAATAAAATAACATTCTAGCTTTTTATAGCCTTATGCCCTTTAATGGCTTGAGCAGTAACAGTAAGTTTAGAAGATGGCTGGAATCTGGGAATTTCAAGAATTATCCAGGCTGGAGGAGCCTGAGCTATCCCCATGGTATGTTCTGACTAGCAGAGGCTTTCCAAAGTCTCACACACAGGATTCTCCCAGATATGTTACATGAAATGTTACATGTAACAGACCACATAAATGTTACATGAAATGGACTTTGGAGTCAGACAATCACTTAAATATGAGTCAGCAGAGTGTGGCAGTAGCCAAAAAAGTTAAGAGACATAGAATCAAAATTACACAAAGTATTTACACTTTATAAAGCTTTAGTAAGCACACTGAAATACTGCATTTAGTAAAATGAGAGGTTTTAATTCTTGTTCCTGTTTTTGATAATTGTCACAATGGCATTATGCTCTTTGCAATGTAACTGAACTTTTAAACTATATATCACAGCAAAGTTTCATGGGAATTTTAGAAACAAGAATAAAACAGGCTAGAAACATCTATCCTACTTGGATCAGTAAAACATTATCCCAATTTTCTCCTTTCCACAACTTTCAGGATTTATTTTAAGCAAAAAAAATAGTCCAATGGTGGATTCTGAGCTATTTTGTTCACTTATGATAAAGCATATTTTAACAAAGTATTTAGTTTCATATATAAATCTTGTTTATTGAAAAAAGATTATATATATGGCAGGCAAAAATACATATGAATTGTTAGATCTCCAGAAGGCTCATTTAGTTAAGCGGTCTCTTGATGTGAATTGGCTAACTAGACGTTTTCAGAAAGTTTACAGAAAAGGCAGAATAGAGTTATCTTTTCAAACTAAGAACAATAACTTCTTCTAAATTACCTATTAATGGCAATTAACATAAGGAATAATTTAAATAATATTTTAATAAGTGACTATTCTTTGGCAAATATTATTGGAAATGTGTTTTTAAAACTTCATTGAGTCAGTAAAGGCACAATATATGCTGTTGTAATTTATTTTAAAACAAATGGGATTACATCTATGTATTTTTGATCAGGATGCTGGTCTCCATTTGAAAATGAAAATGAAAATGGTCTCCATTCCAAAATGAATCATCATTTTGATTGGTCTTGATGGGTCAGTGTGCAAACATTTTTTTTATGTTGAAGTGTGGACAGCAAACAAAACCCCTATACAGAGCATTGAAGCCAACAGTTCTTGAGTGAGTCAAATCATGTGCTTCACATATAAATGCATACATTGACTATAAGTCACATACAAATGATAATTTTAAAAGCCACTTTTACTATATACTGGTATCCTAATTTGGATACGTATGGATCAAAATACGCACCAAGAAATTAGCATATTTAATTTCTGCCAAGTCTCTTTTTCTCTATTCAAAGAAAGTGTTCACAGCCCACACTGTAAGAAAAATTTGGGTAAAACCTTTCACTTGTATCCATAGCATATGAAGAAGCAGGTTTCTAAAGCTGAAGGCCCATTTTTAAATGATAAAAGTAAATATTTATTCTAAGAAAGAGAAATCTTCAGGTACTTAAACTGTCCTGCAAAAGCTAATTCAAAGGAGACAAGGCAGTTGCCTTTGCAATTTTAAACAGTGCAATTAAAAATTACAATTTCCTATAAAGTAAATTTTACAATTGACTAAATGTAATGTTCCTTCCAGCATCTCTTCCCTAAAATTTTCTTCTGTAATGTTACCATTCCAGAGGAAATTTAAAAAATATTCAAAATAGGAGTTTAATTTTTTTTTTAGTGAAATAGCTTCTGTCCTAAACAGTTGTTGAGACATTTGCTATTCTTGATTAATGTCATGTTTGCCTTTTGTAAAATTAAAGTGACAGTCCAATTGCAAGATATGGATTTTGTGATTGTGCCTTATATAATTGTGCTGTTCTTCTAAAAGTGCCTCTGTGGTGATTGTGTTCATGAAATCCATTGTGTTCATTTTCCTATTAAATATGTGTTATGTATATTTTTATCTGGCAGCGTGATGTTTTTTAACTCACACTCAAAATAATAAACATTATCACTTTCTTGTGCTTTGCTTTTGTATATTTATTTGGCTATGACAAATGATACAAGAATTTTTTTGGCCACTTGTCTCACTGATTGTCTTGCCAAAAGAGTTGAATGTGAATACAGATAGTTGAAAGTGGAATATACATGTGTGTGTAGAGATCTACCATCAGATTTCCTGCTGCAAATCTTTCACACTTGTGAAGAAATGACTAAATTCACATGTATTGCCCTATGGAAATAATTGCTTTTTTCATGGCTTATTGAATCAACCAGAATAGAGTAATATATATATATATTAAAGAAAGTCATAAGGTCTAGTTTACAAACCATAGTAGATGGAATCACACATTTCATGTCAAACCAAACCAAACCAATCACACAAACAGAAAAAATAAGATACACTGGGGGGGGGGGGGGTTTGTATCCAAAACATAATGCTGGACATGCATTTATCAAATGAATATAAATATAAGGTCTTCAACTGGGAAAATGAGGTTGCTAGAAATATGAAAGTGAAATCTTGTATTCTTGAGAGACTAGAAATTTGTCTTCAATCCCATGAAGGGCCAGTGGTCATTACTTGCATTCTTCTAAATGTCTTTTATTCTACTGTACCTAACGTTTATTTTTATTTTTCCAATTCTCTGATTAAAATCAATTAGTGTTTACTTTTTCACTTTTGTTATTTTCCCTATTTTTATATGTGTGTCTTCAATGATAAAGAATAGATAGCTGGTAGTATGAGAGTGATCATTTTCATCCAGGAACTCACTCGATGTAAACAAACAAACAAACAAATAAATCACTTTCATGTGATTTGTGCCAGCATAGTTCATTTGTGCCAAAGGTCTGGAAACATGCTGACTTGTCTCCCTGCCAAAACTGGATATTTTCTTGGCAAAACTCTTTTCTGCCCCCATTCTTGCATTTACACATTGTTCTATTTTTGTATTATTTCTCCCACTTACTTCCATAGTTGTAATAGCAATAGGTGTTGCTGTAGGTGAAATGGGCATCAACCCCATTTCACACATGGCAACAATCTAAACCCTTTATACACAAAAAAGGGATGTAATTCTGAAAACAAAGTTGGACATATTATATCATGTTTTGTTTGTGCGTCCTTTCTCCGACTTATTTCTGTACTTGTAATAGCTACTATTACTGCCATGCATGAAATGGGTGCCAACAACTGGTCCAAACCACTTACACAAAATAAAAGGGAAACTCATTCTGGAAACAAAATTGGACATATTATTGTGGACATAATATACTTAGATTTCAGCAAGGAATTTGACAAAGTAGACCACAACCTACTTTATGGTAAGTTAGAAAAAAATGGGATAGATAGTACCACTATCAGATGGATTCGCAACTGGCTGACAAACCATACTCAACTATTTGGGTCTAAGTCTACATGGAGGGAAGTTAGCAGTGGGGTGCCACAAGGTTCAATTTTAGGCTCAGTACTCTTCAATATCTTCATTAACAACATAGATGAGGGAAAGAAGGGGGACTTACCAAATTTGCAAATGATACTAAGCTGGCAGGAATAGCTAACATCCTAGAAGATAGGCTCAAGATCCAGATGGATCTTGACAGACTAGAACACAGACTAGACAGACTAGGCCATATTTAACAAAATGAAATTCAGTGTAGAGGAAAGTAAAGTACTACACTTAGGCAAGAAAAACCAAAAGTACACATATAGACTGGGTGAAACCAGGCTAAATAGCAGTAACTGTGAAAGGGATCTTGGAGTCTTAGTGGACAACTAGCTAAATATGAGCCAGCAGTGTGCAGCAGCAGCCAAAAAAGCTGATGCAATCCTAAATTGCATTAACAAAGGGATACAATCAAGATCAAGTGAGGTACTAATACCACTCTATAAAGCCTTAGTAAGGCCACACCTAGAGTACTGCATCCAGTTTTGGTCACCACACTATAAAAAAGGTGTTGAGACTCCAGAAAAAGTGCAGAGAAGAGCAACCAGGATGATTTGGGGACTGGAGACTAAAACATATGAAGAATGGTTACAGGAGTTGGGCTTGGCTAGTCTAGTGAAGAGAAGGACCAGGGGAGACATGATAGCAGTCTTCCAATACTTCAGGGGCTGCCACAGAGAGGAAGGGGTCAAGCTATTTTCTAAAGCACCCGAAGTCCAGACAAGGAATAATGGATGGAAACTGAACAAGGAAAGATTTAACCTGGAAATAAGGAGAAACTTTCTGACAGAACAATCAACCAATGGAACAGCTTGCCCTCAGAAATTGTGAAAGCACCGTCACTTGAGACTGTCAAGAAGAGATTGGACTCCCATCTGTCAGAAATGGTGTAGAGTCTCCTGCTTGGGCAGGGGGTTGGACTAGATGACCTACAAGGTCCCTTCCAGCTCTGATTATCTGTTATCTCATGCCATGATGGGTCCTTGGCATTAGGACAAAGAAAAAGAAATGAGCACTCCCAAAAGACAGCTTTCATTAGTTTGCAGCCTGCCATCGCAAAAAGTCTCTGTTCAGGGTACAGGGCGCACATTCATTCGCACACACACCCACACATCATGAGTCTGGGAAGGAGAGGCAGAGGCCGGCCAGTTGCAGAAGGAATGATAGAGCTACCAGAGGCTTCCCATGTTGACCCCTCTCCCATCATTCCCTCTGTGACTGACGGGCCTCTGCCTCACTTCTCCCAGACCCCACATGCACAAACACATGCATGGAGTATCTAGGAGAAGTGAATGATGAGCCAAGTAGAGGGAATGATGGGAGAGGGATCAAAATGGGATGCCTCTGTCCTTAAAAACAAAAGCTGCAGAGCAGCGGCTTCCCTTTTTGTCCTCTCCTCCATTGTCTCCACACATGGACTGACTCCATACCTGATGCCAAGAGGGCAGTTCTGCTTCTGCCCTCCCCCCTGCAATGCCAGAAACCGCATGCCACCTGCCACTCGTGTGCTGCATCTTCTCACAATCCCGGCAATCACCTATCACCCTTCACGCAGGCAGAAGCCCCATGGCCTAAAGGTCCATTCCTTTTCCTTCCCATCTTCCTTCCTCTGCACATAGGAAGGGATGAGGGGAGGGGGAGAGATTGGCATCATGGCTTTCCCACACAGGGGCATGGCAGTCACAGTGAAAGGCCCACAGGCTCTATTGGATGCAACATAAGGAAGAATCCTGATAATATTCATAGTGCCATGATGCATTCAGTATCTTCATCTGTCATAATACTCACAGACATTAGAAATCCAGCTACAGACAAGATAAGAGAAAATGCTTTCATTTTACATAGGAAGAAGCAAGAACGAAAACATATTTGAGTTATTTATGCCAAAGAAGGAGGTTTTAGAAATGTATGATAATATTTGTCAATGTATTTGGATTGCAGAATTTAACACTACAGCCCACAACTGCCTTTTTCATATTATGTATACAAGGTTTTATACAAGGGTTTGAGGGAATGTAATCCTAGCATGAAGCAAGCAAAGTTCTTTTTGCAGCATTTACTTTTTTAAACAGCATCACATGAAATTTAGCAGGCCCGTCACAGAATATGAAGATAGTTTAATAAGTTACAGAGTTCCTACCCATTCCCCACCCTTACCTCTAGTGCCTGAAGGATGTGTTAGCTGCATTTCTCCCTTAAAGTCCAACAGCACAGAACGCAGTTCAACACAACCAGAGGATATAGACTGGGGGAAGGAAGGAGTTGGAGGAAAGCTCAGCAGTCACTTTGTTCATAAAATTTTGAAAACATAAAGACAAGTGGAAGTTTTCCAATGATTATGACAAGCCTGCTTTCTTCTCATTACAGTATATATTACACAGAAAGATATGATGAGGAGTCACCAACTGTTAAGCAGGAAGTCACTGGGGAAAGAAAAGAGGCCTCCCTTTGTGTTTTAAAGGAAGATGAATTAAATTGGCTGGGATGTGTTAACCCAATTGTTCCAAACAGCATGAAAGGTGGCTTTCTTTTTTCAGAAACAACATTCATAGCATGAAGGAAATAAATGAAAAATTTTCGGTCAGATACATTATCGGGAAAGAAGTCCCTTCTTGTAGGCAAAGAATCCAGTTGTAGCCAATGAGGTGATGAAAGTAGACCATCCAAGAAAGAATAGCAGTCCATGAACAGATGGTAAATTTCTCTCCCAAAATGTAGTGGTAATTGGAAGTGCTGGAACCTCCTAGGATGAAACATATCACAGTAATTGTTAGAGCATGGCCATCTGAAGCTGCAGCATAGTGCAGTTTTATCAGGAAGTTACACAACCCCTATTCAGTGGTATTTAATTTGTGAAAACACATACTGAGATATTCTTCTTTTTTCAGAAAGTGCATAAATGCAGTTGAGCATCTATTGTCCATTTCTGAACTGATGCGACCTAAAATAGTTGGTTCTCAATTCCTATTGTTTTATTAATGCAAAACACTGATAAAATTAAAATGAACATTTCACTGAATCATATTTATAAGTATGGCAAATAGCTTGGATCATTATAAAAAAAACAAAAAAACTATTGAGCTTTGGATTCCTACAGATAAATATAAATATATACATTTTCTATTAATTGGGTTTATTGCAGCCACAGCTTGTCTATTGGCTATCTCAATTAGCAACTGTTTGCAAATATGGTAATACATGGCAATAATAAAATCATTTTCCAAACAATGTGTGCACTTACAAACAAATTTTGTGTGCCTCACAACACACAGCAAAGTGAGAGTCATACTGGCAGAGTTGAAAGAGAATAAGAGAACTTTATTTAAATTAGATAGTCTTCTCTTTCTGTGTGTCTCTCTCTTAACCACATATTCACTTAGTTACCATTATTATTCCAAGCATCAGGAATACTGACCTAATAATCACTTTGGTATGTACAAATGTCATTCTGTAAAGTAATACTTCATATGGATGATTAAAATGCTTATATTTTTCATTTAGCTATTGCTTCACAATCTACATGGGCTGCCCTTGAAGAGTATATGAAAGCTTCAGCTAATGCAGAATGCAATGACACAGCAAGTTATGTTTGTTCCTAGAACAATGTGTGCTACATCTCTGCTCCACACACTGCATTGATTGCCAATTTGCTTCTGGGTCCAATTCAAGGTGCTGTTTTTAAACTTTAAAGCCCTTCATGGCATGGGGCCATGCTTTCTGAGGGACTATCTTTCCCTAGTTATTTCAACTGTCCAATACAATCAGCCAGGGATCTACAGGAGATGTGCTTTCTCTGCCATGGCACCCACCTTATGAAACACAAGTCCTCCCAAAATTAGAATAGTTCCATCCCTTTTGACATCTCAGAAGGCTCTCAAGACCTGGTTATGTTATGAGGCCTGGAACTCCCAGGGAACCAGAACTATGCTTATATATCTCCATTGTTGAGGTGGCCATTTTTATTCTATCTTTACCAAGGGGTTTATACATTTAGTTTTTTAATACTAATTATTTCCTATTGTAGATAATATTTTTTTGTTTCTGTTGTCTGTATATCTGTGGTTTTTATCTGATTGTTATATGCTACCAACTGTAGCTTTTGATGAGCTGAACAGCTTTATAAATTTGGTTAACACATAAAATATATCACCTTTATGTGATTTCAGTTTCCATTCCCCCTCCCCTTTTCTTATTTGAACACTTTTTAGTTTTAATTTTGTTTCTTCAATTTTAAAACAAAGACAATGAAAGAGACAAAAAGGAGCATGACCAGGGGGAACATAAAAGAACTTAGAAGCAAGAATATGTATAGTGAAATATATATAGTGGGAATAGAGGTACAGATGGGCATTATGAAAAGCAGTGCAGGAAAAAGACAAAGTAGTCCTGCCTTGAACTTAGATATCCATGTGTTCAAATATAGTTAGAGGAAGGAGGGGAAAACAGATTTTGTTATTTTAAACAAACTAACTTATAAATTTCTTTAGTAGAACTGTCTCCATCTATTAAAAGCACATGTGAGGAAGCTTCATATTAATAGCAGCAATGGATCTAAAATCTAGGATGAAAAACCAATTCAGTTTCTATGGTATATCTACTCTCCATTTTACCATTATAAAGCATGTGCACTAAGTTGCAACACTTAGAGTTACTTCAAGCTATATGAATTATAATTTTCTATGTATGTGTGAGATGGTGGAAGAAGTAAAATGCTGCAAGAAATATCAAATATTTTTCAACTGTGCATATCCCTGCTGATAAGAAATGCTTTTGTTAAACATATTCTCAACAAACTGGGCTAATCATTTTGTTCTTAAGTCCATAGTAAATTTTTATTAGTCAATTTCATCTTCCACTAGGCTTAAAACAAGAGAGTGATACAGTCCGGTACATACACATCCAGAGTTCTTAGGAGATCAAATATGAGGACACTTGCCTTTGATTCTGGTTCTGTTACCCAAATTTCATTCTCAGAAATTTTTCCCATGCTGTACAATATCTGGAAGAAAAAAAATTATGTTCCAGTAATCCTTTTTATATCATACACATCATGCAGTTGGAATGGAAAAGATTAAAATAACCTACCAAGAGACCATTTGTCTATGGAAAGTACAATTTGATACTGTTTTGTTAATACTGAGGGCTACTCTTTTTGTTTTATGCAAGAAAGATGTGCATAAAAGATCTGATACCCCTTTGATGAGAAGTGACCGATTCCAGACCATTTCAGTTTCAGTTTTCAGAATGTCAGCACTCAGTCTTGGCAGTTTTGCTGTGATAACTTCAAGTTTGCCTTATTCATGAAATACATGAACTATCTTCCATTTATTAATGCTATACATATTTTTGCAGAAAATTAGTGATATAGAACATTGCAAAGCTTTAAATTAAATACGCACTTCATATTATTCCATTTATTCAGGCTTACTAATGAAAAATTCAGGCTTACAAACTGAAAAATTAAGGTAGACCTGAAAAATGCTTTGTCCTAGGAATTTTAGTCATGTATCAAAAAAAAGTATCACAATATCATGGTATATGTTTCATTGTTCTTTGGTCATTCTAATTTGAAGTGTCTTTTTCTTTGGTGCAGCAATATTGAAAATATCAATGCCAAGTTCCCAGATCACCTTTCAAAACCTAGTTTATTTGGGTCTTTAATTAATAAGACCCAAATTAATAATGGCTAATAGTAGTTCTGTTTACCTCTCTAGCAGCTCTCTCTCCAGCCTGCACAGCTCCTTCCATATAGCCACACCATTGAGTTGCTGTCTCAGTACCAGCAAAGTAGATTCTACCAGCTGGTTCACGTATTACTCTTTAAAGAAAACAACAAATAAATAGAGAGATAATTCTGCTTTTAGCTAATGCAAGTAAAATGGAAATATAGTAATTCTGCTTGTAGCTAATAAATTTATATGAACAAAAAGAGGTACAAGTGCTATCTTACATTTTCCATGAATTTTGTAAAATTTTGTTTTTGCAAACATTTTGCAACATCCTTTTTTGTGTGCTTCATTTTTTGAGGTGCTTTTCACTCGCTTAACTAAACTGTACATCCAGTATGGAAGTGTTTCAAGAGTAGAAGGGAAATCTTTGCTATCTATCATTGCTACTTACACAATTTATTCCACAACTTGAATCTGTTATGAATAAACTTTTAATCCCAGATAAATCTGGGATGGTGGCAGGCCTGAATTAAGAAGACTGGTATATTTCCTCAAACCTCAAGATCTATTTCATTCAAAGGCTGTCTTTTTCACAATTTAGTGAAAGTAAATGAATGCATGGAGTAAAGCATCTGTTTATTTTGCCCTCCTTCCCACTTTATTTTCCCAGAACAGCAAATATAATACACCATGGTAAAACATTACCATCTGAACAACTTCCACATAATTCCAAGACCATATCTGAAAATAATAATCTGCAGTTAAGCCCTGATTTTGTATTTCATTCTTCTGTTCAACGGCACTAGCTGCAACTTTATTATTGCTAAATATATAGTATTTTTATAAACCTTTTTTTTCAAATATGAGATGAGCTCATTGTTCTGGTACTTTGTCAAATATCTAAAAACTGTGGGGAACAATGCCAGGAAAAGAGAACATTATTGTTTTGTTTTACCTTCCATATTGGGACATAATGCCTGGTGGAAAATATGCTGCATAACAGCCTCCAGAATATTGTTCTGTACACCAGTTCTTTTCTTCATAATGCACTGGCTGTAAGAATAAAGCAAGATGAAAAATAAAACAAATTTTCAAAACAATGTTGGCAGGATTAAAATTGGGATTACTAAATATTGATTACATGGAAGCAGATTCATATCAAAGTACTAGGTTAAACTTCATAGGCTGCTTGCTGATAGAATCTATCTGAACAATTTGGCTCAGTTAGCTGTCATGTTTCCTGGCTACTGAATAAACAAAAGGTTTATTTGGCCTTCTCCCCTCAAGAATTGGGACAAAATGTTTGTTGTTTGGTCTTTTTAAAAAAATAATCTGTAATTTTCAGAACTCACACTCTTTTCACGTATTATGGTCCCATGATGAATAATCAGAAGTTATATTCAATAAATTCCAGAAAAAGTTATTTTACTCATTAGGGTATTTTGATTTTGAAAACAGATCATCAACCTACAATTTCATCTGTTGTAATCTGAAACCGTATTTATTTTAAAAGTAAGCTACTCTTGTTCACTGAGTTCAAAAAGAATAGATAATTCTAGTGAGTTCCCATAAATGTGAGGAATTGTGGAGGGGGGAGGGGTAAGTTACAAAAGAGAAAGTAGACATGAACAAGAAGACATACTGTCAGCTGATCTTGTAAATACCAATATAACCATATTGGGAAAGAACTATTTCAAGTAACTCAAAGAGATTCCATCATAATGAAATCACTGTAAATGATTGTAAACTGTAAATTCTTCCAATTTGCAAGATTTGATATTTTTTCCTAAGACTGACAATATACTTTCACCAAAGACTGTTTAATTCTAATATCCTTGTACTTGCTCAGCTCTGAGCTGTTTTACCCCAACAAATGGCTTTAGGATTTGAGAAAAAATGTTATTTTTCTATTGCAAAATACAGAATCTCAAAGAGAGCAGGCAGAGATTTATGGAACAGTGAGGACCCTGCTATGGACAGAATATAATTTTGGTACAGTTCATAGCTTTGAAAATGGCATGAATATTACATTTATTCAACAATATAATGTTGTCTCATATTCTTAAAAAATTAAGTATTTTAAAATCCAGGAATGCTGCTGTAGGATTTAGTTTTCTTTGGAGTAGGCAAATTATATTTGATTTGTTCATCATAGAATATGATGATTCACCCAGATTAACAATCATTTTTGCATAGAACTATGAATCCAGACAATATCAGGGACAATCAAGAAGCAGTTTTAACCCAAACTGTATCAGAGCATTTTTGACTCAGACTACTATCTCTAGGCAGTACCTCATGTGAGATGCAGTCAACTAATGAAGTTGACAACTTAGCAAATCAAACTTCCAGGAAATGAGATGGAGGTGTATAATGGTGGAAAACATAAGGCATTACATTACAAAATGTATTGCTGAAGCCCTGGAACAAAGAAAATATCTCCTAAACACCTCAGCCAGGGGTGGATTCAAATTTTTTAACAACCAGTTTTATGGGCATGGCTAGGTAGGGATGGCCATGTGACTGAATGGGCATGTTTGTGTTTTTTTTTTGCAACACCCCCGGGAAGCCTCCTGGAGGATTTTTTGCTCCCAGGAAGCTTCCCTGGGGCCCAAGAAGGCAAAAAATTGAGCCTTGGGAGGGCATACAGCTGATCATTGGGAGGGGGAAAAAAGAAATACCTTAAGGAGTGACTGGATGGAGGAAAATGCAATCAGTGATGTTGGGCATGCATAATAAGGACAGACTGGGAAGGGAGGGGAGGGTGGAGGGGCGAGGCCAGCCAGGGGCACGATTTGCTGGTTCTATGAACTGTGCAGAATCATAACAACCGGTTCTATATAACCGGTCTGAACTGGTAGAATCCCACCCCTGACCTTGGGACTATGTTATGCAATGGGGAAGGAGCAATTTATATAGCCAAGTTTGGCACAAGACTTTATAAGACATTGAGTAGGATTGGAGGAAGTGAACAGAGCTATTTTCCAAAATTACAGCCCTTGACATAGTTTGCATGATTATATACTGTTAGGTCTAGGGACAAAGCTATGAAAAAACTAGTGGCTGACTTATGTAAAAAGACAACAGCAAAATAATCAGATAGCTCTCTGAGCCCAGATGCTATCTCCAAAGGCTACATCTCATTTTCAGCAGCCTAGCCAAAGCTCACATTTTTTTTGTGAAACTCCTGACATTCTAGCACCATACTACTTTGGTTAAGCCCTGATGTTTTGTTCTAAATAGGCTTATTCAATTATCAAAATGGTTAACCTCATAATAAAAAGCTATTCTTTCTGGCTGTCCCCAAAAAACAGTACTTCGATTTTTTTTGTCTGCATCATGAACTTCAAATCCTTCCCCCACTTCTCCATCAGCCCACATCTTCTATTGTGTATCTGCTGCTTGAGAAAAAACATTGCTGCATTACTAGTTCAAGATTTTATTCAAAAGGCTGTATTAAATATATTATGTGCATGCATTCTACAAATTCATATGGCCTGACCATAATATTGTAACAATGAATACTCCACCAATTTGAGATGTTTTTCTTCCTTACATGTAAAGCTTCTTCTGATCCTAGCACTTTAGCGTACAATTCACAGATTTTTCTCTTTCTGCATGAAGAATTAAAATATTTAAAACAAATTTAAATTCAAAATTATCTTTTAAACTAACATCACAAGGGATTCAATTTGGTAGAAGAGAAATGAGCTGAATAACAAACAATATAGTTAAGCCACAATAGAATACAGTATATAATTCCAGAAATATTTATTCTAAACTACAGCAAAATTCACACATAAAAGTCGCAGGCTTTCTATCATCTTGAATTGGAGTACTTTTGGGGAGGAATATGTGAGAAACAATTTCATTTTGTCATCTATCTCTTTATTATAACTCTATGGTTATGTGGTAAAATGCAGGATTAAGGTTAGGATTAGGGTTAGGATTAAGGTTCTCCAAAATTTTACAAAATTTCCCACCATTTTACCTCTCTTGATCTATTTTGATCCTTAGGAATTAGGTTTTGGGTTTTGGAAACCTGGATTAATAGTTTATTATGAAAAGTTATTCTTTTGCAACAAACGTAGAAAACAATACTTTAATGGTAGATTAACACAAAATTAATTACTCTCAGAGAATGAAAAACAAATATTTAAATTAGAAAAATCTTGAGATATAAGATTTAATAACTGCCAGCTGCTGTAAGTCTGATGCAATGTAAGACTGATGCAATATAAGGCTGATGCAATAAGGATGAATCAGCATAGCATGAGTATTGCCCTTTTAAGATGAAGAATGGGTTCCAAGAAGTCTTTACCCTCTTAAGAGGTGCTTATATAAGGCTGACATTATAGAGGGCATATTCTCTCTCCTTGTGTCCTGCCTTCATTGCAGAATTCTCGGTGTAGAGTTAAGAAGATTGATTGCTTGTAAGGTATTTGCCTACCATGTATATTTCTGTATTGTCTTGTATCTAAACCACTGTTAAATATCTTACAGTGTGCTGTGTTTTGCTCCTGGGTTGTCTCATAATAGTAGTCACACTGCAAACGCTCTGACAAAAAACTTCCAAAATCTATGGTTCTTACCTCTCTTCTTTGCTAATGTTTGCTAGTCTAAAGGCTTTTCTTGCAAGAATAAATCTAAATATAAAAAGAATTTTCCATTAGTGATACATAAATGAATATATATCCCCATGCAACACACATGAACAACATTACTGCTTGAAGAAAAAAATACTGTATCTTGAAAATATCACCAATCTAGTTTTTGCCTGGCACTTATTCAACTATCTATATATAGCAGAATATTATATGCTAACCATTATAGCTGGAGTTCTCAAACTGCATAGTGAGACTCTCCGTTTTTCCAGGATAATAGGTAAAATGATTTATTTGTGTTTGAACACATCAGTTCAAAATAGGTAACAAGAGAAGAACAATTGAATCCAGAGTAGAATGCATCCTTCAGTTGCACCATCCCACTTATGCCAAGCAGCTGCAGAAAGATAGTGGGCTGTGCACAGCATGCCTTCACCACCATCTGCATGTAGAACCTCTTGCCTCACAGTGGAGCAGTCTGGTGCAATGCTTCTTAATTGAACATCTACCTCATGTTCCCATTCTGGGATCAAGACCAGTGGAGAACCTCCAGTAGCTTGACTGTGCTGAATCACTGGAGGCAAGTCAGCAAGACTCTGCAAATCACTCCCACCACCATCACCTCTGAGTCATGCAATCACAAGCAGCAGAGGAGTGGAAATTTAGCCAGCAATGGAGGAAAAGACTTGATGCTTGGCCAGACTCAGCTGACCTTCTTCTTGAATAGAATAGAGTAGAATAGAATTCTTTATTGGCCAAGTGTGATTGGACACAAAAGGAATTTGTCTTGGTGCAAATTATCTCAGTGTACATAACAGAAAAGATACATTTGTCAAGAGTCAAGTATCATAAGGTGCAACACTTAATAAGCAATCAAATCATACTAGGAAACAGTCAATATAAGTATTGACAATAAGCAATCAAATCATACTAGGAAACAGTCAATATAAATCATAAGGATACAAGTGACAAAGTTACAATCATACAGTCACAAGTTGGAGGGAATGGGTAATGAGGAGTGATGAGAAGATTAATAGTAATAGTAGTGTAGACTTTGTAAATAGTTGGACAGTGTTGAGGGAATTATTTGTTTAGCAGAATGATGGTGTCTGGGAAAAAACTGTTCCTGTGTCTAGTTGTTCTGGTGTGTAGTGCTCTATAGTATCATTGTGAGGATAGGAGTTGAAACAGTTTATGTCTGGGATGTGAGGGGTCTGTAAATATTTTCACAGCTCTCTTTATGACTCGTGCAGTATACAGGTCCTCAACGGAAGACAAGTTGGTAGTCATTGTTTTTTCTGCAGTCCTAATTATCCTCTGAAGTCTGTGTCTGTCCTGTTGGATTGCAGTTAAAGAGGTGCAGATTACAGACTCAATAATTCCTCTGTGGAACTGCTCCTTGGGCAGTTTGAGCTTTCTAAGTTGGCACAGAAAGAGCATTCATTGTTGTGCTTTTTTGATGATGTTTTTGATGTTAGGTGTCTATTTTAGGTCTTGTGATATGATAGAACCTAGACATTTGAAGGTCTCTACTGTTGATACTGTGTTGTCTAGTATTGTAAGAGGTGGTAGTATGGGAGGGTTTCTTCTAAAGTCTACCACCATTTCTACGGTTTTGAGTGTGTTCAGTTTCAGATTGTTCCAGTTACACCATGAGGTAAGTTGTACAACCTCCTGTCTTATGCGGGTTCATCATTGTCTTGAATGAGATCAATCACTGTTGTACCATCTGCAAACTTCGGTATTTTAACAGATGGATCGTTTGAGATGCAGTCATTGGTATATAGGGAGAAGTGGAGAAAGTACACAGCCTTGGGGGAGGGCTGTGGTAACTGTACAGGTATCAGATGTGATTCTGCCTAGCTTCACCTGCTGCTTCCTGTTAGGAAGCTTATGATCCACTTACAAGTGTGTTCAGATACCGCTAGTTGGTTTAGTTTAGTTAGAGAATGTCCAGAATGATGGTATTGAATATTGAACTGAAGTCTATAAAGAGGACCTTTGCGTAGGTATTTGGAAATTCAAGGTATTGTAGAATGTAGTGCAGAGTCATATTAACAGCATCATCTAGCGATCTATTTGCTCGGTATGCAAACTATGCATGGGATCTAACAGCAGATCTGTGATGGTTTTCAGGTGAGACAGCTCTAGCCTTTCAAAGGTTTTCATAACTACAGATGTTAGAGCAACTGGTCTGTAGTTGTTCAGTTCCCTGGTTGAGTGCTTCTTTGGCACTGGTATGAAAGTAGAGTGTTTGAAGCAAGAAGGAACATAGCACATCTTTAGTGATTTATAAAAGATTCAGATGAAGATGGGGGCCAATTGGTCAGCACAGACTTTTAAGCAAGAAGGAGTTATTTTGTATGGCCCTGGTGTTTTTCCTGGCTTTTATATGTGAAATAGATCTTGCACTTCTTTTTCTGTGATTACCAGAGGTTGTGAATCCAATGGGTTGGCTGTTGTTGGTGTGTTTGAGATGGGGGTTGTGGAGATAGGTGGCTGTAATTTCCTTTCAAACATGTAGTAAGATACATTCAAGTCATCTGCTAGTTGTTGATTTCCTTGTGCCTGGGAAGGAGGTTTGCTGTAGCCAGTGATGTTTTTAAGAATTTTCCAAATGTTTGCTAGTTCATTTGTTGAAAACTGATTCCTTAACTTTTCAGGAAGCTCCTTTTTCCTGCTCTGATCTCTCATTAATACGTTTCTGTTCTGGTTGTATAGCATTCTGTCACCTTTTCTGTAGGCTTCCTCTTTCGAACAATGTAGCTGCTTAAGTTTAGCTGTGAACCAAGATTCATTGTTACTATATATTAGCAGTTTCCTTGTTGATATCTGGTCTATGGGAGGCCTGTTCTGCATAGCAGTTTTCATGGAGTACTGACCTTGTGCTGCAAAGCAGGGTCATCTCTTTGTGTATGTGTGGGTATGGGATGCATATGAAACAGAAAGGAAAGAAAGTGGGAGAATCTACAGGGAATCTACAGTACATACAAGAAGCAGCTCAGTATGTGGAGACAATGGTGTGTTTGATTTATAAAGAGACTTCAGAAGACCTTCTTGAGGGACCAGGATCTTAGCAGCAGAGAGCTGTAAAATGCTACTATTTGGCAAGGAGTTTAAAATGACAGTATTCATTCTGAGAGGACTGTAACATTCGCATATGTATTTTTCCTCACTTCATTAATACAAAGACTGATATTTGGAAGCTACAATATCTATTTCAGTTAAATATACCCTATCATGGCCTCAAAATCCAATGTACAGTAGCTTAATTACAGTTTGGAACAAGGAAATTCAAACCATCCAGTCACATGCTCACCTAGCTATGCCTACCCAGCTGGTCATTAGGGCAGAGAACTGGTTGTTAAATTATTTGAATCCCACCACTGAGATTAACCACATCTTTAAAATTCCTAACCAAGGATAAAAGGAAAGCAAATTATTAATTTTCCCATAGGGAAAAACTAGTAGATACCACAATAATGACACAAGATCATTTTGTAGCATGTTAGGAATGGAACTAGAGAACTTACTTGGAGGCAGCAAAATAGCTGTTACATGTTTTATGTAGAGTTCAATAGTCCAGCAACAAGTGGTAAAAGATAATATTACTGAAGAAAAAAGGCAGAACTGAGAACATGCATGTGGGAACTGATATGACAGTGAGGGCAAACCTTTTTGAGCTCCGTTACCAAAAATATGTAGCACCCAGAAGGCAATGCATGTGTCCCCTCATGCCCCTCTGCATGTGTGTGCATCTCTGCATCTCTGTGCATGCATGTGAGTCTCCCATGCCCCCCGCTCCCATGCATGCTCACCAAATACCCAACAATCAGCTGTCAGGCAGGCTGTGCATGCGCAGTGGGACTTTTCCGGGCAACCTTTCATGTGCTGACAGAAGTGGTTCTGTGTGCCACTTCTGGTACGCATGCCATAGATTCACCATCAAGGTAATTTGACATATCTGGTTTCTTTTTTTTTTTAATCAAGATTCTTTCAAGTTTTTTAGGACTCACACATATAAGCAAATATTCGATACAATTTGATTCATATTTGGTAGCCAAACACATAAATGCTGGATTACCCCATAAGAGCAGGTATGGATCCATCTGGTTTAGTATCATCTAATGTTACTGAAATGGGAGCATCATCATCCAGAATAATTGTGCAGCCACAGAAACCTTCACAGAAAAATAAAAGGAGGATGACCAACCCAAAAATTCAATCCAGAATGTTTCAATCCAGAATTTCCTGGCAAGCATTTTCAATGGTCCTTTGCAAAGTTTTACTTTTCTTCTTAGCAAATAAACATTTAAAGCCATACTAGCAAATAACCTTCCAAGGGATTTGTGAAAGCAAACGAGGGACATTAATTTGATGAAATATAACTAAATCTTACACTGAAATTCACTACATCTTATGTAGGGAAAGTATATATTTGTAACTCATCGATAAACCAGGTCAGCCCTATGTAAAATAATCTCAGTTTATTAGGCATTACAGCTTGTCAGATGTTTGCTGATTAATCTCTTCTACCTTTTTTGTAACAAAATCCCTTTTTTATTCATATTATGTGGAGTTTGATCGGAAGGTATTAGAATATTCTTAACTGTCATAAAACAGATTCCATACATACCCAATTTCCTCCAGAAGGCTTCTTTGTAGTACATCATGCATTTAATGACAGAACCCATTGGGAGGCGCTGGATTAATTGGTTTCTTATTGTTGGCAGTTCTGGAGTGAAATGAATCTTTCCAGTCAATATCGGTGGAATGGCACTAATTACATACTTGCCCTGTTAAATACAACATAGGCAAACCTTTGACAAATGTTGAAAATCATTTCTATATTTTAATTTATTTTGAGCCTTTTTAAAGTCTATGGTATTTGTAAAAGACTTTAAAATATCAAAAATAAAATAAATTCAAAGTAAATGAGCTCCTCCTTCTCTTTCTCCTCCCCCTCCACAGCCCACACTCATTCTGGATTTAAAAAAAAGATAATCCTAACCACTTTCCTATTAAAATAAAAAAATCCTGTATCAGGCAATGATCTCATATACCCTTGTCTTTCTCACTCTATTTTCCTAAAACAAAGCCTCAAGTCTCAACCAAATTTATTTATCCCATTAAGTAAATTTATAAAGCTGCAACTCACTTTCAGTGGCTTCAGGAGGTTTATAAAGATAAAAACCCAATATAAAAAACAACAGCAGCAACAACCCCCTACCTCCCTAGTAACAACAGTTAATCAAATAAGCCATTTGATGTACTCCATTCCATTTTCCCCAGGTCTATTAGCAAAACCAGATCTCACTTGTTAAAGTGAGGAGCAATCTTATCTCCACAAGGATATAACAGAATAACAGAGTTGGAAGGGACCTTGTAGGTCATCTAGTCAACCTCCCAAGCAGGAGACCTTACACCATTTATTTATTTATTCATTTGAATTTGTCAAACAAAAATGAGAACAAGAATAAGAGAATAAAAATACAATGACAGGCACATTAGTGCACTTATGCATGCCCCCTCTATGACCAGTTAAGTATGAAAAACGGTCCACAGATGGCCATTTGTGACTGGAACTGTGAAAATATGTAGCTGAGACAACTGAATCAAGTAAGGCATTCCAGACTTTGAAAAGTCTATTACAGAAATCAAATTTTTTACAGGCAAGTTTAAAGTTTACACAGGCAAGTTTAATTTACATTGAATTTCAAGTGGTTGTTTGCATGTGTAATATTGCGATTAAAACAGAAAAAATCATTTACAGATAAAACATTACTATGTATAATTTTGTATGCAATACCTAGGTCTGACCACATGCGACCCAGTTCTAAGTTATCAAAAACCAAGAATTTCGAGCCTAGTAGCATAAGGAATTTTATTGTGTACAGAAGAGTCCAAGACTTTTCTTGTGAAGTACTTCTCAACCAGCTCGATTGTACTGATGTCAGATATAGGGTGGGGATTCCAAACAATTGAACAATATTCTAAAATTTTCTAGTATAAATTTTATAAGCCCTAATTAGCAATACAATGTTTCCAGAAAAATAGCTGTGCAAAATTAAGTTTACAACTTTTAATGCTTTTTTAGCAATACTGTTACAGTGAGCTTTGGAGCATAAATTGTTAGAGATAAGTAAACCTAGATCCTTAACAAAGTGACGGTCATCTGCTAGATCAATGCCATCTTGCTTATACTTGACATTCTGATTACATTTACCAATATGTAAGACAGAGCATTTATTAATCAAAATTTGAAGTTGCCAAATAGATGATCATTCAGACACATAGTCAAGATCACTTTGCAAAATAACAGAATTATCTGTAGTATTGAATAATTTTACATCATTGACAAAAAGGACGCAATTGCTTTTAAGTTGATCACATAAATAATTGATATAGAGCAAAAAAGTGTGGGACCTAAAACGCTGCCTTGCGGAACACCACTGTTAACTGATGCAGGATTGGACAGCGAGTTCCCTATTTTGACTTTCTGTCGTCTATTAGACAGGAAAGCAGCAATCCACTTGTGCAAAGGTCCAGAAATGCTGTAAGAGTTTAATTTCAACGCCAGTTTATCATGTACTATTGTATTAAAAGCCTTACAAAAATCTATGTAAATTGCATCTACTGCTTTACCTTGATCAAGACATGTAGTCCAGATGTTTTACAGTGCAAAGGTTGTAAATTACAAGATGAGTTTTTCCTAAAGCCAAACTGTTTGTTGGATAGTAAATTATTTGTCTCTAAATAGTGAACAATGGATTGATTTATAATGGATTCCATAACTTTGCATGTAATACAACACAAAGAAATTGGTCTATAATTTTTGACTGAACTAAGGTCACCCTTTTTAAAAATTGGTATAACTATAGCTAATGACCAAAGATCAGGCAGGAAACTAGTTTGAAACGATACTTCAAAAATTGTACACAAAGATTCAGTTAGGATGATAGCAAGCTTTTTCAGGAAAAAAAGCACATAATCCATCTGGTCCTGTGGATAGCAATGGTTTAAAGATTACATAATGCTAATTCAACATTATCTACTTTAGATTTAATATTCAACAATTTGCTACAACTATTTGTGGTTTGACTTGTGAATGAGGGACTTCAATCATTGCTATCCACAAAAACTGAACTAAAAAAATGTATTGAAATGATCGGCCTGACCAACATTGTCATTACAATCAACCCCATTTTGCCCTTTTAAGGATGGAATCACTTTAAGTTTTGAGTTAACGAAATTGTAAAAGGCTCGCATAGCATTTGAATTTAACAGTTTTTTGACAGATGGCAGTCCAGTCTCTTTTTGAAAGCTTCCAGTGATGAAGCTCCCACAAATTCTGAAGACAAGCAGTTCCATTGGTTGATTGTTCTCACTGTCAGAAAATGTCTCCTTATTTCTAGGTTGAATTTCTCCTTGACCAGTTTCCATCCATTATTCCTTGTCTGGTTTTCAGGTGCTTTGGAAAATAGCTTGACCCACTCCTCTCTGTGGCAGCCCCTCAAGTATTGGAACACTGCTATCATGTCTCCCCTGGTCCTTCTCTTCACCAGACTAGCCATGCCCAGTTCCTGTAGCTATTCTTCATGTTTTAGCCTCCAGTCCCCTAATCATCTTTGTTGCTCTTGTTTCATAGGGACAGAGCCATCACAGAGAAGGCCTTCCTTCTTGGTATACTGTACTTCCTTAGTATAGGGGACCCAGATAATTTTCTGCTTCCCCTCTCTAAGGGGTTGGATAGATGTGACTGGGAAAAGACAATCCTTCAAATAACCTGGTTCTAAACCATGTAGGGCTTTAAAGGTGACAAGCAGAATCTTGAATTGGACCCAGAAGCAAATTGGTAGGCAATGCAACTCCTGCAGGAGAGATGACATATGTGCAAAATCATGCAGATTGCTGCATTTTGAACCAATTAAAGCTTCTGGATACTTTTCAAGAGCAGCCCCATGTAAAGCATGTTTCAATAGTCCATGTGACTACACCATGAGTGACTGTGAGTAGGGATTGTAACTCAATGAATACCCTAGTATTGATCCTCAACCACATTATTAGCACTATCATATTGGCTCCTTCCACTAACAATAATCGCCAGCCAACACATAATATCCTCAGAATCTCCGCAACTCATATGTCTCTCTCAGGATATATTTTACAAAAGATTACCAGAAGTCAAAGACTAGCATTTCTTGTTGTATGTTAACTATTACGACATAAGTACTTCATTCAAATTAGATATGTTGATGTCTATATAGCATATTTGTAGCTCAGGGTTGAAATGAAATGTCCTTGGTGCTCTCTGAGCTGTTTTTTTCTTGCAGATGTTTCATTACCCAAACTAGGTAACATCATCAGTGCTAGTAAGAAGTGGGGTTTGCTCTCAGTTTATAACCTAGTGGCTTGCCCTGTCAGTGTGGGTGGAAGCGGTCTTAGAGATTTTCTTTGGTTGGGCTGTTTATTGTTAACTTGTTTGGCAGTTTCTTGATTGGGGTATTGTTTATTATCTATGCTCACCTGGGTGCTAATTGATGGTTGAGAGGTTCTTGGGACTGGTTGATTGTCTTTTCTGCATAGTTGTTTTTTTTTTTTTTTGCATAAAATGGCTAATTTGTCAGAGTGCCAGGCTTCTAGAAACACTGACAAATTAGCCATCAATAGATACACAGACATAAACAATATCTATTGATGATGCAAAAGTGACAATCAACTAGCCAAAAAAGGGAACAACCAAGCTCAAAGAGTATCAAGAATCCCCCATATTACAGCTTTCTGGATATATTTATTAAAGCTTTCATTAATGCAATATTTATACTGGTATAGAATGAAAGCTACAATACTGTACTGATAGTCTAGTGATGTAATCAAGACAAAAAAACAAGACTTGTGAAAGATGGGGTAAAATGTCAGAAGCCAATTACAATATCACAAAATCTCTCTCTCTCTCTCTCTCTCTCTCTCTCTCACACACACACAAATATATCAATAAAAGCAACTTTAAAAGTATCTTGAATAATGTGAAATGCAGAGCAACATACAATAATGGGGCCAATTACATTGGGCTAAAAGCTGCATGAAGAATTTTCTTGTTTAACTGCATATTATGCATTTATTCAATTACCTTATATATCTTGTGGTTCAGTGTTTCCACAATGATGTCATCACCTGACTGGTCAATATGGACTACAGGACTCGTGAGTTTAATTTTATCTCTGAGTAGTTCCATTATCTTTTCTGTAATTTGTCCAGAACCTCCAATAAATTTTCTCTCCTACGAACAACAAAGATTACAGCAAAATAAGAAGACAGTGTTGAAGCATATAACTGGTACAATGTAGCTGAGTGTAGGATATCCATTAAATAAGATTTTCAAATAATCATAGCAAATCAATATGCCAAAATATTTTAAGGGACTGGACCGCAAAATATAATTCTCAAGCCTATACCAGAGGAATTACAATAATTCTGTTGCCACTTATCTTGTATTTTATCTTTGCTTTTATTTAAATATGATTGTTTTGATATTTTTGATACTATTTAGAGTCCTTTGGTAGAGTAGAGAGAAGTATGGTTGGCAAATAAATAAACATGGAATGGGATATTGGATGAAAAGATATCTGTTTAAACCTATAAGGGTGAAGAGCTATTAACTTTCTTTATACTTGTGATGAAGATTGGAGGTCACTTCGTATATATTATTCCCCCCCCCCCCGCATTTTCTATTCTTTCTTTCCATTCTATTTTCTACCACCACATTTAGTTTGCATTAGTTTTTACTGCTATAATTAAAATTGCTAACAAAAATTATTTTATATGGGATTTTTGAATGTATGGACACTGTTTGTAACCATGGAAACTAAACAATATGATTAACTATACTGCCACAGCCATATTGTACTGAATAGACTAAGGGTGAATGGAATAAGATTTAGAATATTAATCTAATTTCAGTAGAAATCTAAGAATGCTGCCAATAAATAAAATATTAATTAACTATTCCAGATTGAGATAGCTACCTAAGACTGTGCAGGAGCGAAGAAACAGTGAATGGTATGGGAACTGGGTAAGAATACTTTTAAATTGCAAAATATAACATATCAGAAAAGAGGATCCATAAGGATTTTTGGAACTGGCAGTGACCTAATACTGGAAAAGAATTTGTAGAATACTAAAAAGCTTAATTTTAAAAACTGAGATGTCTGCAGGGGGAAGCCAATGAAACTCAAGATAGCAGTCACCACTGACTTTTTTCACCTTCCACAATGGGCACCCATTTCCACAACTGGAAAGCTACTTTAACTTTTGGGAAAGCATTCTTTGTTATGCTTTAAGACTCTCCCTATTACACATATGCAGGATCACATTCATTCATTTTTGAACTCTCAAAAGGAAGGACAAATGAATCACTTGCTTTACCTGCCCTCCGTTGGTTATAGTAAAAATCCTGGTGGTTCCCCCACATAGTTTCACATACCACAGGAACCAGAGAGCAGAGACTTCGTGTGTCTCCGAAGTGACATTAATGTTGACAAAGCTTGTAACGAAGTCCCTGGCAGCTCTGTATACAATCCAAAGTCAGGCACAACATATTAATTTTATCTTGTTAAGAAATGAAATAAAATGGAAAATCATAAAGAGAGCATTTCCTTAGTTTGACAAGGCGAGTTTCCCTTACACATAACTTGTGCACTGTGTAACTGTGTAATGTGTGTTTCACAGTATATTGCTGTTACTATATCCCAAGATGCTCCCATTTTGCTAAATGTAGAAGGATTTATGATTCAATGCTTGGGGATACTTAAATTGCAGCAGTACAAGACAGCATGCAGGAGTAGGTAGTATCCCAAACTCATTCTCCTCTGAACATTCTCCTCTGGTTTTTGTAGTAGCAAAAACCCAGAAACAATGGATTCTACATATACTGTATATTCAATAGCTGTAATATGCAATGCTTTTTGCTTTAGGGAACATGGTTTTATATTATTACCAAATAATCATTCTTCTTTTTTCAAATGGAACCTTATTAAGTTCATCATGAATATCATTAATAGGCAGGTGTGTGCTTCAAAAATTTCAGCAACTGGTTCTCTGCCCGGTTGCTGGGTGGCCATTGTGGGCATGGCTAGTCAGACTCTTGCACCATGGGGGGAGGGGGGTTTCACGCTCCCTGAGCTCTGGAAGCTTTCTTCGGGTTTCTGGGAGGGTGAAAACTGAGAGGGAAGGGATGGAGTGGGTGGGGCAAGCCAGGGGTGGGATTTACTGGTTTGCCAAACCGGTAATTAAAAATGATAAAATTAGCTACCATTTCACCCGAACCATGACGAACCAGGAGCAGCCCACCCATTAATAGGTGAAAAAAAATATTGGCTTCTTCTTTAATGGGTAAAAGAACACCACTAAGATATCTACCATTGTCCTTGCTGAAACTACCTCTATTAGAATGGTATGATATTTATTCTAGAACCACCCCCTTCTTGGCCTTAATGACTTTTTGAACATGGCATGCTACAGTGGCTCAAGTACAGTTTACACCTCCACTGAAAGTTTCATAACTTGATTTAGATCAATCATCCAAATTTGATTATGATGATAATTTTCCATTTCCATTCTATTTTGCTCCATGTTTAATCAGGTTGCAAACTGAAAAAGTGATAGCAGCTAATGGTTCTTGACTTTCTAATAAAATGTGTGAATACATTCAGATATTATGGGAAATGAAGCTTTTTATTTCTATTTTGAGTCAGTTTCAAAGTCCTCAAGACAATAAATCTAAAAATTTTTGCAACTGTTCTTTCTTCACATCAATCACAAGTTGAAAACTTTTGGCAAAACAAAATACAAAAATCATGGAAGGAAATAAAAAACCGAATGTGACTATCAGGGGAAAGCACCCTTAAACAGAGCATGCCTTCTCTATGCTTTAAATGTGAAGTATTCAGAATAAACCATTTAATCCTATTATTATTACAAAGGACACAAAGTGGCTATGTTCAGAATGTGCAGAATACCAGCAAACCTTAAGGATCTATTATTATTTACTTATTGAATGTATATTGCTGCCTATTTACCCATGGCAATAGTAATGACAATATTAAGGAATATTGTTATTTCTGATCAAATGACAACAGTCTGAAACTCAGTAGTTAGATAGATATATCGAAAATCCAAACTATTTTATTGAATAAAACTATATTATACATTATTAAGGGCTGTTTCATTAATCAGGAGTTTTCTTTCTTCAGTGAAAAACCATATAGTTCCATTGTTATCATCAGTGCTTTTTCATTTTTTAGTATTTCTATAACCACACAAGTCCCATTTATATATTTAACTGAAGATGCACGGGCTTCATTTAACCTGGAAGTAGAATTGACAAGTGAGAGAATGCTAAATTCATCTGATTTTCCCCAACTTCCTTTTAAATCTGTTCTAACATTCTAACATATAATTGGAGATAACAATTGTAATACAATTGACTATCTTCCACTTGAGAAAAAAGAGAATATAGATTAACCAATGAAGCATGTAGTATGCATAGTAAAATCATTAAAAATAAGAATGGATCACTTACTTTGTCCAGCAATGTTTGTCAATGAACTGTTTCATTGAAATTTTGTCCAACTCTTTCGCATGAGGTGCATCCCATGGTGCTTCAGCAGGAATCTAAAAATAAGCCAAGTGTTTCAAATATGCACAGTTTATTTGCTGATTGGGATGGGAATTGGTTTACTTTTCATGTATCAATAGCCTCGATCTATTGTCCTTGTAATATGGTCATAAAAGAAAACAAGCACAATCATGTTGTAAAATTAAATTAGCTTTTTTTTTAAAATGGAAAGAGTCAAAAAAATTCATATGAAATGAATGAAATTTTAGCACAACTGTTTAAAAAAAAAGGCACAATCATATTTTCTAGTGTAACCCACCCTTGTAAGCAACTTGTTCATGAAATGCAAGTGATATCAGGACCTATTAATTGGAGTCACATAAGTCTCTTTATAATATTGAATAAAAAGTTTTTAGCAAGCAGAAAGCATGGGAAATCCATTGTCCAGTCATCAATATCCATATAATAGATACATAGTGCAATAAGATTAGGACATTCAAAATTATGAAAACTTATCTCAAAGGCATACATGCAATTACTTCTTTTCGATCAGGGGTGTCAAACTTGATTTCATTGAGGGCCACATCAGGGTTGTGTTTGACCTCGGGGACTGTGGTAGGTGTGGCCAGGGTGGGCATGGCCAACTCAATGTTACTCATGTCTGGGGTGCCTGTGGTGGGCTGAGTGCTCTGCCAGTGAAAATAGACTCCTGAGTCAGTTTTCAGCTGCGATGGCCTCTTGCACCCCTCTGCCAGCGAAAATGGAGCTCGTGAGGGCTGCGTGTTCATGAATTGCAATAAAAAGGTTTTAGCAAAAAGAAAGCATGGAAAATCTATTTTTATTGTCCATCAATATTCGTATAATAGATATGTACTGCAATCAGATTTGTAGATTAAAAAAATATTAAAACTTGTATCTGAAAAAATATTAAAACATTGTATCTGAAATATAATGCTTTATTAAGCTGTAATCTAAGATGTACTGAAGATACAGTGATATTAAAACAGTTTCCATAGTTTAGATAAAACAGTGACATCTAATTTTTTTAATTACACTCAGTTTTTAAAGTGTGTAGATCAGACTGAATTAACAATAACAGTTATTTAGAAATATACTTTTTGTGTCTTGGAATATTTAGTGATCATGCTCTCTGAAGCTAAAAATCCACTTAATTGGTAAATTTATATCCAGCCAAGGATCTTGCTGTGATCAATACAAATAATTGATAAGTTCAATGAAGATAAATGTTATGGGATATATTACAAGGCTACACATTCAGGCAAACAGCATCTACATTTCATACAAAATATATTTTAGTGTTGATTACAAAAATCACTTATAGCTGATGGTCCTTGCTTACTTGGTCAGCCTTAGTCAGTGGCCATTAGAAGTTGAATGGTACTGAAAAAATAATTTCACATGTCCATATCTACGAAGCAGCATCTCTCAGCCATGTGATTACCATCACAGTCAGTTTTTCTGTGCCTTACCTGTTTTTCTCCTTCCTCCCTCTCTTGCAGGGTGCAGGGAGGGATTACAAGAGAATCAGCAGGCACACAATGGGAAACATACACTGAAAGCAATTACTCCAGGTTGTTTGCATCCTGTGCTTATGGCTGTTGGCCCCAGAACATTGCTTTCAATGCCTGTTTATTCTCTTGAAATCCCTTTCTTTACAAAATAATAGAGTTGGAAGGGACCTTGTAAGTCATCTTCTAGTTCAATCCCCTGCTCAACAGGAGACCCTATACCAGTGTTGGCAAACCTTTTTGGCACCAAGTGCTGAAACGGGAGCATGGGTGCAAGGGAGCACCAGAAACTGGAAGAGCAACTCCCTAGCACACGTGCGTGGGAGTGCCGGAAACTGGAAGAGCAAGTCCCTGGCACATACCTGGTTTTCTAGTTTCTGGTGCGCATGCATGCATGAAGACCAGCTGGCCAGTGTGCAAGTGCATGCCGGAAACAGGAGGCTTAACTTCACGGTGTGCACATGTGTGCCGGGGAGCTGCTCTTCCAGTTTCTGGTGCTCCTGCATGTGCGAAGATCAGCTGGCCAGATGTATACATGTGCCGGAACTGAAAAGAGCAATGGGCAATGGCTGGCATGCCCAGAGAGATGGCTCTGTGTACCACTTCCAGCATGCATGCCATAGGTTCGGCATCACAGCCCTATATCATTTCTGACAAGTGGCAGTCCAGTCTCTTCTTGAAAGCTTCCAGTAATGAAGTACCCACAATTTCTGAAAGGAATTTGTTCCGTTGGTTGATTGTTGTCACTGTCAGTAAATTTCTCCTTATTTCTTTCTAGGTTGAATCTGTTCTTGATCAGTTTCTGTCCATTGTTCCTTGTCTGGCTTTCGGGTGCTTTGGAAAATAGGTTGACACCCCCCTCCTCTCTGTGACAGTCCCTCAAATAATGGAACATTGCTATCATATCAACCCTGGTCCTTCTCTTCACTAAACTACCCATGCCCAGTTCTTGCAACCATTCTTCATATGTTTTAGCCTTCAATCCCCTAATCATCTTTGTTGTTCTTCTCTGCACTCTTTCTAGAGTCTCAATATCTCTTTTATCGTGTGGTGTCCAAAACTGTAACTGGATGCAGTATTCTAGGTGTGGTCTTACTAAGGCTTTATACGGTGGTGGGATTCAAATAATTTAACAACCAGTTCTCTGCTCTAATGACCATCTGTAGCAAGTAGCTTTCAAATAAAAAGAATGCTCGCCTTATGCAAATAAATAACAAATATATTGCAAAATATTATTGCTCATTCTAGTCTCCTTTCCTACTAACAGGTCCATATCAGATTGTAATTTGCTACAACCTCTCTTGTCTTTTGCATCTTTCTATGGGAGATTATTCTGAATTGTTATCTGTGATATTTGCAACTTTACAAGTTTGTTTCATGCAATCCTGTTGTTGCATGCAGTTCCTCTAAATTATTTTGATATTCCTTCACCCTTTTAAAACAAAGTAGTGATTAAGATGCTGGCCTAGAAACCAAGAGACTCTGAGTTCTAGTCCCATTTTAGGCTTGAAAAAATGGCTGAGTAACCAAGTCACTCTCTCCCAGCCGAAAACTATTTCTTATATTGTGTCATTTGTATCCACTTTATTTTTCTCTACTTTTTGTTTTATTCTTCAATGATGGCATAGCCTGTTAAATTCTTACCTGTCTCACATGCCAGGGTTATGTGGGAAAACATCAGGTAAACACATCCATGTGACTGATAGGCAAAGGAAGCAGAAATCACTAAGCAGCTACATTAAGACAGAAAGGTGGAGGCACCAGGGTGCAAAAAGCAGACGATCTCAGAGGGAAGAGAGCTGAGACATCCACCTTTCATCAAACTGATACAACCTAGTCAACTACAAAAAGGTAGGAATGTCATCCATGCCTCTTTTATGTGCTCTTTGCATTGGAAATTTAGAGATTGTTTCAAACTGACAGTGCAAAAATTGCCCCAGCTTTACAATACTGGTAAATACTTTTTAATGATCTTTCACTTTTTATCCAGAGAAGTGCTAACAGGATTTAAAAAGCAAATTCAATCATGGCCTTTTTTTCCATTTAATCAATTTTGCCAAACATCTCCCTGACTCACAATGAAATAGCACTGTTCTAATATTTGAGGGGCTCCTGCAAAAATGAGGAGGTCCATCTATTTTCCAAAACACTATAAGGCATGACAAGAAACAATGGATGGAAACTAACCACAGAGAGAAGCAACCTGGGACTAAGGTGAAATTTCCTAAGGGTGGGACCAATCAACCAATGGAATAGCTTGCCTTCTGAAGTTGTGGGTGTTTCATCACTAGAGGCTTTCAAAAAGAGTGAGGGAAGTACACCCCAAAAGGACAGTGCCAGGAAACACTAAAACAATGCAGAAAACTTAAAACAGCTATTCCCCCTTAAAAAAAAAAAAAAAAGTCAAAACCCCAAAGCAAAAGCACCAGTTGACAGGAAAACTAAGAGCAACAGTTCAGGCTAATTGAAAGCTTGGATGTGCTGCCAAAAGCCATTAACCCTTCCAACTCTACTATTCTATGTTCTCTATGTTCTAAATTGTGTACTTCAAAGCAAAACTAATGCAGCTGGCTAGACAACACATGCATTAAAATCACAGCCTGTATGATCAAGCTGCATCATTGTCCCCTCCTGTATCTTTCCCCCCCAGAAAGAAACAAGAAGTAGCCAACACTGCAGCAGCAATAAAAGTTTTTTGGGGAAGTCCAGAGAGTATCAGCTGATCACAGAATTGTTATTTAATACCCTTAATAATGAAAATGGTTGTAATATTGTCCTTCTTCTTGAAGGGAATAGCTTAATACCATCCCTAGATGGGTGACTGATGAATTTCCTGAGGGTTTCCCTGCCTTAATCCTGTCAGTTTCTGTTGTTTATTGACTTTATTCAAGGCATGTGTTGGCTGCATGCCAGCTGCAACTTAATAGTTTGTTAAGTGGTTCTTGGCTACCTACCTGGAGCTATTAACTGAAGGGAGAGATAAGAAAAAACAACAACCACTCTTTGACTTTATTTTCAGCCAGTTTTCTGAACTGCACAAGCAGTTAACTAATGGTTCAGGTGAACTGGCTGAATCCCACCACTGGCTTTATAATACCTCACATGATCTTATTCAATGCCCGTTAATGCAATTTGAGATTGCATTGGCTTTTTTGGCTGTTGCCGCACAGTGCTAGCTCATATTTTATTGATTGTCCACTAAAGTTCAAAGATCCCTCTCACAGTTACTGATATTAAGCCTGGTTTCACCTAAACTGTATGTGTACTTTTGGTTTTTCTTGCCTAAGTGTAAGACTTTATCTTCTCTATGAGGAATTTCATTTTGTTAGATAGCATCCAGTGTTCAAGTCACCAAGATCCATGTGAGCCTATCATCTAGGGTAGGGGTCTGCAACCTTAAAAACTCAAATACCCATTCGGACCTGTTTCCCATAGAAAGGAGCAACAAAAACTGGGTAGCCATGGCTAACTCAATGTAACTCATTCCCACCCAGTCACATGACCTCCCCCAGACACACCTACCCAGGTTTTGTGGCTCCCTGTATTTACTTTTCTCTGGGAAACAGGTTTCTTTCTCTCTCTCTCTCTCATCTTTCTATCTCTTTCTTTCTCTTCTCTCTCCCTCTCTCTCTTTCTCCCTCTCTTTCTCTTTCATCTCTCATCTCTTTCTCTCTTTCTTCCTCTCTGTCTCTCCTCTCTCTCTCTCTTTTTCTCTCTTCGTCTCTCATCTCTCTCTCTCTCTCTCTTTCTCATTTGTGCGTGTGTGTATTCCCTCTTGAACCATTTCCAAAGATAGGTGAGGGTTGTCGTTTTTTTTTACTAATATTCTTTCTTCTTCTTTGGTTGATCTTTACCATATGATTTAAATCAAGAGTCATTTCAGGTTCCCAGATAAATGAAGCTCTTTCATCCTCCAGCTGTGGCTGAACCCACCACTGGCTGGTCCCACCCCTTGCTCTCCCTTCCCAGTCACTCCTTGCCTGGCCTGAGAAAGTAATGGCAATGGCGGTGGATGGAGACTCACTCTAGATTCCAGAATGGGAGCAAAGCACCCTGTACTTGCCTCTTCTTCTGACCCTTGTTGATGCTGCGCACACCTTGGTCACTCTGAGAGATGCATAACTTTCTTTCCGCCCAGAGACACTTGCCCGGCCCAGCTGCAGTTGATGCTCCACATTGTAATGGGCTCCAGGAGGAGGAAAGGACACCGTCTCCCCCATTATGAAATGCGCTAAATTCAAGTTGCTGCATAAGTTGCTGCAAAAGCAGCAAGCAGGCCATGGAGGTGGTGGCGGGCCACTATCTCAGGGCAGAGAGCCAGTTGCTTGTCTCCTCAAGTGACTGAAGTATGCGCAGTACTAACAAGGGCCAGAAGAAGAGGCAAACACAGGGGCACTTCACTCCTGCTCAGAGCTATATGGAGCAAGTCTCCACTTTGGAGCCACAGGTTGCCAACACCCAATCTAGAGTGTTGGCTGTTCCTGCCAGCTCAGTACCATCTGCAAATTTGATGAGTTCTATTCCCTCATCTAGGCCATTTATGAAGATATTGAAGAGTACGGGGCCTAAGATGGAATTTTGTGGTACCCCACTGCTTACTTCCCTCCATGTAGACATATACCATTAAGGACTACTTGTTGAGTATGGCTTGTCAACCAATTGCTAATCCATCTGGTGATGATGCTATCGATTCCACATTTTTCTCGCTTACCAAGAAGTAAGTTGTGGTCCACTTTGTTGAAAGGATATTATATCTACAGCATTTCGTTGGTCTATTAATTTAGTCACTTTGTCAAAGAATGAAATAAGATTGGTTTGGTATGATCTGTTTTTAACAAACTTGTGCTGACTTCTAGTTAATACTTTACCTCCAATCCAATGATTGTAAATACAAACATTTACTCCATTCTTGTAAATTATCCCAGTTCCAGGATGAGCATTCCAAAGGGTGGGGGAATGGTGAGGAGCCAAACTGGAAGGTATGAAACTGATTAGTCTTGTCAGTTTTGAGCTAGCTACCCCAGTGCCACAGAGATGAGCATTTCAAAGGGACAGGGGATGGGGTAAAGGGATGCATAATCAGGATCATGTAATTTCCCACTTAGTAACCAATTTCTTAGTGATGGAGTTGCTGGTCCCAATTGTGGTTACTAAATGATGACCATCTGTATAATAATCTAATAATCTTCCTACTTAAAAAATACAGGGAAGGAAGGACTAATGTGAATCTCCAACATATTTTCCTCAATAAAACTGCATGGGACATTGTAATACGTCTGTTAAACAAAACCCTTTCACTATAAAATTGGAGATTTCAATATTTGCATTAAAGGCACGTAAAAATATTTCTGCTTCTTGAATACTTTTTGTCAGTGATACAAAAAATTTCCTTGTGTGGGAGGGCAGAGCTGGCATCTCAACAATATGGCGTGCGATCTTGCAGATCTGAAATCGCTGCCAATATCTTTGCTTATGGATGGTCCAAACAGATCTAAACCATCCCGAAGAGATTTTGAATGTAAAGAGTGCATCCTGTCAATCCCAGGGATACTGCAAAGTCCTTGGTAGATCCAGGAGAAGTTCTTTTTTGCCAGCGGCAAAGAGGCAACCATTAAAGCTACTGAAGTTGGGACAGCTCCGAAACAGAAGAGAACGGAAAGAGAAAGTGTGCTGGTTTGGTGAGAGTTTTCCTTTATTTTAAGATTTGAAAAAACACCCTAAGGAAAAGAAAGAATTTGTAAAATCTAAGACAGGAGTGATTAAGCGGTGATTTTAAAAAGGAAGTCAAAATTAATATTTCTTTTTTTATTGCTGGACTCTTAATGTATGATTTTTTACTTGGAAACTGGACTGGTTTTCTTTTTTACCTTACTTTTTCTTTTTTGTATTTTTTCCTTTTTTGTCTTTATAATATTCTAAGCTAGAGATTACCTTTTAGCCTTTTTTTCTTCTAAGTCTTTTCTTCATTTTTAATTAATTTTTATTACATTTTATTTGGAAAAGGAGGGGGAAAGTGAAAGTAGAGGAAAATTTGTAACACTGACATCTAGAGGCTTTAAAATATTGTTTCCTTTTTTTTCCTTTTCGACCAGGCTGAGAAAGAACTGAGGCTTTTTTTTCAAGGACTTTGAGCCTGTTTGATAAGATAGAGGGAAGAGCACGGGAGAGTGTTATTGCAGGTGCTCCTCTGGGTTTCTATCAGTGGCTGGAGTCTGGTGTTGAAACTTATAGAAAGAAGATGATAAGACTCTAGAGAAGAGAGTTATAAAATTGTTTGGAACTTTAAAAAAAGGCTTGGATAATTAAATAGGTGCAGTGTGTTTCTTCTCCCCTTTTTTTAAAGTTGGGCTATTCTCTACTTTAACAAACCCTCTCCTTATTAGTCTACTATTTTTGATAGATATTTGGACCTTTGGCCTTTTGGAATTTGTTTTTGTTTTTTGCTTTTGGAATCTATTTTTTATCTTTGCATCTTATTTTAAAGGGAAAATCTTAGTATTAACTTTCCTTTTTCTTTTTAAGGGAGCAGGTTTTTTTTCTTTTCTTTTTTTTTCTCCCTTCCCATTTCTTTATTCCTTCCTATATTGGTTCTTTCTGTAGCTCCTTTTTTTTCCTTTTTATACCTAAGACTTTTTAATTGGATTAAGGTGTTGAAGAACCTGAAGAATTTTATTTTTATTTTTTATTTTTGCCACCCATAATACTTAACAATTTTTCCTTTTTCTGTTTATGATTTTTTCTTCTTTTTGAGGTTTTTTTCCACTATTTAACCAATTGATTGGATTAAGGTGTACAAGAACCTGAAGAAACTTTTCTTTGCTTCTTTTTTACTTCACAATTTTTACTTGGAATAACAATTGGTTATTACACAAGCAGATTAAGGTCTAGAACAACCTGAAGATATTGAATTGTTTGAAATGAGCAGGAAACATAACGTGTCAGCCTTCAAATTTTTTCTCCCTTTGCTTTGCATCTTTCGGCTGTCAAAAGTAATGGGGGGAGGAGGGGGGAATGGTTATGGGACATGAACTGGAGGTGTAACAAACCAGAACTATATAAGCTGGGGAGGGGGTACATTCTTGCTTAGGTTTCTATCCTATGCTATGCGCAGCGGCAACCCTTTATCAAACTATGTCAAGGTCAACGGAAAGAAGCCTCATCACCACCTGGAGATGCCCACATGATGATATACACAGCTTTTAAATGGATGAGCCAATTGAATTATTGGGGGTGGGAACGTTGCCATAACTTTGTATATGTGATTTATGCACCCATTTTCTCAGATTCAGAATTCTTTTGTGGCTACCACTTGATTTCCAGTACAAGATATCTTTTCTCTGATTAAAGGAGTCTAAGTAATTCTTTCTTGGATTTTGAATGGAGCACCAGCTGATATTATTCTGAATCTGCACATTACCAGCCCACCCGGAGAAAGAATAAATTTTCTTCCGAGGGGATCTGAACACAATGTCAAATCCAGCCAGTGACCAAGAAGACCTGGGAGCAACTGGAGGACAAGATTCTCTGCTGCTAGAGAAAGCAGGGAAAGCCAATTTGTTAGCAGAACTAAATCTTGGGGAAAAAACCAGCTGTGAAACCCAAATCGTCCTTAGGAGTCGGTTGGAAGGATCCTGAGGAAAAGCCTCCTCCAGGAGTGATTACTACTCATCGGCATGGAAGAGAGGAGCCATGGCAAGAGAGGGAAAAAAAGAATTTTTTACTAACTCAAGCCCTGCATCTTCTAAATGAAGCTGTCAGAGAAACTCAGACTGATCAAAGGTATGAGAGGGAAGAGGGGGAGGCTGCCCCAGCCAGAAGAATCAGAGCAGCCATCCCCATAAATCAACCTGGGCTAGCGCAGCAGGCAGAAGCAGCCCAGGGGCCCCCAGCGGGAGAATTGCCAGAAGATGTAGAACTTCAAAGGTGCCTCCATTGAAAGTAAAATATGGGGGGGGGGATCCCAAGGAGTTAGGATTCTTCCTGGCACAAGTCTGGAGCCATATGGAGGAATACGGAGGGGATTTTTCCTCAGAAGCAGCCAAAGTTAGATGTGTGACCAGGGCTCTGGAGGAAACAGCTGCAAAGTATATGGTGACTTTGCATAGTGATAATGCCCCTCAGCTGATGAATTGTGACCTCTTCATGACTGCGCTGCAGGCCAGGTTTGAAGACCCACTTGCTGAACGTAAGGCCAGAATCAGGGGCGGAGATCAATGGCTGACTACGCCCAGGAATTTAGAGAGCTGGCCTGTCATATTTGAGGCTGCTCCCAGGGAACCCTGATAGAAACTTTTAAAGATGGGTTGAATGAAAATGTATATCAAAGCTGTATCGCCAGAAGAGACCCCAGTGAGCTGCAGGTGTGGTACATGCTGGCAGCAGAGGTGGAAATTGATCTGACCCAAAACAGATGCCGGGGGGGGGGGTTGGTTGGAGCAAGTCCTTCCCCATCAGCCCTCGAGAAGCCTTAAAACCTCAAAAGAGAGGAATGGCAGCAAAACCCAAGACTACTGCTTCCTTCCAATGTGGGAAGGAAGGTCACCAGGCTGCAGATTGCCGTGCCAAGCGAGAACCAAAGAGGGCACCAGGAGGAGGAAGAAAACCTGAAAACCCCCCAGCAAAGCCTTGTGAAATGGTGCTTAAAGCAAAGGAGATTGTAGAGATCGCCCCTCCGAAAGGAGAGGAGCTGGGAACTCCAACCTCTTCTAAAGAGAGTGAATCCAAATCAGAAGAAACTCACTGGTAAGTCCAAACAAGGGCCCTATGACCATTCCAGATTTAAGAGTACCCATGTCGGAAGCCAAAGGGAAAATGCTGGCCTTATTAGACTCTGGCTGCACAAGATGCATAGTCAGCTCGGAAGTCGTGGAGAAAATGGGCTTAAGGCTAAAGACTTTAAAAATGCCCATAGCCTTTTGCCAATTGGATGAATCAATAGTTAGGAGCGGCCCTGCACATTTCATAATGGAACCAATAGAAATAATGATGGAGAAGCATAGAGAGACTTTGTGTTTCTGGAATGGAGCGGTCCCTAATACTGGGGTTGCCCTGGCTCCGGAAATGGAACCCCCACGTTGATTGGAGGAGAGGGTCATTGCGCATACATACTGACCAGTGCCCAGAAGGAGAGGGGCAATCTCAACTGAAACTCAAGAATCCCACTGAACTGGCCTCCACTGGCACCAAGAACCTGAAGGGGGAGGAGAAAATTCTGGAAGAATATTGGGACTTGAAAGAGGTATTCAGTGAAAAGGCCTCAGATGACCTTTCCCTCCATCATTCAACAGATTGCAGTATTGAAATTTTACCCGGGGTGAAACTCCCAAAACTGAAACTGTACTCGATGACACCGCGGGAACTAGAAGAGCTGCGGTCATTTATCGGTAAGTATTTGGAACGTGGTTTCATCCAACTCGCTAGACCCCAGTATCAGCCCCAGCATTGTTCCGTGAAAAGAAAGATGGCTCCCTTCGTTTATGTGTTGACTTCAGAAACCTGAACACTATTTCAGTAGAGAATGTGTACCTCCTCCCCTTGATGAAGGATATGTTGGCTCACTTGGCCAAAGGGAAAATTTTTACAAAACTCAACTTGAAAGAAGCGTACTACCAGGTTCGAATTAAGGAAGGGGATGAATGGAAAACTGTTTTTAACTGCCCAATGGGTTGTTTCCAATTCAATGTTCTTCCATTTGGCCTACAGGGGCCCCCTGTAGTATTCGTGGAAATGATCAATCAGGTGTTGCATGAACATCTATATAAGGGGATGTTGGTTTATCTTGATGATACTCTTATCTACATGGAGACTCGTGATGAACATGTGAAACTAGTGCGGTCAGTTCTGGAAAAACTTTGAGCTGCTGAGCTGATTGCAGAGTTGTCCAACTATGAATTCCACCAGGAAAAAATTGACTATTTAGGTTATCGCATCTCACATGATGGCATAGAAATGGATCCAGGGAAGGTTCATGTTGTTTTGGAATGGGCCCCTCCCCACACCAGGAAACAACTTCAAAGTTTCTTGGGGTTCACCAATTTTTACCATCAATTTATAGCTGCTTTTGCGAAGATTGCAACGCCTTTCACAAATCTCCTAAAAACCAAAGGGGAGGTGAAACTGAAGCCTAGTAAACCACTGGGGTGGTCCATGGAATGTCAAGCCACTTTTGAGAAGCTGAAATGACTGTTTGCTACTGAACCAGTACTCAAGTACCTGGATATGGACTCTCCTTTTGTAATCCAAGCCGATGCAAGTGACGTAGCAGTCGGGGTGGTGTTACTACAAGCAAACAAGATGGGGACTCTGCAACCGTGTGCACATACTTCCCATAAAGTAACTGAAACTGAAAGATGGGCCATCTGGGAAAAAGAAGCTTTTGCAGTTCGTTGGGCTTAACATGGAGGCATTTCTTAGAAGGGACAAAACACCTATTTGAGTTGTGGACGGATCATTAAAATTTGGACGTTTTGAAAATGCCTCGGAAGCTGTCTCCCAAGCAAGTTCGCTGGGCGCGGTACTTTAAGTGCTTTAATTTTTCACTGAAGTACATTCCGGTGGAGGGGGGGGGGGAAGAACTTCATGGCGGATGCTTTATCTAAATTACCTCAAGAAGTGCATACAGCCGATTGTCCCAACCAAACAGTTGGCAGCTCCAGTGGTTACCAGAGCCCAGAAAAAGAAGGAGGTTGATTTATCAAATGATTTGACTGCACAGTTAAGAGATGCTCTGAAATTGATGATTGGTTCCTTGGTCACTCAAATAACTGTACTGTTAGAGATGGATTAGCATGGGTGTGTGTGGGGGGGTCAAATTATATGTGCCAGTGAAGCTGAGAAACCAAATATTACAGCAAGCTCATGATTCTAAAGCTGCTGGTCATTTTGGATTTGTGAAAAACTTACACTTGGTTAAAAGGCAATTTTGGTGGCCTACCTTGAAAAAGGACATTGAGACTTATGTAGCTAGTTGTCCTATCTGTGCCTCAGCCAAACGGCCTCCTGGAAACCAGCAGGCTTACTACAAAATGTGGCTAGACCAACGGCTCCATGGAAGGAAATCTCCATGGATTTTATAGTGGAATTACCTGAAAGTGGGGGAAATACTGTCAGTCTTCAAGATCTTCTGCTATTGCTTTGCATCTTTTCGACTGCCATAAGTAACGGGGGGTGGAAAAGGGAGGTAGGAATAGTTGGGGAAGTGAGCTGGAGGTGTTACATTCGTCTGTTGTAATTATGGCAGGGGGGAGCATAAAATAGAGTTAGGTTTCTATTTCAAGCTTAGCTTTCTTCTCTCTGCGCAACTGCAACCCGTTATCAAACTATGCCAAGGTCAACGGACAGAGGCCTCATCATCACCTGAAGATGCCCACATGATCATATCCACAACTTCTAATTGGAAGTGTCATTTGAACTATTGGGGGTGGGAACATTTCCATCACTTTCTATATGTGAATTGCGCGCCTAAATTCTCAGATTCAGAATTCTTTGGTTGCTACCACTTCACTTTCAGTAAAAGATATCTTTTCTCTAAACTAAAGAGTCTAAGTATTTCTTTCCTGGATTTTGAATGGAGCTCCGCCTGACATTATTCTGAATCTCACCCACCTGCCCACCCGGAGAGAATGCCCAATTTTCTTCTGAGGGGGCCTGGTCATCATGTCATCTTCAAATAGTGACCAGGAGGATCTGGGAGCCATTGGAGGCCAAGACTCTTTGCTGGTGCAGGAAGCCCAATCGCTAGCAGAGCTCAGTCTGGAAGAGGATCCAGCTGTGAAGCCTAGATGGTCGGTGGGAGTTGGTTGGAAAGATCCGAAGGACCCCCCCCCCCTGGGGTCACAACTACCCGCCAGCGTGGAAAAGAGGAGCCTTGGCAAGAGAAGGAAAAGAGGGAACTCTTGCTGGATCAAGCCAGGAAACTCCTGAATGAAGCCTTTGAACAACCTCAAGCTCCACAAACGTATAAAGGGGGAGGGGAAGTAGCCCCAGCCAGAAGAAGCAGAGCAACTCCCTCTCCCATAAATCAACCCGATCCAGCAGCAGCCCCGGGGCCTTCGGCGGGAGGTGTGATTCCTAGAAGGCATAGAGCTCCTAGGCTGCCTCCGTTAGAAGTAAAATACGGAGGGGATCCCAAAGCCTTGGGATTTTTCCTAGCTCAAGTATGGAGCCATATGGAGGAGTATGGGGAGGATTTTCCCTCAGAAGCAGCCAAAGTGAGGTGTGTTACCAGGGCTCTGGAGGGAATAGCGGCAGAGTGGATGGTGACTTTGCATAATGATAATGCTCCTCAGCTGCTGAATTATAACCTATTTATGGCTGCACTGCGGGCTAGGTTTGAGGACCCACTGGCGGAGCACAAGGCCCGAATTAGGATGAAAACCATAAAACAGGGGCGGAGGTCTGTGGCTGATTACACTCAAGAATTTAGACAGTTAGCAGGCCATTTCCGAGGCTGGCCCCAAGAAGCCCTGATAGAACTGTTTAAAGATGGTTTAAATGAAGATGTATACCAGAGATGCACTGCTAGAAGAGACCCCAATGACTTGCAGATGTGGTACCTGCTGGCAGAAGAAGTGGAAATTGATTTAATCCAAAGTAAATGGCGGAGAGGTTATGGGTGGAGCAAGTTTTCCCCCTCGCGCTCTCAAGAGGCTCCTAAACCTCAGAAGGGAGGAGTGGCGGCAAGACCCAACCCCTCGGCCTGCTTTCGATGCGAGAAAGAAGGTCACCGGGCTGTGAACTGCAGAGTCAAGTTAGAGCCAAAGGGGGCGCCAAAGGAAGGAAAGAAACCTGAAAAGTCCCCAGCGAAGCCTCGCGAAACAGCACTAAAGTCGAAAGAGACAGCAGAGGTCACCCGTCCCGCAGGAGAGGAATCAGAAGCCCCAGTGACCCCTGAGGAGGAGGATTCTGACTCGGAAGATGACTTCCTGGTAAGTCCAAGCATGGGCCCTATGACCATTCTGGTGAAGTTGAGGGTACCCAATTCAGGGGTCGAAGGGGAAATGCTAGCCCTGTTAGATTCTGGGTGCACCAGGTGTATAATAAACACGGAAGTAGTGAAGAAAATGGGCCTAAAGTTAAAACCGTTGAAGATGCCCATTTCCTTTTGCCAACTAGATGGATCAGTGGCTGGAGGTTGCCCTGCACGTTTTGTCACGGAACCTATAGAAATGGTCATGGGAGAGCATGGTGAGACCCTGCGTTTTATTGTGGTCCCTGGGATGGAGCAACCATTAATACTGGGATTGCCCTGGCTCCGGAAATGGAACCCCCAGGTTAATTGGAGAAAGGGGTTGTTGCGCATATGCACAAAGCAGCGACCGGGAGGAGAGGCCAGATCTCAGCCGAAACCTGGGGGCCTAATTGAAATAGCTTCCACAGATACTGAGCCCGTGAAAGATGAGGAGAAAATTCCTAAAGAGTATTGGGATTTAAAAGAAGTGTTCAGTGAGAAGGCCTCGGATGAGCTTCCGCCTCACCGACCAACAGACTGTGCTATTGAGATTTTGCCTGGGGTGAAGCTCCCGAAACCAAAGTTGTACTCAATGACCCCACGGGAATTGGAAGAGCTAAGATTGTTTATTGATAAAAATTTGGAACGTGGTTTCATTCAACCTGCTAGACCCCAGGTAGAGGCCCCAGTGTTGTTCCGTGAAAAGAAAGATGGTTCCAAACGCTTGGTGGTGGATTACAGAAATTTGAACGCTATTTCTGTGGAAAACGTGTACCCCCTTCCTTTGATGAAGGACATGTTGGCCCATTTAGCGAAGGGAAAGATCTTCACGAAGTTGGATTTGAGAGAAGCATACTACCGGATTTGAATTAAGGAAGGGGATGAGTGGAAGACCGCTTTTAACTGCCCGATGGGATGTTTCAAATTCAACGTTCTTCCTTTTGGTTTACAAGGGGCCCCAGCTGTATTCATGCAAATGATCAATCAAGTGTTACATGAACATTTATACAGGGGGGATTTGGTTTATCTTGATGATATCCTTATCTACACGGACACCCTGGATGAACATGTGAAGTTAGTGCGGTCGGTTTTACAGAAACTGTGTGCCGCTAAGTTGTATGCTAAATTGTCAAAGTGTGAATTCCACCAAGACAAAATTGACTATTTGGGATATTGCATTTCATCTGAAGGCATAGAGATGGATCCAGAGAAGGTGCATGCCGTTCTGGAGTGGGCTCCACCACGCACCAGAAAACAACTTCAAAGCTTTTTGGGATTTGCAAATTTTTATCAGCAATTCATCCCGACGTTTGCTAAGATAGCAATGCCCATCACAAATCTCTTGAAAACAAAAGGGGAGGTGAAGCCAAGGCCAGGAAAGCCGCTGGAGTGGTCCATGGAGTGCCAAGCCGCTTTTGAAAAGCTAAAACGACTGTTTGCTGCAGAACCAGTGCTGAAACACCCGGATATGGACACTCCTTTCATGATTCAAGCTGATGCAAGTGATGTAGCTATTGGAGCGGTATTACTTCAAATCAACGAGAAAGGGACCTTACAGCCTTGTGCGTATACCTCCCGTAAACTGTCTGAAACAGAGAGAAGATGGGCCGTCTGGGAGAAAGAAGCTTTTGCAGTTCGTTGGGCCTTGCTGACCTGGAGACATTTCCTGGAAGGAGCAAAACACCCGTTTGAGGTATGGACTGATCATAAGAATCTGGAAGCCTTAAAAACACCCCGGAAGCTGTCCCCTAAACAAGTTCGCTGGGCCCAGTACTTCAAGTGATTCAATTTCTCATTGAAGTACATTCCAGGCGGGAAGAACTTCATGGCGGATGCTCTCTCTAGACTACCTCAATATAATAGTATGCGTCAGGAGGTGATAAGCCCAATTGTCTCAGCCAAACACCTAGCTGCCCCAGTGGTCTCCAGAGCCCAAAGGAAGAACCAAGAAGTGGTTTTATTGAATGACCTTACCGAACAATTAAAAGAAGCTTTAAAACTGGACGAATGGTTCCTGGCTCATTCAAGTGACTATACAATTAGAGATGGTTTAGCTTGGGTGGGGGCCAAGTTGTATGTGCCACAGGTACTGAGGAGCCAAATACTACAACAGGCTCATGATTCTAAAGCAGCTGGCCATTTCGGATTTGTGAAGACCTTACATCTGGTTAAGTGGCAATTCTGGTGGCCTATTTTAAAGAAGGACATTGAAGCTTATGTAGCTAGCTGTCCGATTTGTGCTTCGGCAAAGAGACCTCCTGGTAAGCCAGTAGGATTGTTACAAAATGTAGCTAGACCAACGACTCCTTGGAAGGAAATCTCTATGGACTTTATAGTAGAATTACCTGAAAGTGGTGGAAACACGGTCATCTGGGTAGTGACTGATTTGTTTTCCAAACAAGTACATTGCATACCTTGTTCCAAGATTCCCTCTGCTAAGACGCTGGCTAAACTATTTATATCACATATCTATAGGTTACATGGTGTCCCGGAACGCATAATCTCTGACAGAGGGGTCCAATTTACCTCAAATTTTTGGAAAGAGTTCCTGAAGTTAATAGGCTCCTCCCAGGGGTTAAGCTCCGCCCACGACCCCCAAACCAATGGGGCCTGTGAGAGGATTAACGCAGTGTTAGAACAATATCTCAGATGTTACATAAATTATCAACAAGATAACTGGTCCGAATTATTACCATTTGCCGAAGTGGCATATAACAACTCCGTACACAGCAGTACTGGATTTACTCTATTTAAAGTGGCTTCGGGACAAGATTTCGTTCCCATACCTGAACTTCCTCGTGAAAAGCCCAACATCCATTCGTTGGATGAATGGATAACTCAACTCCAACTTAAATGGCCAGTAACACGCAAAGAATTAGATGAGGCCCATCCAGCTCATAAGAAATTTGCAGACAAGAAAAGATCTCCACAGAAAGAATATAAAGTGGGCGACAAGGTTTTCCTGTCCACCAGATACCTGCAGACCACTCAAAAGTCAAAGAAGCTTGGTCCTAAATACGTTGGTCCATTCACAATTGAACGGATTATAAATCCTGTAACGGTCCAGCTGAACTTACCCAAAACTCTTCGACGAATTCATCCGGTTTTCCATGTTAGTTTGCTAAAACCTGAACGTACTTCTGACCTAAGACCCATCCAGACTGACTCTCCCATACCAATATTGATTGAAGGCAAACAACATTTTGAAGTTAAAGAAATTCTGGATTCTCGCAAATGGAGGGGTCGACTCCAGTATCTTGTAGCCTGGAAACATTTCCCTTCTTCACAAGCCGAATGGGTTAATGAAACCGATGTTAAAGCCCCTAAGTTGATCAAAGCATTTCGTTCCAAGTATCCTGATAAGCCTTAGGAGTGTATTGTTTTGAAATTGTTTAATGATTAATAATTGTCTTTATATTTTCTCCTCTCTCTCTCCTAGGACTTCTAGGACTGATGATTTCCCTTTTTCTAAGAGGGCCGAATGTCAGTCTTCAAGATCTTCTGCTATTGCTTTGCATCTTTTCGACTGCCATAAGTAACGAGGGGTGGAAAAGGGAGGTAGGAATAGTTGGGGAAGTGAGCTGGAGGTGTTACATTCGTCTGTTGTATAAATGGCAGGGGGGAGCATAAAATAGAGTTAGGTTTCTATTTCTCGCTTAGCTTTCTTCTCTCTGCGCAACTGCAACCCGTTATCAAACTATGCCAAGGTCAACGGACAGAGGCCTCATCATCACCTGAAGATGCCCACATGATCATATCCACAACTTCTAATTGGAAGTGTCATTTGAACTATTGGGGGTGGGAACATTTCCATCACTTTCTATATGTGAATTGCGCGCCTAAATTCTCAGATTCAGAATTCTTTGGTTGCTACCACTTCACTTTCAGTAAAAGATATCTTTTCTCTAAACTAAAGAGTCTAAGTATTTTTTTCCTGGATTTTGAATGGAGCTCCGCCTGACAAATACAGTTATTTGAGTGGTAATAGATTTGTTTTCCAAACAGGTACATTTCATACCTTGTCCAAAAATCCCATCTGCAAAAATGTTGGCTAAACTCTTTATTTTACATATCTACAGGTTATATGGAGTTCCTGAATGCATAATCTCAGACAGGGATGTCCAGTTTACCTCAAACTTTTGGAAGGAGTTCCTGAAATACACAACTTTTAATTGGATGAGCCAATTGAATTATTGGGGGTGGGAACGTTGCCATGACTTTGTATATGTGATTTACGTGCCCATTTTCTCAGATTCAGAATTCTTTTGTTGCTACCACTTGATTTCCAGTACAAGATATCTTTTCTCTGATTAAGAGTCTAAATATTTCTTTCTTGGATTTTGAATGGAGCACCAGCTGATACAGAAGCTGGTTCTTCAATTCCTACTTCTTTCTCCTCACCATCTGGAGGACAACACTCAATACAGATGATGTTACAACAAGAAAAAGAACAGGAAAAGGTGACGCTGCAGATGTTAATGCAAGGAATTCAAAACATACAAGCAGGAACAGAGAATATTGAAAAGAGAACAGAGAAAACTGATGAACAGGTGGAGAATATTCAACAAATGATCATGAAGTGTGATGAGAGATTCCAAAAAATTGAAGAAGATAAACAAAGAGATAAGATTGGAGATATTGATGGCAGATTAACCGTGGTTGAACAAGATAAAAGTGGGATGCTGGGATGGGAGATGGACAGATCAGAATTTTATCTTAGATTCCAAAACATAGAGGAAGAAAAGGGACAAAACTTGGCTGAGATAATGATAGAAATCTTGGCTGAAGCTCTGGAAATAAAAGAGAAGATGATGGATGGAATAGATGAGGTTTTTCGAGTTTTCACAAGGTACACAATGAGAAATAGTTTACCAAGAGAAGTTCACATCGGATTTACAAATAAAGCTATTAAAATGCAAATATTACAGGTGGCAAAAGAGAAAACATTGAAATATAAAGATAAGGAGGTTGTGGTTCTGAAACAAGTGCCCAGAAGAGTCAGAGAGATGAGAAGAGAATATCGATTTCTGACCAAAATCCTACTCAAAAAAGAGGTGAATTATAGATGATTGATACCAGAAGGTTTAATGTTTATATGGCAGGAACAGAGACACAGAATTGACTCAATTGAGAAAGCAGAATTATTTTACACAGAATACTTCGGAGGGAAAGAGGAGGAAAAAGAAAAAGAAATGTCATTAATTGAATTCCAAGAGGACTGTCAAGCAGTGATTGAAAAAGAAGAAGATGCAGTAGGTGGAAAGGTGGAAGCTAGAGAACAACGAGAACCAAGATCTACTAGAGCTGCAAAACCTACGTATAAAGTATAATCATGGAAGAGAAAAATTGATTACAATTAATATAAATGGACTTAATTCATATGTTAAAAGAAGGAAAACTTTCCATAAATTAGAGAAATTAAAATTTGATATAATCTGCCTACAGGAAGTACATATTAAAAAGCAATATGAACAACTGTTGATACAGCCAAAGCTAGGGGAAATATTTACTTCTTTGACACAATGCAAGAAAAGAGGAATGGTTTTATACATCAAAGATACTATTCCAGAGAAATTGATCCATACGGATGATGATGGAAGATTCTTAATGGTGGAAATAATGGACAACAATATGAAAACACTCCTGATAGCAATCTAAGCCCCGAATGAAAATCAAGAAGAATTTTATAGAAAATTACATATGAAAATAATTGAATTGGACTATGTTAATATTTGTATGATGGGAGACTTCAATGGAATAGTAGATAATAAACTGGACTATACAACACAGAAAACAACAAAGCAAAGTAGAAAGACTCTCCCTAGACTTTTTTTAAAATGATAGATGAAATAAATTTAAAAGATGCATAGAGAGAAAGAAACGCGAAGACCAAACAATATGCCTTCTATTCAAACAGACATCTATCATGGTCCAGAATAGATATGATATGGATATCAACAGAATTGATCGCGAATCTCCAAGAAATAGACACTGCAGCAAGTACTTGGGCAGATCATAACCCAATGACAATTAAATGGAAAGGACAAAGAAGAACATCTAGATGGATGTTAAATAACACTATACGAAAAGAAAAAGACTTTACATAGAAAATAGAGAAAGAACTGGCTTTTTTCTTTAAAGAAAATAAAAAAGAAGACACATCAATGCAGAATGTATGAGATACAATGAAGGCATATGCCAGAGGCTTGATAATAGACAACACAAGGAAAAGAAATATCATGAAAAGATTAGCCTCTAAGGCATTAGAGGATGAATATAAAGGATTTGAAAAAGAGTTACAAAAAATGTCACAGAAAAAGGACATTAAGTTAAAAATCGATACAATTAAACATAAAATGGGATTAATGGAAAAAGAAGAATTAGCACAGAAAATCAGAGGTGCGAAATAGAACTATTTTGAAGATGCAAATAAACCAGATAGATGGTTAGCATAGAAACTGAGAAAGGAGAGAGAATCAAGGAAAATATTGCAATTAATAGATAATCAAGGCCAAGCTTGCTATGGAAGTAAAGAGAAGAAGAAAATCATATGAAATTATTATGGGAAATTATACACACAAAAGAATATTGATGATGAAAGAGTTAAACAGTACTTACAGAATGCTAATCTACCCCAGATACCTAAAGAGATTGAAATAATGTTAGAAAGCAATATAACGATGATGGAGTTAACTGAAGCACATAAGAAGCAAAATAATGGAAAGGCACCAGGTCCAGATGGACTTCCAGCGGAATTTTACAAGACATTACAAGAATCGTTGAATCTCCCATTGTAAGAAGTTATGAAGTCATGTCAAAGAAGAGGATACCCAAATCATGGTCAGAAGCTTGTCCCAAAGGAGGACGCCGACCCAATACAAATCAAGAACGACAGACCTATTTCCCAACTAAACTCAGATTATAAAATCTTTGCTTCAATACTGGCAGAAAGACTTAAAAAATACTTAAATGATCAAAATGGATTCCTGCCAAAGAGACAAATCAAAGACAATATGAGAATAATTTTGGACACTTTAGAACATTACAAGGGACATCCTGAAAAACAAATGGCTTGGATATTTTTAAATGCACAGAAGGCCTTTGACAATGTGAATTGACGATTTATGTTATTACAGCTGGAACAGATAGGCTTTGGTAAAAAAATCATCCATACAATAGAAGCTATATATCATAAGCAAACAGCAAAGCTAATGATAGAGGGAGAATTGACAGATTCTATTGACATAAGAAAAGGAAGAACACAAGGCTGCCCACTGTCACATCTATAGTTTGTGTTAACTTTGGAAGTGCAAAAGAAGAAAAGGATATAAAAGGGATGAAAATTAAAAAGGAAGATTTTAAATTTCAAGTATTTGCAGATGATCTGGTTTTCATTTTAGAAGATCCATTAGAAACAGCATTAAAACTGATAGAAAAGATAGAGGTATATGGAAAGGTAGCTGGTTTGAAAATAAACAAAGATAAAACAAAGATTTTGACAAAGAATATGCTATGAAGATAAAAGGAAGAATTGGCGGATGTTTTGAAAATTCAGGTCACAAATAAGATCAAGTATTTGGGGGCACATTTGACAGCAAGATGTAGTACACTGAAAGAGAATAATTATATTAAACTCAAGCAAACAGATAGCGATAGATTTGGCGAAATGGGAAAACTTACAATTATCATTAATAGGGAGAATATTAACAATCAAGATGAATATATTACACAGAATTTTATATTTGTTTCAAACAATTCCAATTAGGCTTGGAAAAGATTACTTTGAAGATTTAAATAAAATTGTGTTGAAATATATATGGCAGGGTAAGAAAGCAAGAATAAAACTAAAAGTCTTGCAAAAAGCTATAATAAGAGGAGGATTTGGTTTGCCAAATTGGAAGTTGTACTACCAAGCTACAAATCTGATGTGGGTTAAGGAATGGATAACATTAAGAAATACTAGATTGTTGCCATTAGAAGGACATGATCTGTTGTTGGGGTGGCATGCCCTCCTATGGTACAAAGGAACTAAAACACAGGAGTATTTTAGAAGACATTATATACAGGAGTCTCTGTGGTTAAATTGGGAGAAGACTAAAAGGCAATGTTATTTGAAAATTCCAGTCTGGCTATCGACTATTGAAGCATTTTCTTATCCTATAATATATAAAAAGGAACAAACAATTAGATATGGTGAAATGTTGAATGAAAAGGGTGAACTTAAATCTATGCAAAAACTAGAGGAACAAGGTATAAAGATGAATTGATTTTCATATACGCAAATACGTTCTAGATATGATAAAGATTTTAAAACAGAAGTTTTCTATGATAAATTGACTGATTTATATAAGATCTTGACAGGTACTGATGAAAAGGTGATTAAAAAATTGTATGGATATTATTAGAAATTAAGCTAGAAGAAGAACAAATCAAAGAAACAATGATTGCTTGGGGGAAGAATTTTGGATATGGGATTGATATGGCAAAAAATGTGGTCTCAAAATTATAAAATGACAATGTCAACAGCATATAAAGAAAATTTGTATAAGATGTTTTACAGGTGGCATCTTCCCCCAACAAGAATATCAAGAATGTTCAGGAACAAATCTGAAAAATGTTGGAAATGTCATCAGATACCTGGTTCATATTACCATGTGTGGTGGACTTGTGCGGATGCTAAAAGATATTGGACTAAAATCCACATATGGTTGGAAAAAATGTCAAAAAAATATATAGACTTGAAACCAGAGATAATATTATTGAGGATTTTACCCAAAATATGCAGTAAGGAATTGAAATATTTGTTTGCAAATGTGTTATTAACAGCGGCTAGGATTGTATTTGATAAAACTGAAAAAATGAGAAAATACCAACGTAGGAGGAAGTTATGAAGAAAATAATGGAATGTGCTGAAATGAGTAGATTGACATTTGAAATCAGAGAACAAGAAAATAAACAATTTTATAAGATTTGGGATTTATTTTATCAATGATTAGACAATAAAACATGGTAATGAAATATGTAGATTTTTAGAATATAAAGAATATAAAAATATGTATTATTTTTATCATAATCACAATATAATTATACAATAGATTTGGGATGATAATATGAATTGGCATAAAATAAACCAATTAAAACATGGATTATCTTGCAAAATATGAATGAATAATAGTATAGTCAAATGTTTGATTAATAATGATATCAATGTATTTAGGAATATTTGATAGATAGTATGAGAACATATACAAGTAATTGTAAGTGATGACTATGAAGTGGATGCACAAAACAATTTGTAAACGAACTGACACACTGTATATACATATGTGGAAGATGGCTTGATGTTTTTATGTTGTGTTTGTTTATGTTTGTCTAAAAAATAAAAAATAAAACTTTTTCAAAAAAAAAATCCTTGTAAGCTTTGATGAAACAATGCAATTTTTTATTTATTGCATACATATTCATTATTCCCAGCATACCTCTTTTCCAAGTTTTTCTATTGTTCTCCAGAAATTGATATAATCCAAATATATGAAAGGGTTCCATGTGGAAGGAAAGATATCATCCATAGAATAGGAATATCCCTAAAACAGAAAAAATTAACATTTAACCAAATTGTTGATTCTTCTCATATTAGTCTTAAGTTTCCATATGTATTAATTTTGTAATTATAGTGATTGCAGTCAAATGTCTATTAGAAATATATTCATTGTACATGCAAATCTAGAAATGAATCTAACACATAGATACTAAAAAATGAAATGCAGATCTTGACTTCTTCATTATCTTTCTTTTCCAGATTGAGAAATACAAATATAAGCTAAAGTGCAAAGTAAAATTTCAACATTAGCTTCACATTTTTCTTTTACTGCTGTCCTTGTAATTCATTTAATTATAATTTACTTTTATCTGTATCAGAGAGAAATACATACATTGAAAAAGGAGCATTGAACCCTCATGCAGTTGTTATAGGAATTAAAATAAGTGTGTGGCTCTTTGAATTTCCATTGCTTCAGAAAAATCAGGACATTGATTTTGTTGGATGTATATGATCAGACATATATTTTACATTATAGATGGTGCAGTTCATCACCTCTACCATAAAATTACTAGGGAATTGGAGGGCAAAGCCTTCCTACACTTGATGTTGAATAGAAAAGAGCAAAGGAGTAAACAAATATACAAATGGCTTGAGAAAGAATTGCTGAAAAGCAAAACAGAGTTCTTGTTGAGGACTAGCCAGCTGGATAAGACAAGGTGCTTTTCTGATGTAGATTTTGTAAATTTTGTAAAACCTAAGCAGTATTTTTCTTTCTATACGTTTCAGTTAATTCTCTTTATCTCCATCTATTTTTCCTCTATTCTTCTTCTTTTCTCTTCTCTTTCCTTTTTTGGATCCTTCCTTCCTTCCTTCCTTCCTTCTTCTTTGAAACAAAGGCAGTGTTGGGAGCTGCTTCTCTCATGTGTTTTAAACCCTTTAAAGAGTGGTCTGTACCACACTGGAAAACATTATGACAGCCATTCCAGTATCCTTTTGACATAAAAGTTCACCCAGCAGAGAAACATATATACTAACCAGAGAAGCCAACAAATATTACATAAACAAACAACAAAAATCCATTTCCCTTTGCTATATGTCTTCAGATTTTTTATAGTGTTAAAAAACTGAATATCTAACATTTTATAGATTCTCATTCAATTCAAGTTGTTCATATATGAACACTTTCCTTCTGAGTCAACTGCATGCAGGAACTTTTTTTATTGGTAGAACCTTTCATTTGAAGAAGCTTGGTCACTTTAAGATGTTCATCCACTAAAATAAGCAGAAGCCAATACTATTATCATAAACAAGTCTGCTCATTATATTTTTTAGATCATAATCAATTTAAACAATTGGGTTATCTATCATGTTGCAATAAGTAGGTCTACTGTTTCTGGCCTGCAAACACCTGGAAGAATTTTCTGTATCTCTCCAATGCCATCAAATGGTCTTCTGGATTTTTACAAAATGGATACAAGAGCTGCAATTTAGTCCTTCTTTCTTTTATTTTATTTCACAAATAAATCTATGAGTCCCAATCCATAGTGGGACGATGTATACAGGATGTCTTAAACTTTGATTATGGTTGCTGTGGAGGGACATTAACCATGCAACAGAAATCCAAAACCACAACTATTAAAATATAAAGTTTTATAAGAAATGTATATATATTAACGTAGTTTCTTTTGTTAAAACATCAGGGCAACCCTTCCATATGGTTTATTATCATTCTGCATCACACAAAGCTAAATATAGCGTGCAATTGGAATAAATAAAGTCTAGCCTAGGACCTAAATCCCCCACAACATAATCTAATCAATTATATATTGCATGTTTCCAGAAGTAATCAGAGCAAATGGGATTCTCACCTTTGTATGTAGGAGGGTAGCCTCACGTACATTCACTTTATAAGTTTCTATGCCAAGTTCTTTAGCCAGTCGCAGAATCCGATTCTGTGTAGGTCCCACATAGGATCCACCAACATCGACATACTTCACTTGCTGGTTCTGTCAAAACAAAAATCATCAGCAATAATAATAGAGGTTCCAATCACAGGAACAAAAATACTCACATTCATTATAAAAAGATAGCTGAAATTTACATTGGAGTCTTTAAGATGTAGCCTATGTTCTATATCAGAGGTGTCGAACTCAAGGCCCACAGGTTGGATCTCTCCCACAGAATGTTTAGATCTGGCCTGTGAGGCTGTCCTGGAAATAACAGAGGACCAGCCCACAATACCTCTGCTCGCCAAAACAGGGCACAGGGGGCCTCATGCAGCCTTCTGTGCCATCTTGATCCTGTGTCAAATACCTACCATAGCCATGCTCCCCCCACACCTCCACACACACAAAGAACCCTCTGAGGTCAAACACAACCCTGATGTGGCCCTCAATGAAATCAAAATTGACACCCCTGTTCTATATTATGAAAGAAACTTAAACATACAGTTAAATGCCCTTCAGTTCTGAAGTACCACCTCACTGTGATGGGCATGCTCCTTGGAAGGAGTAGTGAAGACAATTGACAATATATTCCAAGTAGGGTCACCCAAGGCATGAAGGACACTCCACCTGCCTACCAAAAGTAAGTAGGGACCTATATAGGGCAGCAGCAATATAGGAAGATGCTGGAAGCAGTCAATTATGTTAGTGACAGTGGCACCAAATCATACTGTATGGGATAAGATAATGGTAAAACATTCCCATATTTTTACTGAGGAAATCTGTCAGAGTATATTCATGAACTGGAATAGAGCATGGTAACAAGGTCAACCAATGAATAGGCATAGCAACTAAGTCAGCCAATGCTTTGCTTGCCTGCTGAACTAAAATGAAACCGATGTCTGTTTCTCTGCTGAAGTTGAGTTGCTGTTCTGCTCTGAACCTATAACATGTCTACTTCTGTTTGAATTTGCTCCATGTTGAAGAAATCTACAACTGGTATTGTCTTTGTCCTTATCTGAAACAGCATTTAAATCTCCTACAATACATACATTTGTATATTCATTTTCTACTATCTTATGATGGAGTTTAATATAAAATTCTTTTTAATTTACATTCGGGACATGTATTGAAACTAACAAAGTCTTTTTCTGGTTTAATATTATTTCTATAAATAATATTCTTCCATCATCATCCTAATATATTTATTTGTGTTGCAGCCAATATTTTATACATACTACAATACCCTTTTTTCTTTGATTTGAAAGAGCCCAATACATTTTTCCCGAATTAGTATCCTTTAGGAGGTCTGCCTATTTATCTATGATGTGTACTTCTTGAATACAAGTTATATAAGTATACAAGTCTGCATTTTGTTTTTTAAGTTTATCAAATGACTATTTTCTTTTTAACTTTGAGTTTAAATCATTGCTATTAATTGAGAATAAGGTGATTTCTCTGTTTGTGTTACTGTCTGTGTAGAGCGTTTTTTGTTTCTTTCCTTGTTCTGGGTTCACTCTACTTGGTCTGTTGTCCTCATCTTCTCTAAAGCCCATGTCACACAGCACTAACGGATGGAAAGAGGAAGTAAAACGGAGAGAAACACTTGCCATCCGTTGGTTAACGCGATGCATCCGATCTGTACTCACTGCGTCCGTTTTTCATACTCTCTATCCATCCAGCATCTGTCTACTGACATTTCATCCGCTCAAAAAGTTTTGAGCTGCACAAAACTTTTTGAGCGGATAAAGTATCCAATGCGTCTGTTCTACATCCGCTATGCATACGGGGAACATCCGTTATACGTCCGTAGTCATCCGTTACGCGTCCGCTATATCTGCTAGGCATCCGCTGCGCATCCGCACAACTCACATCCGCTCCAGTGGAAAACGGACACAGGGAGGAAGCGAAACGGACACGGAACGGACACGCAGCGTTAGTAGCACGGACATAGAAAGGATGAAAGCGGATGCAGCTCACATACAAAGCATTAAAACGGAAAAAACGTTTGTATAGGGGACGTATCTCGGATATTCAGGATGTCTGCAGGATGTCTAGAGGATGCAAAAGGACACCTAGCGGAAAACCTATATTTCCGATAAAAAGGGGGAGAAATCACCAGGATCTCACTTTCAATCCAGCAGCCCTGCAGTGCAGACCTCTTCAGCCTTCATCTTGCTCTTGCTCTTCCACAGCATCCAGTCATCTCCACCATGGATCGTCACACACTCCTTTTGGTAGCCGCCATCGTTCTACAACAACGAGAAGCCCTCTACAGGCTCTTTCACCTGTTCTACAGGAAGAAAAGGAGGCGTCCAAGAAGTGTCTGGGTCCGAAGATGGATCACAAGAAGAGCCAAGTACGTACTGTATAACAAGCTGATGGTGGAGCTGAGGAACGAAGACTCTCGTGCATTCCAGAACTTCATGATGATGCCGCCAGCCAAATTTGACGATGTTGTGGAGCGGCTGAGACCCAGATTGACTAAGGCAAACACCAACCTCCGGCCCAGCCTAGACCCTGGGCTGAAGGTGGCACTGACTCTGTGCCACCTGGCCTCCGGGACTACGTACAGGAGCATGCAGTATGCCTGGAGGGTGCCACACAACACCCTCAGCATTGTGGTCAGAGAAGTGGTGCAGGCCATCATTGAAGAATACCTGGAGGAGCTCCTCCAGTGCCCCTCCACTGAAGAAGGCTGGAAGAAAGTTGCAGAGCAGTGGTATCAGAAGTGGAATTTCCCCCACACCGTTGGAGCCATAGATGGGAAGCACGTGGCCTGCAAAGCTCCAGCCAACTCAGGGTCCACTTATCACAACTACAAGAGCTTCTTCAGCATCATCCTCTTCGCCATGGTCGATGCTGACTACAAGATCATGTACATCGATGCTTCAGGCAACGGCTCATCTTCAGGTGCCCAGGTATACAACGCCAGTCACCTCAAGGAGGGGCTGGAATGCAACCTCATCATGGGCTTCCCAGATCCAGACCCCCTGCCCAACGACACACAAGATGTGCCCTACTTTATTGTGGGGGGTGACGCCTTCTCCCTCAGAACCTACCTCACGAAGCCCTACACTTCCAGATGCCTCACCCGTGAAGAGAAGATCTTCAACTGCAGGCTGTCCAGGGCAAGGCGAGTGGTGGAGAACGCCTTTGGCATCCTGGCCAACAGGTTCCAGGTACTTCTCACCACCATGCAGCATCGCCCAGAGACCGTGAGGAACATCATGGAAGCTTGCTGCATCCTGCATAATCTCATGCGCACCCGCTACCCAGTGTTGCAGAACAGGCTCGTGGACCACCAACAAGGCAATGGGGACATGGAGCCTGGTGAATGGAGGCAAGGGCGAAACCTGATAGTTACTGTGGATGTGCAAGGCCCCAACAGAGCTTCACGTGAAGGGAAGAAGCAGCGCAACCTCCTGAAGCACTGGTGCAACTCCCCAGCTGGAGCAGTGGAGTGGTAAGACAGGATGGTAGATACTTAATGGATGCTTCTTTCAGCCTGTCTCATCACACTGATGAGATTGGGCCATGTATGTTGAGTGGCCCAACAATGAACAGGGCATTTAATTAAGAGTTGTGTTTATGTTGAAATGTGTTGATGAATGATTACATTGTTATTGATAATAAAGGGCCATAGGTGTGGCACCTGGGAGGGTGGACCATACAGTCCCACTATGCTTGCACTGGAGGCTTATCTATCCCACAGCTATTACCCATCCCACAGGTATCCCTGCCCATCCCACTGCTATCTTAACCCATCCCACAGCTATTACCCATCCCACAGGTATCCCTGCCCATCCCACAGGTATCCCTGCCCATCCCACTGCTATCCTTACCCATCCCCCAAGCATGCCAAGGCTTAAACCATTTCTAAAAGTTTCCACCAAGACTTTATTTACTAAAAGAACTGAACCAAGTGTGTGAAGCAAAGATAAACTTTATTAATAACAAACTGTAAAAGCAAAATGACCCAAATAAAGTGTCCCAAGCAAAGATAAAGTCAACAGGTAGCAACCCAGTCTCTGGCACTCTTATCAGTCACTCTGAGGCGTGCCCATAGTCTCAGGAGTGAAGGGTCCAGATGCTGTGGAGGTGGCTGCTGCTGGAGTGCTGGTCTGAGGCACCATTGGGGTGCCTGGCCCTGAGAGGACAACAGGGGATGGTGTGTGGAGGAAGCTCTCAGAGAGCTGACTCAGTCCTGTGATGTTGAGAGCCCCTTCCTCCATGACATGGGGTGTCAGTCCCAAGATCGATGACACATGTTCTGAGGCCGGGCTTGGCTGTGGGGTGGAGGAAGGATGAGTGTAGTGGGGCTCTCTAGTCTGCAGCTGAGCGAGGTGAGGCGTGGGTGGCATCTGTGGTGTGGGTGGCATCTGTGGCGTCGGTGGCATCGGTGGCATCGGTGGCGTCGGTGGTGTTCGATGAACCTGTGCCTGGACTGGGAAGGGCTGCCTGTGCTGCTGGAACTCCTGGTAGCCGTAGCCTTGGTAGGTGAGGGCCTGTGGAAAGCCTTGGAAGGGCTGTGACATCACCTGGGGTGGAGGAGCAGACCTGGATTGGGTCGGAGCAGGTTCAGCTGGGCGTGGAGGGTTGTACAGAAGATCGGTGATCCTCTCCTTTATCACCTGATACTGTGATTCGGACATGTCCATGAGGGTCTGGTTGACGTAGGTGAGGAAGGGCTTGCGGTTTGAGGATGGTATGTCGGTGTGTACCAGCTGAGAGAGGAGATCTACACTGCTTTTGATGGTGTCCCTGATCTCCAGCAGGAAAGTGTGGCTCTGCCCCTCCGGTCTGGCTCTCTGCCTGCTTTCTGTGGAGGTGGAGGTGGAGCTGGGGGTGGGTGTGGTTTGGTCTCTGCTGGAAGTGCCCTCTCTTTGCTCCCACTGCATCAGGGGGTACTCCACGCGCTCCGCCATGGGGAATGCAAGTGTCGGGGGGGTCTCCATCATGAGACGCTCCACAGATACCTGCCTGGACACAGGAGCTGACTCTTGGCCAGAAGAGGACTGGCTCTCTGCGGGCTGCCTGAGAGAGAGGGTAGACAGTGGGGCTGCTCCTCGGTGTCAGACCTCACCCTCCAAGAAGCTGCACTTGGCCATCACATAGGTCTCCCGGTCGGTGAGCTTGACCGCGGCCTGGCCAGACTTCTTTAGGTGCAGCTTCCCGTACCAGATGTGCATGCGCTTCCACCACCCGAGGAGGACCTCTGAAGTGTAGCCCAGGCTCTCCGCCTTCTCTCTCCAAGCAGTCTGCTTCCTTTTGGTGTCTCGATAGAGCCTGTGTCCCTTCTGCCATAGGTACTCATTCTCCCTCAGCCATTCGAGCACCTCATCGTCATGTTCCTCTTCGATGGAGTACTGCCTCCTCTCTCTATCTCACGTATGCCTCTTACTCCCTCTGGCAGGGCCTTCTGGCCCTCATCAGAAGGGCTTTGAGGTTCTAGGGGCTGGTCCACCACACCACCACCAACAGCAGCAACAACAACAGCAGCAGCAAAAGCAGCACCAGCAGGACCAGCAGCACCAGGATCAGCAGCAGCAGAGTAAGCACCAGCAGCACCAGCAGGACCAGGAACACCAGCAGGACCAGCAGAACCAGGAGTAGCACCAGCAGAGTAAGCACCAGCAGAAGCACCAGCACCAGGAGCAACACCAGCAGAGTAAGCACCCCCAGAAGCACCAGCACCAGGAGCAGCGCCAGCAGAGTAACCACCAGCAGAAGCACCAGCACCAGGAGTAGTACCAGCAGAGTACGCACCAGTAGAAGCACCAGCACCAGAAGCAGCACCAGCAGAGTAAGCACCAGCAGAAGCCCCAGCACCAGGAGCAGCACCAGCAGAAGCCCCAGCACCAGAAGCAGCACCAGCAGAGTAAGCCCCAGCAGAAGCCCCAGCACCAGGAGCAGCACCAGCAGAAGCCCCAGTATCAGTAGAGTCAGCTGGAGCAGCAGAAGCCCCAGCAGAAGCAGAGTCAGTGCCAGGGGGTGGGATGGTGGCCCTGTCCTTCTTGCCAGGGCTGGCAGAAGATGGCACAAGCTTCCTCTTCTTCCCCATGGTTGTTGGCTGGAAATGTGTCTGGCAGCAGGTCTTTCCTCTGAATGGTGACCTGCTTGCGAGCTGCATCCTTTTATATCCGCGGGGCTGACGCAATGCATCCTCCCCGCATGCACAGTGAACGCTTTGCATCCGCTAGGCATCCGCTAGGCATCCGCTAGGCTTCCGCTGATGCATCCGCTGTATCCGCTTGGTATCCGCTCTGCATCCATTCCTTCCGCTGCGCATCCGCTTTGCTGTGCTCCCCTGGAAGCCCTGCGGATGTGCCATCCGCTTCCATCTGCTAGGCTTCCGTGGAGCATCCGGTTTACATCCTGGCTACGTCCTCCCCCCGTCCGTTCCTTTCCGTTGTTGTCTGCTCTGTTTATGCAAATTTGGGGCACTTTTGAGAGTGGATAACAATGGATGGAAAAATTTCTCGTCCGCTGTGTCCTTTTTACATACTTTTTGCATCCATCGGCCTATGTGACAGGCCCTTTAGGTCCAAGATATTGTTCATGAAATTGATGTGCTTTCTCTATTGTATCAATTTTATATTTTTTATCCTGGCATGCTACTAGGAGCCCTTCTGGGGTGAGCCATCAGAACGATATACCATTCTTAATGAACTGAGATGACCAAAACTGCAAGCTCCTTCTTTGCTCCCGAACTCTCCTTAGTATTTACTTCAATATTACCACTTCATGATCTTTACATATCAGTGGCTCGTATAACATATTTCGTATCATCTTGCTGTATAACATATTTCGTATCGTCTTTCTCTTGAATCTGATTTGGATTTCTTGAGGTAGTCTGTTTCTTTGGTTGTAATGGATATTTACTCTGTAGACCTCATCGATGTCATTCTCAATTTCCTGTTTGTCTTTCTGTAGAGCTGTTGCTGTCAAATTTGCCATTATTTCATGTAAATCTTCCTTTTTATCCTCAACAACATTCTGAAATCTCAAATAAAATGATGCTTTTTCTAATTCTATATGCACCATGGAATCCCAAAGTTCACAATATAAGGCTTTCCAATTTTATTCCGATTACTCTAATCTCTTTTCCACCACCTCAATTCTTGCCTCTACTGTGTTTAATTTTTGTTCATTTTTTGTCATTGTCTCCTGCATCTTTCCGATTTTGCTATCCAAATTTTGTATCTCCTTCATTCCTCCTATTTCCGTTCACATTTCTAATTTCATGTCTTCATGATCCCTTGCTATCAGTTCATGGTTTTTTACCATCATTTCTTGCATCATGGCAAGTGTTGACTGTACTGCCTGCAAACTTTTAACGGAACTTGTCTTTTCCTCCAGTAACATTGCATCAATCGATCTCTTTCCCAGAGATGAAGATGTCACTGTTGTAGGTTTCTTCCCTGATTTTACATTTGTAGTTATTGTTGCCATTTTTACTATTTGTAAAAGCTCTCTCCAATCCACCATCAACTATCCTAGTAGAGTTATATTGTTTTCCCCTTTAAATACAATATATGTATTTATACATGTATTGTTAAATAAGAGTTTTCTATTATAGATAGTCCCAGACAGATCTTATTTCTATTTCTTAACTGGTCAAATATTCTAAGGTTTAGAGAGTTAAATATTAATCCAATATATATTTAGTTAATCCACTATAAATACAAGTAAATAGATACCAGTATGCTTAACCAGAAAACACCAAACCTATATAATCATGTAATTAATGTAAATAGTTAAAGCACCCAGCTCATTAATATTTTTAAATATATGAATGTATCTATTTCCTTCAGGATATATATTTAATCGAAGTAAGTAAGTCTAGTTTCTTTTTTTCCCCCTTAGATTTCTTATATAGTACTTTTAAACAAAAATTGATTGGTATAATTTATCAGGAGAATAATAAGATGAAAATAATAATACTATATTATTCTTTGACCATCTAATTCATATGCTTATAGAATCACTTTCCAACAATTATTCAATTAATCCAAAAAGTTTAATCAGTATTAAGCAATATTCTGTATACAAATTTCTAGTGTATTTACCTCTATCAAATTCGTTTTCTCCTAATGTCACTTAAATAGGTTTGTATCTTACCAATATCTATTAAATCAGATCCAGAGATTTTTTTTGTTAATTGTCTTATAACAGCTCTTAATTCAAAATGTTCTCTTTCCAAGTTGCACAATCATTTTGTCAGTTTGTGTATTTTCTTGTTGCTCTTTTGTTCTTTTATTCTCTGCACAGTCACAGTTTTAGTTATGAACCTTAAATAAATCTTTCTTATTTTGTTGTCAGGATTGTCTATTAATATTTATCAAATTAAAGTTTCTTTTCTCCAGTCCTTTCTTCTGATCTTTCAATGCACCAAAAGTTCATTCCCAAGTTTTACACTCTTAATTGTCCTTTCATTTTCCTATCCCACTTAATCACTTTCACTTCTTTCCCCACAAATAAATGGACAATAAGGTTCTATAGTTCACTTCTCCACTCGCAAAGCAAAGGTTATTATCTCACCCTTTGTCTCCTCAGGTTTCATGGTTCCATTAGTCAGCATAAATCTCTGCTGTTGTTTCAGTCAAAAACTGTCAAAAACTCAGCCGCTTCACCACACCACTCAATTCGGAGCTTCCTTTACAGTATTCACCAATATTCTGAAAATCTTCTTTAAATACACCTTTCCAGTGCTTAGCCTGCTGTTTCCCTCTTTTTGCTTCTTTTAATTGGCTGGGCTGCTGCGTCTCTGGTTCCAATCGTCACAGTTGTCATGATCTCTCTCTTCTGCCATTGGTTTTAAGGGGGTTCTTCTTCCAGTCTCCAGGATCGTGGCACCTCCCAAAGACTTCCGTGTCTTCCCCTTTCTTTTGCTTAACCCTCCGGGGTCTGGCATGCTCCAGAAAGCTACAAACTAGTGAAAATTGGAATTTTTCAGAGCGGCGATTCACTCCTCAGCTCCTCACCGACACAGCGCCCAACCGGAAGTCCTTCAATTGTTAATAATTATAAATTGTTTTTCAGGATGGAAGCAGCTGCTGGAGACACAGTCGTCGCCTTGGCAAATGGCAAGAAGGCTAAAGTCATTGGAAGAGGCAGTGTGCAAATTCCATATTTGGAAACAAAGTTTAATAATTTTTATGTGTGCCAGAAATGGAGCATAATTTGCTGAGTGTCCCTAGTTTAGACAAGCAAGATTTGAGACCACATTTATAAATGGGCAGTGTCTTATAAAGAAAAATGGAATTGTATGTGCAAAGGGCATAAATATGTTACAGGGACAAAAAGTTCAATGTGCACAAACATTTGGCAATGTGGCAAAACATGGTTCATGTGTTCAACTTTTACACAGAAAGCTTGGGCATACCAGCTTCCGAATTTTGCAGAAGATGGGCCAATTTACATAAAGTTTAAATTTAAAGGGATGTAAGGTGTATTTGGATTGTGCAGTATGCAAAACATTAAAGTCCAAGGCATTCCCAATAAGCAAGAGTAGCACAAGGCAAAGTGCTCTAGAGCTGGTATATGCAGATTTGATGGGTCCAAAGCAAGCCAGTTTGGGAGGAGCTATGTATGCACTTATCATTGTGGATGACAATAACAGGCTTGGGTTCTGCTATTTACTAAAGAGTAAAACAGGTACTCCAGAAATTTAAGCAATGGGTAAGCTTTGTAGAAAGAAGGTATAAACAACAGTTATGTCAGCTGCAAACTGACAGAGGTTCAGAATTCATGTCAATGAATTTTCAACAGTGGTTGGCACAGTTAGGAATAAAATACAGATGCATAAATCTTTACACAGCAACTTACAATGGTGTTGCTGAGAGATGGAATGGAGTCTTGCAAACCATGAAGGACTCACTGCAAGTGAATTCTGCTCTAAGCAGGTCATATTGGGGTGAAGCCATATTGACTGCTAATTATTTAGTTAATAGTTTATGGAGTTCCTCCATTAATTATACTCCATATGCAGTGCTATATGGGAGAAAACCATCTCTAGCACATTTAAGGGTGTTTGGAAGCAATGTGTGGGTGCATATTCCAAAAGCAATTAGAAGAAAGGGGCAACCAAAGGCTAAAAAGCTCAGTTTGCGGGCTATGAGCCAGGTACAAAGACTTATGGTTTTAACAATGGGAGCAAAAGAGTAGTGTTTAAAAGATCCGCAAACTTTGCAGAGCAAAATTGGAACAGAATTGATGCAAATTTGTGAAATGAATCACTTAGTGATGGTGATCCACTTAGTGACAGTGTCAGTGTTCAGGGAGGAGAAGCTGAACAAGATATGAAGCAAGAGAGGATTGATACATAGGAGCAGTCAATGCTATGGAGGTCAGAGTGATGGAACAAGGGGATTCCACCTGACAAGTATTCTGCTAGTGAAATTAAAGTGTGTAATGTATGATATGAGCCAAGGAACTACAAAGAAGTATTGACATTGCCTAAAATTGAACAAATAAAGTGGAAAGAAGCCATGGACAAGGAAATGAAATCCATAGGAGAACATGAAGTATTCACATCTATTACTTTGTCACAGGATAGCAATACTGTAGGATGCAAGTGAGTATACAAGAAAAAGGTACAGCCCAATAATGAGGTACAATATAAAGCAAGGTTAGCGGTAAGGAGAGTTTCACAGATGAAAAATATGCACTATGATGAGGTATTTGCATCAATTGTAAAGAGTGAGAGCATCAGGCTGGCACTAGCACTGGCAGCAGCACATGGCCATAAAGTTTGGCATTTTGACATAACCACTGCATTTCTCAATGCAGAATTAGAGGGAAAAAATACACGGCTCAAGCACCAAGGTATGAAAGTAAAAAGCCTAGCACGGTATATAAATTGAACAAACCATTTATGGGCTGAAGCAGTCAGCCAGCAATTGGAGTATCTGTTTAGATACTACATTGATGGGTCTTGGGTTCAAGAGTTGCAAGACTGATGGTTGCATATACACTGGAAAGTTAAAAGATGGGGATCAACGCAATTGCGTTGGATAGGTATAAAAAGGAATTCTCTGGTATTTGGAGGGAACTGTGAATGTGGGTCTTCAAATACATGTATCTGAAGAATAGTAAAGGCAATTGAATTTATGTCTATTCCAGTTATGAAGGGAGGAGTGTCAGAGTATATTCATGAACTGAAATAGAGCATGGTAACAAGGTCAGCTGATGAATAGGCATAACAACCAAATCAGCCAATAAGGACTGTTTGGAAACTGAAACTAGAAGTAAACTAGGCATGATTCTATATTAAGCTCTGCAGCTCTGCAGCTCTGTTAAAGGCCTGTCACACAGGCTGACGGATGCAAAAAGTATGTAAAAAGGACACAGCAGACGAGAAAATGTTCCATCTGTTGTTATCCACTCTCAAAAGTGCCCCAAATTTGCATAAGCAGAGCGGACAACAATGGAAAGGAACGGATGTGGGGAGGATGTAGCCAGGATGTAAAGCGGATGCTCCACGGAAGCCTAGCGGATGGAAGTGGATGGAAGCAGATGGCACATCCGCAGGGCTTCCGGGAGAGCACAGCAAAGCGGACACGCAGCGGAAGGAACGGATGCCAAGCGGATACAGCGGATGCATCACAGATGCCTAGCGGATGCCTAGAGGATGCAAAGCATTCACTGCGCATGCGGGGAGAATGCATTGCATCAGCCCCGCAGATATAAAGGGATGCAGCTCGCAAGCAGCTCACCATTCAGAGGAAAGACCTGCTGCCAGACACAACTCCAGCCAACAACCATGGGGAAGAAGAGGAAGCCTGTGCCATCTTCTGCCAGTCCTGGCAAGAAGAACAAGGCCACCATCCCACCCCCTGGCCCTGACTCTGCTTCTGCTGGGGCTTCTGCTGCTCGGGCTGATTCTTCTGGTGCTGGGGCTTCTGCTGATGCTTACTCTGCTGGCGCTGCTCCTGGTGCTGGTGCTGGTGCTTCTGCTGGTGCTTACTCTGCTGGCGCTGCTCCTGGTGCTGGGGCTTCTGCTGGTGCTTACTCTGCTGGTGCTGCTCCTGGTCCTGCTGGTGCTGCTGGTGCTCCTGGTGCTGCTGGTCCTGCTTTTGCTGCTACTGTTGTTGTTGCTGCTGGTGGTGGTGGTGGTGTGGTGGAGCAGCCCCTAGAACCTCGAAGCCCCTCTGATGAGGGCCCAGATGGCCCTGCCAGAGGGAGGAAGAGGCATACGCGTGAACGGGAGAGGAGGCAAAACTCCATCGAAAAGGAACAAGAGGATGAGGTGCTTGAATGGCTGAGGGAGAACGAGTATCTGTGGCGGAAGGGACACAGGCTCTATCGAGACACCAAAAGGAAGCAGGCTGCTTGGAGAGAGAAGGTGGAGAGCCTGGGCTACACTTCGGAGGTCCTCCTTGGCTGGTGGAAGCACATGCACACCTGGTACGGGAAGCTACACCTCAAGAAATCTGGCCAGGCCACGGTCAAGCTGAGGGACCGGGAGACCTATGTCATGGCAAAGTGCAGCTTCTTGGAGAGTGAGATCCGCCACCGAGGACCAGCCCCTCTGACAACCCTCTCTCTCAGGCAGCCCACAGAGAGCCACTCCTCTTCTAGCCAAGAGTTAGCTCCTGTGTCCAGGCAGGTATCTGTGGAGCGTCTCACGATGGAGACCCCCGACAGCTGCACTCCCTGTGGCGGAGTGCGTGGAGGACCCCCTGACGCAGTGGGAGGAAGGAGAGGGCACTTCCACCAGAGACCAACCCACATCCACCCCCAGCTCCACCTCCACAGAAAGCAAGCAGAGAGCCAGACCGGAGGGGCAGAGCCACACTGTCCTGCTGGAGATCAGGGACACCATCAAAAGCAGCGTAGATCTCCTCTCACAGCTGGTACACACCGACATACCATCCTCAAACCACAAGCCCTTCCTCACCTATGTCAACCAGACCCTCATGGACATGTCCGAATCCCACCTCCACAGCACCTGGACCCTTCACCCCTGAGACTATGGGCATGCCTCAGAGTGACTGAGAAGAGTGCCAGAGACTGGGTTGCTACCTATTGACTTTATCTTTGCTTGGGACACCTTACTTGGGTCATTTTGCTTTTACAGTTTGTTATTAATAAAGTTTATCTTTGCTTCACACACTTGGTTCAGTTCTTTTAGTAAATAAAGTCTTGGTGGAAACTTTTAGAAATACTTTAAGCCTTGGCATGTTTGGGGGATGGGTAAGGATAGCAGTGGGATGGGCAGGGATACCTGTGGGATGGGCAGGGATACCTGTGGGATGGGTAATAGCTGTGGGATAGATAAACCTCCAGTGCAAGCATAGTGGGACTGTATGGTCCACCATCCCAGGTGCCACACCTATGGCCCTTTATTATCAATAACAATGTAATCATTCATAAACACATTTCAACATAAAAACAACTCTTTATTAAATGCCCTGTTCATTGTAGGGCCACTCAACATACATGGCCCAATCTCATCAGTGTGATGAAACAGGCTGAAGGAAGCATCCATTAAGCATCTATCATCCTGTCTTGCTACTCCACTGCTCCAGCTGGGGAGTTGCACCAGTGTTTCAGGAGGTTGCGCTGCTTCTTCCCTTCATGTGAAGCTCTGTTGGGGCCTTGCACATCCACAGTGTCTTTCAGGTTTTGCCCTTGGCTCCATTCACCTGGCTCCATGTCCCCATTGCTTTGTTGGAGGTCCAAGAGCCTGTTCTGCAACACTGGGTAGCGGGTGGGCATGAGATTGTGCAGGATGCAGCAAGTTTCCACGATCCTCCTCACGGTCTCTGGGCGATGCTGCATGGTGGTGAGAAGCACCTGGAACCTGTTGGCCAGGATGCCAAAGGCGTTCTCCACCACCCACCTTGCCCTGGACAGCCTGTGGTTGAAGATCCTCTCTTCACGGGTGAGGCATCTGGAGGCATCATGAGGTAGGTTCTGAGGGAGAAGGCGTCATCCCCCACGATGAAGTAGGGCACATCTTGTGTGTCGTTGGGCAGGGGGTCTGGATCTGGGAAGCCCATGATGAGGTTGCGTTCCAGCCCCTCCTTGAGGTGACTGGCATTGTATACCTGGACATCTGAAGCTGAGCCGTTGCCTGAAGCATCGATGTACATGAACATGTAGTCAGCATCGACCATGGCGAAGAGGATGATGCTGAAGAAGCTCTTGTAGTTGTGATAAGTGGACCCTGACTTGGCTGGAGCTTTGCAGGCCACGTGCTTGCCATCTATGGCTCCAACGGTGTGGGAGAAGTTCCACTTCTGATACCACTGCTCTGCAACTTTCTTCCAGCCTTCTTCAGTGGAGGGGCACTGGAGGAGCTCCTCCAGGTATCCTTCGATGATAGCCTGCACCACTTCTCTGACCACAATGCTGATGGTGTTGTGTGGCACCCTCCAGGCATACTACATGCTCCTATATGTGGTCCCTGAGGCCAGGTGGCGCAGAGTCAGTGCCACCTTGAGTCCAAGGTCCAGGCTGGGCTGGAAGTTGGTGTTCTGCTTGGTCAACCTGGGTCTCAGCCGCTCCACAACTTCGTCAAACATGGCTGGTGGCATCCTCATGAAGTTCTGGAATGCACGAGGGTCTTTGTTCCTCAGCTCCACCATCAGCTTGTTTCCAGTCTGTACTCGGCTCTTCTCGTGATCCATCTTCAGAGCCAGACAGTTCTTGGATGCCTCCTTTTCTTTACGTAGAACAGGTGAAAGAGCCTGTAGAGGGCTTCGCATTGTTGTAGAACGATGGCGGCTACCAAAAGGAGTGTGTGACGATCCATGGTGGAGATGACTGGATGCTGTGGAAGAGCAAGAGCAAGATGAAGGCTGAAGAGGTCTGCACAGCAGGGCTGCTGGACTGAAAGTGAGATCCTGGTGATTTCTCCCCCTTTTTATAGGAAATATAGGTTTTCCGCTAGGTGTCTTTTTGCATCCTCTAGACATCCTGCAGACATCCTAAATATCTGAGATACATCCCCTATATGAACATTTTATCCATTTTAATGCTTTGTATGCGAGCTGCATCCGCTTTCATCCTTTCTACATCCGTGCTACTAATGTTGCGTGTCCGTTCCGCATCCGTTTCGCTTCCTCCCTGTGTTTGTTTTCCGCTGGAGTGGATGTGAGTTGCGCGGATGCGCAGCGGATGCCTAGCGGATATAGCGGACGCGTAACAGATGACGACGTACGTCTAATGTATGCGTAGCGGATGTATAACAGATGCGTTGGATACATTTTCTGTTCAAAAAGTTTTGTGCAGCTCAAAACTTTTTGAGCGGATGAAATGTCAATAGACGGATGCTGGACGGATAAGAGAGTATGAAAAACAGACGCAGTGAGTACAGAACGGATGCATCGCGTTAACCAACAGATGGCAAGTGTTTCTCTCCGTTTTACATCCTCTTTCCATCCATTGGTGCTGTGTGATAGGGGCTTAAAGCTCTGAGTCTGTCTATTGAAAGTAACTGCTTCTCTCCTCTGCTGTGTGTCTTGCTTGTTTGCTGATGTCTGTTTCTCTGCTGATGTCTGTTTCTCTAGTGAAGTTGAGTTGCTGTTCTGTTCTGAATCTATAACATGTCTGCTTCTCTTTGAGTTTGCTCCATGTTGGAGAAATCTACAACTGGTATTGTAAAATTTACTTTATATGTTTATAAAGAAGTTAAATGAAGCTTCAGTCATCTGTGTTTATTTTTCTGGTACTAAATTTATGCTGCAATACTCTGAACAAAATGGAAAATATAAATCTCTGAACATAGATGAAAAATATAAAATGCTTAACAATATAGTGCTCGGTAATGGGCCCCTCAGCTGAGATGGTAATCAGTATGCTCCTATGAAATTGCTGAGGATCTTTCAGAGTACTAATGGTGTTTATGGTATGGCTAGATTAAAGCCCTTGGGACACTGAGTTGCTCAGGTTGCAATACAGAATTACAGTTCAGGGAGTTTTCGCTTGCCGATGGTAACTTAAGTAACCAAGTGCTGGCTGTGCCAATTTACAACTGCAGTTCCAACAGTGCTAGTTAGCATGGTTAGAAGATTAGCATATCTTTTTGAAATGTTGCATATTAAAAATTGCAAAACTTAATGATTGGTATTTTTACATTTTTTTAAACGATTACTTACTCTAATGGTGAAAGTCCTTCCCCCAACTCTGTCACGAGCTTCTAAAACCACCACACTAAGTCCAGATTCAAACAGCAATTTAGCTGCTGACATGCCTAAAACAAAGATGAATTCATTTTAATTGTTATTTGTTTTACTGTCACCTGAAATATTTCTTAGCAGATAAGCAGTACTTTCAAATGTAATATATCACTAATGTTCAATCTGTGGTAAGATGAATACATAACAGTGTTTTCCTTATACATTTCATTTTTTTAATCTTTTCAACAGAAATATTTTTACTCTGTTTTTAAAGACAGGTAGTCCTTGTATAGTGACTATTGGAAGTGGCAAATTAATTGTTAAGCAAAACAATTGCTGAATGAAAGATTACAATTTTACAATTTTAGTTCAGTTTTCCTACGCTTTACAGATTTGAAAAGTTCATAAATGTAAGGACTGTTCACAAACTTGTATTTTCATCTTGGTCATAACTGAATGGTCACTAAATGTATCAGTCAATGCCCATGCAATGTATTAAATCTGCATACATGGGAACATTTTATTAAAGTATGCATTTATTTTATCAATTTATTTACTCTTGGCAATTTTCAGACATTAAAATAGCAATAAATATATCTTAGTTTAACAACAAAATGTTGATAACCAATATCAAATTATGATATGATATGATATATATCATATTCATTCATTCATATATATATATATATATATATATATATATATATATATATATATAT
>BLBF01000006.1:70123112-70171036 GCA_015471245.1 Laticauda colubrina
AGTGTTGCCAGCCAATCAAAGCCACAAAACAGACAGAAGAAACCAGAAACACCAATCAAACAAACTCCAAGTCCAATAAACACAGACCAAGACTCCCAACCAATCAGGATGTAGAAAAAAACATCCTGGCACTACAATAGGCTAGCCTCAAATTTAAAACCAAAGGCTGTGATAGCCTGACCCACATACAAACTCCATACAGAAGCCTGATGATGGCAGATGAGATTCTGCTGAAACGTTGCTATAACTTTAAAAGCATTTACAATGATGTGGGATAATACCCGAAGGAAGCTGAACTGCATTCATAGATAGATAGATAGATAGATAGATAGATAGATAGATAGATAGATAGATAGATAGAAAGATAGAGAGTGTGTGTGTGTGTGTATGAGAGAGAGAGAGAGAGAGAGAGAGAGAGAGAGAGAGAGAGAGAGAGAGAGAGAGAGAGAGAGAGAGAGAGAGAAATATACACACATACACAGAGAAAGATACACACAAGTCCCTCTAAATCTACAGTTAGTCCCCAAGGTAAAAGCCTAATTCTAAATAAGTATTAGGAAAAAAATCAATTGTTGAATGAATTCTGACAATTTATTCAAAACAATTATTAAATAGTGCTTGATCAACATTAAAGCCATGTTATCTGTGATCAAGCCCTCAAGGTTATTCTAACATTTGGATGGCTTGAGCAAAGTATTATCAGTGTAAGAGGTAAGATCCATGCTGAATGAATTAGTTTCTACTGTAGAATACAGACATTTAAAAACTTAGTAGGTAATTTGTACTCAGAGTTACATCCCTAAATATTCAGCTTGTGTTATCTACTACAACTGAAAGTTCCTTTTCAGGCATACAATTTCTAAGTCAAATATCCTCATCCTATACCTTTCCATATGATTATATTTAGGTATTTTATTATATGCTTCCATTTCTGTTGCATCTATTCATTCTGAATGAGTTGTATCCTTTAATTGTTTTCCAATTACGTTATCACTAGGTCTCAGTTATATTTAATATATCATATTTTTCTTCAACACTTCAACATTTTTAATATAATTAATTTCAGTATTATAAGCATGAGCATATAGACAACAAAGTTGATGAACCTTATGAATCAAGTTCTTCCTAATTTTCGTTGAGTGATGTAATATCAGACTCAGGTTTTCTAAACTGTTCCTAGCAGCTGTTCAACAATTGTGTGCAGTAGTTGCTGAAAGTCAATCTGTTGAAACTAAAGTCAGAATCTGTGAAAAATGGTGTGATGTACAAAAATGAAGTTAAAAAAAAAATCATTTATATTGCATTTTGTAGCATACCCAGAGTGAATAATTTCTCTTACATAAATACATTTGGGGATTTGTCATTAATTTATTTTAAATATTGGATGTAAATTACAAATGTACTGTGCTTCATGGGCAAGGCAACCTGCTATATAAAACTCGAGGTCCTATTGCAACCCCTGTCAGAGTTCTGGTGATTTCCCTAATTAATGGCAACTCGAAAGCAGGCATAGGAATGTTTTGTGAGTTAACAACCCTTTTCCTCAAATTTATTCATATTAATTAAAGAATAGATTTATATATTTGGTCTATATGTAGAATTTATATAGAATTATATATGTAGAATTTATTATGTAGAATAAATTGGAACATCCCAATATTATCCAAAGTAGATAATAATGGCTGGCATGAGATTGCAAGAAAAATAAAGAAAATTCCCACCAGATTTCAACCAATTTTAAGCATTAATAACAATAAACTTAACTATCATTTCTAAAAAAAAAAAAAAAAAAGGAGGTACCTTGATTTGCCAAGGGAAGAATGTTATGCTTCATTTATTTATTCCATTTTTCAGACAATCATTTATTAATTAGCAAGATAAACAAGAACTGAAAAAACTCATGAATAGGAATCACACTTTACTACTATGATAGATGATTGTCAGGCATTCAAACATTAGACGATTAAAGCGATTGCCTGGCTGAGTAATAAGTGCTCGAAAAATCTCTTGTAGCCTTCTTTTTAGTGTACTTCTAGGCCACAACTGTTGCTTCATATTTTACTTTTGTACTTCTTGATTATCTCAAAGCACAGTAAATTGACATACAAATTGGCCATCAATATATTTGTTACATTGAAGGTTTACCATAGCAGTATACAAATTTGCTGTGATTTGCTTACACTGCTTCACTAATGGGAAATCTAATTACTTCTGTGCTCCACTGAGAAATGACATTTGGCAATAGCTTTCAGCTCTCATTAGTCAAATAAAAATATATGTGCAGACAAGTTAATGCAGAGCTGCCAAAATAAACCAGATAACATTTCTTCTATACCCTCGGGGATAAATGTTCCAGCCCATGATTTCCTTTCCCAATATACAGTTGACTTTTAATGCTATTTAGCTAACAACAAGAAATAGCAACTGAAGTATACTTTTAGGTTTTTTCCCCCAATATTTCTTCAAACATAAGCCCAATTCTCAAAATCTTTCTGTTCTCAGAATTATAATTCCCAAGATCATATTTCCATGAGGACATAAGGAAGGCAAAAAGAACATAATCATTGTCTGCAGAACCTTTGTGTAATATAGGTAGACCAAGTTTACTGACTGCCTCATGCAATAATCATTTGAAGTTATGATGGTGCCCCAAAATAACTTCACAACCAAGGCATGCATTTGCAAGCTGCACAGAGACTCTTTCTCAATCATGTGTTCACCATTACAAGCAATACATGTTGTCCTGGGCTTTGCCCATTTTTTTCCTTCTCCCAGAACAAAGAGATTGCTTAAACAAATAATCTCTTCCCAAACTCCTTTTCTACAGTTTGCTTCCCTGAAAAGTGTCAGCCACAAGTTTACAAGTTCAATTCCATTTCCCAGCTGCTGCCTTTAACTGACAAAATTTTAATCACTTTCATACCTTCCACTTTTGATTGCCTCCTAAGCTGCTCAGGGCTCCAAACGCATTAGACAAACAGCAGATGTAGGGGTGGGATTCAAATTTCTTAACAACTGGTTCTGTGGGCATGGCCTAATTTGTGGGTGTGGCTTGCTGGTCATGTGACTGGGTGGGTGTGGCTTGCTGACTGGGCATGGTTTGGTGTTGATGTGACTGGCTGGCTGTGGCTCGATGGTCATGTGACTGGCTGGATGTAGCTAGTGGACCATGTGACTGGGGTAGGCGTGGCTAGGAGGCCATGTGATTGGCAAACCAAATATAAGTGGTTCTCACTTACTATCCAGTTGCTTAGCAAATGTTTTGATTTACAACTGACCTCCCCAGAGCTACTTGACCTGTTTTTGGAGTTTTGACAGCCATGTACACACACACACATACACACACACACACAGGTATGACCAGTTACGATATCCAACACAGTCTTGTGACTGAGGTTTTCTATGTTTTTTGCCAGTTTCCAACAATTCCTTCTGGTTTCCGATTAAAAATGCCCATTGGGGAAAATGGACTTGTTTAACAACCACAGTGTTTGCTTAATGACCACAAGGTTCACTTAATGACCATGGTATTTGCTTAACCCAGGGTCTGCAACCTTAAACAATCAAAAAGCCATTTTTCTATTTTCTTTTAAACAGATATATATCTATATCTATATATGTTTTTTTAAGTTTTCACGGGTAACTTACATGTGTGCTTCCGTCGGGTATTATCCCATGTCATTGTAGTGCTTTTAAAGTTTAAAATTGGCCTTAAACTTTAAAAGAACTACAATGATGTGGGATAATACGTGAAGGAAGCTGAACAGCACACACACACATATATATATATGTATGTATGTGTGTGTGTGTGCTGTTCAGCTTCCTTCGCGTATTATCTCACGTCATTGCAGTACTTTTAAAAGCACTACAATGACGTGGGATAATACCCGAAGGAAGCTGAACAGCACACATATAAGTACCCGCGAAAACTTAAAAAAAACATGTATGTATGTATGTATGTATATGAATGCAGTTCAGTTTCCTTCGGGTATTATCCCACGTCATTGTAGTGCTTCTAAAGTTGTAGCAACGTTTCGGCAGAATCTCATCTGCCATCATCAGGCTTCTGTATTGTGTTCGCCTGTGAGTCAGAATCTTAAGTCAGAAGTTAAAAGAGCAGGAATATTATGTGACCTGAAATTCCTACGCAGCTGCAGAGACAACAATGCAACACCAACCTGCTTCAAATTAACATTTCATCACAGCACAGCAGCTTCTAAACGTATCCTGAAAAGAACTGAAATGGCTCTACTCAGGAACAAGCTCCACAGTAAGAGATTCCAATTAGATCAGTTAAACAAAGATTTGCTAGCACTACACCTGGAATTGAGCAGCAAAATCCACCCTCTACTTTGGGATAAGATAAAACAACTTACAACTTGGAGAGCTGAAACTGAAACCACTTACAAAAATGAAAAACTCTTAAAGAAACTAAAGAAATTAGAACATGACAAGAAAACCCCCAACAATTCACAACAACACCTGAAACAATTAGTATGTAATGTTTCCAACAGAGAACTCACCAAAACAGAAACAGATGTCCTATCCAAAGGATTCAATTATGCTATAGCACCCAAAAAAACCCCCGCAGAATCCATCATATGTGCAGTAGAATCCAGCCTAACCAAATTAAATACAGATGAAGCTGACAGAATAAGACACCAGGTTACCAACATCCTATGCACAAGCAAACCACCCAAAAGCAACTTGCACAAAGATGAATTCAAAGTGCTACAAACCCTGAAAAATGATAACAGCATAATCATACTCCCAGCAGATAAAGGGAATGCCACAGTAGTAATGGATAGAAAAGACTACGAAACAAAATTGACAGACCTACTCCAAGACTCCACATACAAACCTATAAACATAGACCCAACCACGTATCTGGAAAAATTAACCAAGAAGAAAATTATAACCAGCCACATAAGCAAAGAAATCCAACAAGAAAAATCCAAGAAATCCAAGAGAAAAATATTCCAAATGCCCCAAACTATACGGCCTCCCAAAAATACACAAAAAAGGCATACCTCTCAGACCCATAGTCAGCTCCAAAAGAGCCACACTACAAAACCTAGCTAAACGCTTAGCAAAACAACTACAGCCCCATGCTGAAACCGCAGCTTCATATATACAAAACTCATACCACTTCTTAGAAATGATCAAAGATCGACACGTGGAACAAGAAGATCTGCTTGTACATTTTGACGTGGTTTCACTATTCACTCAAGTCCTGATAAACGAAACTCTTGAAATCATCAAAAATAAATACCAACCAGCTAAACACCTAATGGAACTAATGGAATACTGCTTAACCAACACATATTTCATATACAAAGGACAAAGATACAAGCAAATTGAAGGAGCCCCTATGGGATCACCCCTGTCACCCGTCATTGCAAACCTGTTCATGGAAGAATTCAAATCCAGAGCCCTGGCTAATGCCACCCACAAGCCCAAATTATGGCTAAGATACATCGATGACACATTTATGATTTGGCCCCATGGAAAAGAAAACCTAAACAATTTCCTAACACACCTAAACAGCACACACCCCAAAATCATGTTCACCATGGAAACAGAAATAAACAACAACTACCATTCCTAGATGTACTAATCTACAAAAGAACAGATGGCACACTAGGACACACCGTATACCAGAAGAAAACACACACCAACCGCTACCTCAACGCCCAATCCCACCACCACCCAGCACAGATAAACTCTGTGGCCAAAACACAAATCACCAGAACCAAACGCCTGGCAGACAAGACACATATAAAGACTGAACTATGTACCCTGACTAAAGTACTGACAGCCAACGGCTTCCACAAAAAGAAAATCACCAGCTTGATCCACAAAAACACACTAAAACATAATAGAGACCTAGAAGATCAACAGAGCTATGGAACAGCTGTCCTGCCCTACATAAGAGGTACTACAGACAAAATCAGTAAGATACTACACAGACATCACATCAAGATTGTCTTCAAAACAGACAAAAAAATAGCAGCCATCCTGAGAAACCCCAAGGATAAAATTGATCTGGAAAACCAAGGCATATATGAAGTTCCCTGTGCATCATGCCCAGCCACATACATTGGGCAGACCAATAGAAGAATAAGTACCCGCCTAGATGAACACAAAAATGCAGTAAAAAAGCTGGAACACACCTCCTCACTAGTCCAACAAATGAAAGCCACAGGTCATAACATCAACTTCAATGGCACCAAAACCCTAGCCACAATAGAAAACCCCAGCCACAGAATCATCAGAGAAGCCATAGAGATTGAAAAAAGACCTGAAAGCATGAACAGAAGAGATGATTCCACCAGACTGTCAATCATTTGGAAGCCTGCACTCTCAAATAGAAAGATTTCCACACCACAAGCCAGGCAAACACCTGAGCACAAACAGACTCCCTCTGATGCCTCCAACTCGAACACCCCCCCACCAGGCACCCAGGTGAAACCTGGCTTCCTAATGGATAGCAGCCGTCCTTTCACATGAAGCCAAGCTGCACTGAAAGCCTCCAACACAGGAACAGAGTGTTGCCAGCCAATCAAAGCCACAAAACAGACAGAAGAAACCAGAAACACCAATCAATCAAACTCCAAGTCCAGTGAACACAGACCAAAACTCCCAGCCAATCAGAATAGGCCAGCCTCGAATTTGAAACCAAAAGCTATGAGACCCACATCCATACAGAAGCCTGATGATGGCAGATGAGATTCTGCTGAAACGTTGCTACAACTTTGAAAGCACTATAGTGATACCCGAAGGAAGCTGAACAGCATATATATATATTTATTCTTTAGTTTTCGTGGGTACTTACATGTATGCTGTTCAGCTTTGTTCGGGTATTTTCCCATGTCCTTGTAGCTGTGCTTTTAAAGTTGTAGCAACATTTCGGCAGTTTCTCATCTGCCATCATCAGGCTTCTGTATTGTGTTCGTCTGTGAGTCAGAATCTTACAGTTGATTTCAATTTTAAATTTGGGGCTGGCATATTGCTGTGCCAGAATAGTTTTTTCTTCATCCTGATTGGTTGGGAGTCTTGGTCTGTGTTTATTGGTCTTGGAGTTTGCTGTGTTCTGCTTGATTGGTGTTTCTAATATCTTCTGTCTGTTTTGTGGCTTTTTTTTGTCTTGACTGGCTGGCAACATTGTGTTCCTGTATTGGAGGCTTTTAGTGTAGCTTGGCTCCGAGTAAATGGACGGCTGTCATTTGTTAAGAAGCTAGGTTTCATCTTGGTGCTTGGTTGGGTAGTGTTTGAGCTGGAGGTATCAGGGGGATTCTGTTTTTGCCCAGGTGTTAGCCTGGCTTGTTGTGTGGAGATTTTTTTTGTTTGAGAGTGGAGGCTTCCAAATGATTGACAGTCTGGTGGAATCATCTCTTCTATTCATGCTTTCAGGTCTTTCAGGCCATAGAGATTGAAAAAAGACCTGAAAGATTCTGGTCTGAGATTCTGCCAAAACATTGCTACAACTTTAAAAGCACAACTACAATGATGTGGGATCCCTATCTCCTTTTCATCTTTTTCTTTCTCTCTCTCTCTCATCTCTCTCTGTATGTGTCTCTTGCCTCTCTCTCTTTTCCATCCCTTCCTCTCTCTGTGTGTCTCTCTGTGTGTGTGTATTGTCTCTCTCTGTGTTGTGCTTTTTTTTTTAGATGCACAGGAATTCAAATTCACATTTGAGAATGTGAATTGGCAATTTATGTTGGCACAAATGGAAGAGATGGGCTTTGGGGAAAGGTTTGTCAAAATGATTGAGGCAATATGTTATAAACAATCAGCAAAAATAATGATAAATGGGGACTTGACTGGGAATATTAAGAAAGGAACTAGACAAGGATGCCCCCTGTTGCCACTGTTATTTGTACTGACTTTTGAAGTATTAAATAGAAATATTAGAAAAAACAAGGAAATAAAGGGTATGAAGATAAAAAAGAGGAGTACAAATTACAGCTGTTTTCAGAGGATAACTATTATAGACTAAAACAGCAGATTGTGACAGACCTAGAAAAATGGAAAAATTTACAACAAATATTTACAATAGGGAGAATATCAACAATTAAAATGAATATTCTACCAAGAGTACTATACTTATTCCAGACAATTCCAATAAAGTTGGGGAAACAATATATTAAGGATTTAAATAAAATGATATTGAACTAGCAATGAAAAAAACAAGGATTAAATTTAAATTGTTACAAGATGCAAGAACAAGAGGAGGTTTTGGATTACCCAGCTGGGAACTATACTATCAGGCCATGGTATTGATGTGGATGAAATGTAAATCAAATCTTTAAAGCAGGAGAATAAGTTTCAATCTCTTTCTTTAACTACTTATTACATTTTGTAACAACTATAATATTGATAAAGTGTCAATAAATGTCATAAGGCTACTACTAATAAAAATATTCATAACTGTTTATCTGCCTCTGATAACTCTCTATTAAACATCAAAAAATTTTACAATTGTACAGGTTAAAAAACAATGATCTGTATAAATACAGTATGTGGAAAAATATGTGGGGAAATATGACTATTGGTTTTCAATGAGGAAATACATTGCAGGGAGTCCTTGCTGAACAGCCTCTATTAGAACCAATAAAGTGGTCACTAAGTAACATAGTTGTTAAGGGAAAATTACATCACCATGATTTTAAGTCCACCTTCCATTGTGCTTGTCACAAGTGAAAATGCATGCTATTTGAAGTACACAAATAGCAATCACATGACTGAGGAACTCTGTGACAGTCATAAATGGGAAGATTGGTTGCAATGTTACTTTTTAGCACCACTGTAATTTCAAATGACAAGACAGTTATTAAACAAGTACTATCTATATCAGTGCTGGCTAATCTTTTTGGGTTCCTGTGCCAAAAATTGTGCATGCAGTTACATGCTTGCGCTCGCGTGCCAGCGCCCAGAAGGCAATGCACACATACTCCATGCCCCCTACGCATGCATGCGCAATCCCCACCTCCCCCAGCCACCCCCTGCTGCCCCCTTACCTGCACTGCACCGCACAGCTGATTTTTGGCTGGTTTGAGGCGTTCTTCGGCTTCCCAGAGGCTTCAGGAAGGTTTCTGCAGGCTTTGCAGACCAAAAACGAGTCCCCTTTCATCACTTCCAGTATTTTAGGAAAAATGGGAAGTGACAAAAGATTGAAAAAGGCCTCAAACCCACTGAAAATCAGCTATGAGGTGCGTGCATGCGCAGTGAGGTAACTTTGTGTCCAATTTGTGAGGTAAGTTTGTAATCTGTGGCATGTGTGCCATAGGTTCACCATCACGGATCTATATTGAAATATATTGTTAAAGCTGAGCTAAACTATAATCATGTTTTCTGCAAATATCAGTTTCCTTCCAGAGAGTATTTTCTTAGTTTATCTAAGGTCAAACGGGTTTGGTATGAGATGAGCATACATAAGATTCCAGTTATAAACACTTAGCTGTCCACTTTAAGCCTATTTATTTAAATCTTGGGTGCAGATTTTGCTGGAGTACATCCAATATTTGACACATTGGCTCAGGAAATCATGCCAAAAATCTCCCAAGCAAAAACATTTATTTTCCTATGCTATGGGCAGAAGCAAAATCTTTTCTTAAAACTATCCTGAGAATCATCGATCAGTATTGCTCATACTAATGGGCAACTATCAGACAAATGCAAATGTGTTCCTTATGATAATTACCAGACATATAAATACTTCCTGGAATAAAGATAATTATGTTGTTCCTTAAGCTTTTTGCCTTTAATAAACAAAAAAGGCAGGAAGCACTTTTATTTCTCACTGTCACTAGCAAATCTAAGTAGTTATTTGCCTTGACAGCAGGATGCCTGATAGCAAGAGGGTTCATTTGGAATATCAAAGTCATTTTCATCAAATGAGAATGACTATCAATAATAATTATGAGCACAGATGAAAGTTCATGGATCTGAGATTGATTGAGAAACATGAATTCAGTGTTCTTTTTGATGTTTCCAACCTCTAGTGCACAGAAATGATCACAGCATCTTCACTATTATTAAAATTGTCTGTGATTGAATGCAGATCCCTCTTCACTAGCCTTAATCAAAAACTAATTTCATTAAAACCTTCTCTTTCTGAGACGAGGACCTGTTCTTTGGCTATTAAGTGCAGAGAGAGAACTAAGGGAATGTGATTAGGATATATGTAAGGAGTTCTTCAACAGTAATAAAAATGAAATTTTCTTTTTTTATCTTTCCTTTCCTTTACATTGTAACATTGACTTGTGCTAACCGTGCTCCTGAGAACAATGGAGACTCAAAACTATTGTCCAACTTGATTCGTCCTATGAGTATATCCTATGGAATACACTTATGAAATGACAGATTTAATTTAATATCCAATTAGAAAACATGCAATCATTTCAATTAATTAATTTTATTCAGAATACTGGTATGTCAAAGGAACAATGTGGAGAAACTGAGGTTCCATTGTCATTTCAGCTACAAACTATATTTCCTCTTCATCTGAAATAGCCTTATTAGGCTATTATAGAGACTATGAAGTAAATTCATGAGAACTTGGAAGTATTTGAGCTATGAAAAGGCACCACATACTAAATGCAATCCCACTTGTTATTAATAGAGATGATCCTTTTTTCTAATACAACTTTCTTAGCCTTTAAAATATGCAATACTGGGATATAGGGATGATTTTTGTATTAATATAGCACCTAATCCAACTGCAATTTCCTTCAATGAACTGATACACAGGAGGAAAAGTAAGTGAAACTTCTCCCTATCTTGGGGATATCTGAAATAGTATTATTTTTCCTGATTTTAATCTGCAGATGTTTGAGTTGACTTTAGAAAAGGCCAAGAAAGAAAGAAAAAATGCTGATGCATGCTGAATCTTTGAGAAAGTCAAAAATTTACAAAAGAACTCAATACATGTTTCACTGATTCTAGAAGTGTGGGGCAGTTGATGGAGACAACAGTATCAAACTGTGGGATGTCCTTAAGAAACTCTCACTGTATTCAAGCAAAATTTACATTCAGGTCAGGAAGCTCCCCTTAGGATAGAGAATGGTGAAACAGACTGCAAATTGACCAAGGAGTTCTTCTTCTCTCGTGTCGCTACACTTTTCCCAGCCACTGTAGAACACTGTTGGTGTAGGTTGGTGTAGCGTGGTAGAAGGATTTGCAGGTAAACAGATACCTGACAGGGGCCGCGACGTGAATGCTCCTTCTATGGCCCCCGACCAAGGAGTGAGACAAAGCTATACATTTTCCTTGATTATTCAACATATACAATATGATGAATGTGTATTAAGGGAAACTGAACTGGAAGAAGATGAGTAGGGTTTAAAAACTGAAGGAAAAAACATTAATAACTTAAGCCCCTGTCCCACTGCACTTACGGATGCAAAGAGGATGTAAAACATTAAAAAAAGCTTGCCATCCATTGGAAAACGCTACGCAATCCATTGTGTACTCACTGCATACGTGTTTCATACGCTCTATCCCTCGAGCATCCGTCCACTGAGATTTCATCCGCGCAAGAAGTTTTGAGCCGCACAAAACTTTGTGAACAGATGAACTTTCTGCTGCGTATGATGTACATCCACAACATATACGGGCAACAAAAGTTCTATGTCCATTATCATCCATTAAACATCCGCTGTGTCCTCTCTGCATCCTCTGGCCATCCCCTCAACTCACATCTGCTCCAGCTGAAAATGGAAAGAGGGAGGAAACGAAAGGTGCACGGAACGTCTACGCAGCGTTAGTAGCACGGAAATAGAAAGGATGTAAGCGTATGCATCTCATATATAAAGGATTAAAACGGACAAAACGTTTGTATCTGGGATGTATCTTGGATATTTAGGATGTCTGCAGTATGTCCACAGTATGTAGAAGGACACCTAGTGGACTACCGATATTTCCTATAAAAAGGGGGAGAAAATCATCAGGATCTCAGTATGAATCCAGAAGCCGTGGTGTACAGACCTCTTCACCCTTGCTCTTGCTCTTCAACATCATCCATTGTTTTCCACCATGGATCATGACACAGTCCGTATGGTGGCGGCGATCATTCATCACCAAAACCAAACCCTGTTCAGACTGTTTCACCTTTTATACAGAAGGAAAAGAAGGAGACGTCCAAGAGCTGTGTGGGTCCGAGGATGGATCATGAGAAGAATGGAGTTGGGACTGTATGACCAGTTGATGGTGGAACTGAGGAATGAAGACCCTCGTGCATTCCACCACTTCATGAGGATGCCACCAGCCATGTTTGACGAACTTGTAGAGCGTCTGAGATCCAGGTTGACCAAGCCTAGCACCAACTTCCGTGCCAACCTGGACCCTGGGCTGAAGGTGGCACTGACTCTGCAGCACCTGGCCTCTGGAACCACTTACAGAAATATGCAGTATGCTTGGAGGGTGCCACACAACAGCATCAGCAAAATGGTCAGAGACGTGGTGCAGGCCATCATCAAAGAATACGTGGAGGAGCTCCTCAGGTGCCCCACCACTGAACAAGGCTGGAGGAAACTTGCAGAAGAGTGGTATCAGAGGTGGAACTTTCCCCACACCGTTGGAGCCATAGACGGGAAGCACGTGGCCTGCAAAACTCCAGCCAACTCAGGATCCAATTATTTCAACTACAAGGGCTTCTTCAGTATCATCCTCTTTACCACGGTTGATGCTGACTACAAATTCATCTACATCGATGCTTCAGGCAACAGGTCAGCTTCAGATGGCCAGGTATACAACGCTAGTGACTTCAAGGATGGGCTGGAACGCAACCTCATCATGGGTTTTCCAGGTCCAGACCCTCTACCCAATGACACACAAGATGTGCCCAACTTCATCATTGATGATGACGCCTTCTCCCTAAGAACCTACCTCATGAAGCCATACAGTTCAAGATACCTCACCTATGAAGAGAGGATCTTCAACTACAGGCTGTCCAGGACAAGACGGGTGGTGGAGAACGCCTTTGGCATCCTGGCCAACAGGTTCCAGGTACTTCTCACCACCATGCAGCATCGCCCACAGACTGTGAGGATGATCGTGGAAGCTTTCTGCATCCTGCACAATCTCATGCACACCCGCTACCCAGTGTTGCAGAACAGATTTGTGGACCGTCAACAAGGGAAGCCTGGTGAATGGAGCCTGGTAGATGGAGGCAAGGACGTCACCTGATAGATACTGTGGATGTACAAGGCCCCAACAGAGCTTCACGTGAAGGGAAGAAGCAGCGCAACCTACTGAGACACTGGTGCAACTCCCCAGCTGGAGCAGTGGAGTGGCAAGACAGGATGATAGATGATTTAGGATGCTTCCTTGAGGCTGTCACATAACACTGATGAGATTGTGCCATGTATGTTGAATGGTCCTACAATGAATAGGGCATTAATAAAGAGCTTTGTTTATTTTAAAATGTGTTGATCAATGAATAAATTGTTATTGATAAAAAAAGGTCCATATGTGTGGCAGCTGGGATGGTGGACCATACAGTCCCACTATGCTTGCACTGGAGGTTTATCTTTCCCACAACTATCCTTAACTATCCCACAAGCATGCAAAGGCTTAACCATTTGTTAAAAGTTTTCACCAACACTTTACTAAGGTAAAAAAATGAACCAAGTGTCTTAAGCAAAGATAACCTTTATTAACTGTCTTAGGTAAACTTTATGACTTTATTAAAAAAGCAAAATGAACCAAGTAAACTGAATTAAGTGTGTTAAGCAAAGATAACCTTTATTAACTGTCTTAGGTAAACTTTATGACTTTATTAAAAAAGCAAAATAATCCAAGTAAAGTGTCTTAAGCAAAGATAAAGTGAACAAGTAAACAACTCACTATTCTCAGTCACTCTGAGTCATATCCACGGTCTCAGCTGTTAAGCGGGCAGGGACTGTGGAGGTGGCTGTGGCTTGAGTGCTGGTCTGAGGAACCATTGGGGTGCTTGGCCCCGAAAGTACAACAGGGGATGGTGTGTTCAGGAAGCTCTCCGAGAGCTGACTCAGTCCCGTGAGGTTGAGATGCTCTTCATCAAGTACCTGGGATGTCAGGCACAAGACTGATGACAGATTGTCCATTGACGGGATTGGCTGTTGGGTGGAGGAAGGAGTGTAGTAGGGCTGTCTGGTCTGCAGCTGGGCAAGGTGTGGCGTCTGTGGCGTGCGATGAACCTGGGCCTGGACTGGGAAGGTCTGTTTTTGCTGTGGGAAGTCCTGGTAGTCGCAGCCTTGGTAGGTGAGGGGCTGTTGAAAGCCGTGGAAGGGTTGTGACATCGCCTGGGGTGGAGGAGCACACCTGGACTGGGTCGGAGTAGGTTCAGCTGGGCCTTGAGGGTTGTACAGAAGTGCTGTTATCTTCTCCTTCATCACCTGGTACTGGGCCTCGGGCAGATCCCTCAGGTTGGGGCTCGCACAGGTGTTGAAGGTGTGGCAGCTTGAGGATCCTCTGTCCAAGTGGACCAGCTGAGAGAGAAGTTCTGTGCTGGTCTTCATTGTGTCCCTGATCTCCAACAGGACAGTGTGGCTCTAGCCCTCCAGTCTGCCTCTCTGCCTGCATCCTGTGGAGCTGGGGGTGGGGGTGCGTGTGTGGCCTCTGGTGGCTGCTGCTTCTTCCTCCATTTGTGACAGAGGATCCTCCAAGTCCGTCGGCATGGGTACTGTTGGGGGGGTCTCCGCCGTGGGGGCCTCTGAAGACACCTGCCTGGACAGGGTAGCTGGCTCCTGGCTGGAAGAGGACTGGCTGTCTGTGGGCTGTCTGAGGGAGAGGGGTGTCAGAGGGGCTGCTCCTTGGTGGCGGATCTCACCCTCCAGGAAACTGCACTTGGCCAGGATGTACATCTCCCGGTCAGTGAGCTTGACAGTGGCCTGCCCAGATTTTTTGAGGTGTAGCTTGCCATACCAGGTGTGCATGTACTTCCACCATCCCAGGAGTACATCTGCAGTGTACCCCAGGCTCTCTGCCTTGTCTCTTCAAACTGCCTGCTTCTTCTTGGTGTCACGATAAAGTCTGTGGCCCTTTCTACAGAGGTACTCGTTCTCCCTCAGCCATTCCAGCACCTCATCCTCATGCTCCTCGGAAACGGTGTACTGTTTCCTCTCTCCCTTCTCCTTCCCTTGCTTCTTCCTCCCTCTGGCAGGGCCTTCAGCAGGGCCTTCAGCAGCAGGGCCTTCAGGGGCTGGAGCAGCAGGGCCTTCAGGGGCTTGAGTAGCAGGGCCTTCAGCAGCAGCTTTGAGGGCCTTGGGGCTGGTCCACCACAGCAGCAGCAGAAGCAGCAGCAGGTTCAGAGTCAGTGCCAGGAGGTGGGATGCTGGTTCTGTCCTTCTTGCCAGGGCTGGAACGAGTATGCACAGGCTTCCTCTTTTTCCCTGACTGACGAACCATGGTGTTCCTCCTAGATGTATGTGGCAGCACGTCTTTCCCCTGAATGCTGACTGCATGCGTGCTGCATCCTTTTATATCCATGGAGCTGATGCAATTCATACTCCCCACATGCGCAGTGAACGCTTTGCATCCGATATACATCCGCGCGGCATCCACTTTGCTTCCTATAGGCGTCTGTGATTCATCCGTTTCATCCGCTATGCATCCACCCCTTCCGCTATGTGTCTGCTACGCAATTCTCCCCGGAACCCCTTTGGATGTGTCATCCGCTTCCATCCGCTGTCATCTGCTAGGCTTCCTATGAACATCCGCTTAACATCCCCGCTACGTACTCCCCACGTCCATTCTTTTCCATTCTGTTTATGTAAATTTTCGCCACTTTTTGGAGCGGATGACAACGGATGGAGCCCCCCCGAAATTTTGCTCATCCGCTGTGTCCTTTCTGCATTTGTTTTACGCCCATCGGCCAGTGGGACCTAGCCTTAAAGAGTATCGACATTTTTCAAGTTTGGTGTTTGAGAAGACTTCTGGAAATACCATGGATAGCTAAGAAAAAAATTGGATAAGTGACCAACTTAGTCCAGAGTTTCACTAGATGCACAAATGACCAGGGTCAAATTACCATACTTTGGAAATAGTGCGCAAACATCTAGCTTTTAGAAAAGGCAGAAGAAAAAAGAGGACACACAATAGCAAGGTGAATAGACTTAAGGCCCTGTCACACTGCCCAACGGATGCAAAACGTAAGTAAAAAGGACACAAGGGACGAGAAAAATGTTCCATCTGTTGTTATCTGCTCAAAAAGGGGCAAAAATTTGCATAACCGGAGCGGATAGCACGGAAAGGAACGGACGCGGGGAGGACGCAGAGCGGATGGAAAGCGGATGCGGAATGGAAGCCAGCAGATGGAAGCGGATGAGAGCAGATGGCACATCCGCAGGGCTTCCGGGGGACCTAAGCAAAGCGGACACGGAATGGATACAGCAGATGCTGAGCGGATGCTAAGCAGATGAAGCGGATGCAGAGCGGAAGCCTAGCGGATGCACAGCGGAAGCCTAACGGATGCCTAAGCATTAATTGCGCATGCGGGGAGGATGCATTGCGTAAGCCCCGCGGATAGAAGGGAAGCAGCTCGGAAGCAGGTCACCATTCAGAGGAAAGACCTGCTGCCAGACGGATTGACAGCCTTGCCTGCCCTGCCTGCATGCCTGCCTGCCAGCCTCGCTGCAAGCCTTGCTGCCAGCCTCCCTGCCAGCCTTGCTGTTTGCCTGCCTGCCAGCTTTGCTGCCAGCCTCCCTACAAGCCTTGCTGTCTGCCTGCCTGCCAGCCTTGCTGCCAGCCAGTCTGCCTGCCAGCCTTGGTGCCTGCCTTCCTGCCAGACTTGGTTCATGTCTGCCTGCCAGCCTTGGTGCCTGCCTTCCTGCCAGCCTTGGTGCCTGTCTGCCAGCCTTCCTGCCAGCCTTGGTGCCTGCCTGCCAGCCTTCCAGCCAGCCTTGGTGCCTGCCTGCCTGCCTTCCTGCCAGCCTTGGTTCCTGCCAGCCTCCCTGCCAGCCAGCAACCCCACAACCATGGGGAAGAACAGAAAGCCTCAGCCATCTGCTACCAGCCCTGGCAAGAGGGACAGGGCTACCATCCCGCCCCCTGGCCCTCACTCTGGTTCTGCTGGGGCTTCTGCAGCACGGGCTCACTCTTCTGGGGCTGGGGCTTCTGCTGCTTCTGCTTCTGGAGGAGCTGATGACAAGCACTCCAGCACCAGCCACCTCCACAGCACCTGGACCCTTCACCCCTGAGACTGAGCGACCAAGAGGAGTGCCAGAAACTCATTTTTGTTTTATAGCTTGTTGTTAATAAAGTCTATTTTTGATTCACACACTTGCTTCATTTGTTTTTTTTTTTAATAAAGTCTTGGTGGAAACTTTTAGAAATGATTTAAGCCTTTGCATGCTTGTGGGATGGGTTAAGATAGCAGTGGGATGGGTTGAGATAGCAGTGGGATGGGCAGGGATACCTTTGGGATGGGTAATAGCTGTGGGATGGGCAGGGGTACCTTTGGGATGGGTAATAGCTTTGGGATCGGCAGGGATACCTTTCAAATGGGTAATAGCTGTGGGATAGATAAACCTCCAGTGCAAGCATAGTGGGACTGGATGGTCCACCCTCCCAGGTGCCACACCTATGGCCCTTTATTATCAACAATAATGTAATCAATCATCCACACATGTCAACATAAACTCAACTCTTTATTAAATGCCCTGTTCATTGAAGGCCCACCCAACATACATGGCCCAATCTCATCCGTGTGATGAGACAGGCGGAAGGAAGCATCCATTAATCATCTATCATCCTGTCTTGCCACTCCACTGCTCCAGCTAGGGAGTTGCACCAGTGTTTCAGGAGGTTGCGCTTCTTCTTCCCTTCACGTGAGGCTATGTTGGGGTCTTGCACATCTATCAGGTTTTGCCCTTGCCTATATTCACCAGGCTCCATGTCCCCATTGCCTTGTTGGTGGTCCACAAGCCTGTTCTGCAACACTGGGTAGCGGGTGGGCATGAGATTGTGCAGGATGCAGAAAGCTTCCACAATCCTCCTCACGGTCCCTGGGCGATGCTGCATGGTGGTGAGAAGTACCTGGAACCTGTTGGCCAGGATGCCAAAGGCATTCTCCACCACCCGCCTTGCCCTGGACAGCCTGTAGTTGAAGATCCTCTCTTCACAGGTGAGGCATTTGGAGGTGTAGGGCTTCATGAGGTAGGTTGTGAGGAAGAAGGCGTCATCCCCCATGATGAAGTAGGGCACATCTCGCGTGTCGTTGGGCAGGGGGTCTGGATCTGGGAAGCCCAAGATGCGGTTGCCTTCCAGCCCCTCCTTGAGGTGACTGGCGTTGTATACCTGGGCATCTGAAGATGACCCGTTGCCTGAAGCATCGATGTACATGAACTTGTAGTCAGCATCGACCATGGCGAAGAGGACGATGCTGAAGAAGCCCTTGTAGTTGAAATAAGTGGACACCGACTTGGTTGGAGGTTTGCAGGCCACGTGCTTGCCATATATGGCTCCAACGGTGTGGGGGAAGTTCCACCTCTGATACCACTGCTCTGCAACTTTCTTCCATCTTCTTCAGTGGAGGGGCACTGGAGGAGCTCCTCCATGTATTCTTCGATGATGGCCTGCACCACTTCTCTGACCACAATGCTGATGGTGTTGTGTGGCACCCTCCAGCCGTACTGCATGCTCGTGTATGTGGTCCCTGAGGCCAGGTGGTGCAGAGTCAGTGCCACCTTGAGCCCAGGGTCCAGGCTAGGCCGGAAGTTGGTATTTGCCTTGGTCAACCTGGGTGTCAGCCGCTCCACAACTTCGTCAAACATGGCTGGAGGCATCCTCATGAAGTTCTGGAATGCCCGAGTGTCTTCGCTCCTGAGCTCCACCATCAGCTTGTTCTACAATCCATCCTCTGCTCTTCTAGTGAACCATCTTCGTACCCAGACGCTTCTTGGCCGCCTCTTTTTCTTCCCGTAGTAGAGTTCACAGAGCCTGTAGATGGCTTCGCACTGTTGCAGAAGTATGGTGGCTGCCAAAAGGACTTTGTTACGATCCACGGTGGACATGACTGGATGCTGTGGAAGAGGAAGAGTCAGATGAAGGCTGCAGAGGTCTGCACCGCAGGGCTGCTGTTCTGAAAGTGAGATCCAGATGAGTTGCTCCCCCTTTTTATAGGCAGTATAGGTTTTCCCCTTTGTGTCCCTTTGCATCCTCTTGGCATCCTCTAGACATCCTTAATATCCGAGATAGGTCCCCTCTGTGAACATTTTTTCCGTTTTACATGCTTTGTTTCCGTGCTGCATCCGCTAGGCATCCGTTCTGCATCCGTTCCGCTTCCTCCCTGCGTCCGTTTACCGCTGGAGCGGATGGAGTTGCGTGGATGCGCAGCGGATGCCTAGCGGATATAGCGGATGCGTAACGGATGCAGAACGGATGCCTAGCGGATGCAGAACGGACGAATTGGATACATTTTCCAGTCAAAAGTTTTGAGCAGCTCAAAACTTTCTGAGCGGATGAAACGTTAATAAACGGATGCTGGACAGATAGAGAGGAAGCAAAACGTATGCAGTGAGTACAGAACGGATGCATCGCGTTAATCAACGGATGGCAAGTGTTTCTCTATGTTTTACATCCTCTTTCCATCCGTTGGTGCAGTGTGACAGGGGCTTTAGATACAGTGGTGCTGGGTGCTGGAAGACCTCAAGCACAAGGTTATGACAGAACATTATGGGGGGAGGGAATCTATTGATGTGGTCATTAAGACTGATTTGATGGCACATAATTTAAGCAAATGCCATTTTTAATATAAATTAATGTGTGATTGATTTTCAGTATTATTAAAGATATTGCAGCTTTACTCTTTGTTCTTACAGAACACATTGTTCTAGCTTCAGAAGTGTTGGGGAAAGTTTATTTTTTTAAAAAGATAACATTTACACTTTAATAGTCATTTAGAAATAAAATTTCTGAGTATACCTTTATAAACAACTGTCAGTTATTTATTAGTATTAAGAGCATATTTTTTAAAAAGAATACTTTTCCTTAAACACAAACAATGGCAAAATAAAAATTATTGAACTTTTTGGGTGGGAGGGACAATATGAAGTGCGTGGGTTGATACAAGTAATCCTTTTTGATGGACGGATGGAAGGAAGGAAGGAAGTCTATATCACGAGTATATCTCACTGGTTTTTAACAAATAACTAAGGTAAAAAACAAATAAAATAGAAATTCATTTCACTTGTTTGAACAGTTCTTTGATAAAAAATTTCAAAGCACTGCAAGAGAAAACAAATATTTAAATAACTCACAAAGTCTGAATGGCATATGGGTTTTTCTTTGTTGCAACTATGGTGTTTGAATATTTTTGAATTCAAGACCTGAGATTACTCAGGTCTGACAGTACAAATCTAAATGATATTTGTAATTCTGAATGTTTCATGCATACAGTCAAAGGAACAACTCCAGAAGAGCATAGGATGTATTACTTGAATTTGTAGAAAGAGATCTGGTAATGAAATACATGTTAGCAAACATATTTTGGAATATATTCTATATCAAATTGCAGGAATGAGTTTTATATATGCTATTTCTTAGATAAAGAGAATACAAGCTTCATAGCTTTCCTGGAAAAAATGTACCAAGACAATATATTTAAGATATGTAAGAGTCCAAGAGTCCAAGGTAAAAGATAAATGAAATCAAACGGCCCATTACGCAATTCACACTTCGTATTCTCTCAATCTGAAAGAACTTTGGCAGTCTCTACGCCCCCCTCCTTTTCTGGCAACTTTCTGTTTTCTTTCCCCTTTTCTGTTTTCTGGCAAAGTTTCAGAAACCGTTTGCCCTTGCTTCCACTATAGGGTTGAAAGGTCATCCCGGCTGGCTTTGTGCTCAAAGTGGAAGTAGAGCTCGCGGTCTCTCAATTAACCACCACAACAAACCGTCTCTGTACCTCGCCAATCCAGCAGAAGAAAATCCTGTCCCTGCGATCTCCTCCAGAAATCTATCCTCTGTTGTCATCCTGACCAGAATTTAAAGCAAAACAAAAACAAAACAACACGTGACGAAAGACGAGCGAGCGCTTGTGGTCGCCTGAGCCCCTCGTCCAACTTGACTGAGAAGTTTGCCGCCTGTTGAGACAGGGAGCGAGAGGGCGCCGGGGTCTGCAGAGAAGGTACCGCGGAAGCTCACTGACCTGAGATGCCTCCCCCAACCACGATCACGTCGTAGCTCATAGTTGCACTCTCGGCGGGGACGGCTGTCGTGTCTTCCATGCCGTTGGGCTAATTTTGCCGTTAGTTTTGGGCGTCCGACGGTGAAGGTGCCACTTTCTCACTGGCCAGTTGAGCGCTGCAGCAGCACACTTCCCAGCTGGGTCTCCTACTGAGACGGCCCACCTTGCCCCGCCAATCACCTCAGATTAGGAAGCTGGCTGTGGAGACAAACCAGCCGAAGCAAGGGGTGGAACGTGAGGAGAAGTGCGCAGGTCGGGAAGGGCGGGTTGCGTACAGTCGAGAGCCGGGAGAAGAAAGTGATGATGCCCAGATTCATCGTGTCGAAGGCGGCCTTGCTTCTTCCTGCTCGCATTGGGCAGGTGATGGCAGTGGGAAGGTCGCATGGGTAAAACGGACTGCGTGGGAATTCATTGTTCCGTCTTGAATCTTCGAGATCGCCTCTGCCGAATGGCTTGATGAAATGGGTCAAGACATTGGGAATCCCTGGGTGGCTGTAAAAAACCAGACAAATCCCAGGATAGTTCAACAATGAGTTATTAATTTATGTGGAAACTTAATTTTGGTGCCAGGCTTCTTTTGTTTATGATTTTAATAGGTATATGTATTACGTGTTATTATTGATGTTGTTTTAATTATTGATCGGGTTCAGCATAAGACAGACAGCTGTATGAAGGTTTTTAATAAAATAATAAAATGAACTGGATATTATCATAATGACCACTTCATGAGGCAGCTTCTTCTAGGCACATTTTGGTGTGGCAACTCCTACTGAGGAATGCCTGAAATTGAATTGAAATTGGACTCAAAGAATCAAGGGGAAATTCATATTTGAAGTAAGAAATTTTTCATTTGCTTAAACTAAAACTAAAAATATTAATAAATTTTAACCAGCTAATCAGAAGGTTTTTAAAAAATAATTTTAGTAGAGAAAAGGAAGATAATTAAAGAGAGTTGTTTTAATTTCCTTAAGAATTGACTTCAATCAAAATGCATGGTATTTGAAAACAGCTAGGGCATCACTTGCTGACTTGAACATAATGTTTCTTGGCATGTGGCATTTAAAAAGATGAACTGGATTTGATGATCACTAAATTATAGTAACAGCTCTATTGTTCTGGTTTATTGAAGTTCCTGACAATTATTTCTTCTGGCTGTCCTTTGATAAGTGCCTAGAAAAGGCATGAACTATTTGCAAAACTGCTGCCCTTCCATTTGGTAAAGCTTGGTGACTGCTGGCTTTTTGCTTCAGCAACAAGGCAGAATAGAATTCAAATGAAATTTTTAAAAAAACCCACCACCCAAAGAGCAGTTCACATTTTCCCTCAAAGGTTGGCCTTTGGCTATTTGATTCAGAAACTTTCCAGATTAAGAAGGTTGCTATGTAATCAGTAAGACTGGACTGCATGTTACTGTTTGTCCTGATAAGTTTTGAAAGCTGCACATCATCCTTGCTTGGTATTCAGTGTTTTGTCATCATGCACCAGTTCCTGGAGTAAAGAGACAATCATGGTGACTGGATATTTTAAGTAATAGCTGTCCCATAGTTCAACTATTCATCTGGGCCTCTGATGGAGGCTAACTACCTAACAGCAGTTTTCAAGATCATGATCCGATTGGAAAAATGCAGTCAACAGATCTTTCATCCTAAGAAATGCCAGTTTTATATATGGAGTTTTCTTAGATATACTATAGTTCTGGATTATACTGACTAGTGCCAAGCAAAATTAAATTATTTGAGCATTTTTGTTTTTGAATTACTGGCTTGATTGTATTATGTTGGATCCATGAACGTACTTGATTTGATCTTAATGTTATGTATACTTAATAACTTTTGTAACCAAGAAGGGGAAGTCAGATGCAAGTTGTACCATTGTAGGATATTCTTAGATTAATGAAAGCACAGTGGCTATAGGGCTCATCATAGTTCTATAAAGGACATTAACTCATCAAACACAAAGATTTTCTTTAAGATATTCTTTTCTTCAAGGCAATTGATGTGATGTCTGTGTGCACATAATTGTTCATTTCATCCCTTGTTCTTATAAAGTTTTCACCATCAATATTATCCTTCATTGCTCCTCCTTTTATACCAAAGAAATCAAGGTTTTACTATTTTACTAAACAGGAAAACAACGCTTATGCATTTGTTTTTTTTTTCTTTATTTATACCCAGAGCAGGATGGTTTTAGGAGCTAATATGACCAAACAGTTTTTAAAATAACATAAAGCAGATCCATTTTGATGAATTTAAAATGTATACACAGGAACAATCATTCACAGTTTGAAACTTAAAAGAGGTAAGTTTATTCCTTTCCTAAAGCCCCTGTCACACAGCACCAACGGATGGAAAGAGGATGTAAAACGGAGAGAAACACTTGCCATCTGTTGGTTAACGCGATGCTTCCGTTCTGTACTCACTGCGTACGTTTTTCATCCTCTCTATTCGTCCAGCATCCGTCGACTGACATTTCATCCGCTCAAAAAGTTTTGAGCTGCACAGAACTTTTTGAGCGGAAAATGTATCCAACGCGTCCGTTCTGCATCCGCAACGCACACGGGGAACATCCGTTCTACATCCGTCATCATCCGTTACGTGTCCGCTATATCCGCTAGGCATCCGCTGCGCATCCGTGCAACTCGCATCTGCTCCAGTGGAAAAAGAACACAGGGAGGAAGCGAAACGGACGCGGAACTGTCCGTAGTAGCACGAACGTAGAAAGGATGAAAGTGGATGCAGCTCGTATACAAAGCATTAAAATGGAAAAAACGTTCGCAGAGGGGACGTATCTCGGATATTTAGGATGTCTGGAGGATGCCAAGAGGATGCAAAAGGACACCGAGCGGAAAACCTATATTAACTATAAAAAGGGGGAGAAACTCACCTGGATCTCACTTTCAGTCCAGCAGCCCTGCGGTACAGACCTCTTCAGCCTTGCTCTTGCTCTTCCACAGCATCCAGTTATCTCCACAATGGATCATCACACACTCCTTTTGGTAGCTGCCATCGTTCTACAACAGTGCGAAGCCATCTACAGGCTTTTCACCTACGCAAAGAAAAGGAGGCGGCCAAGAAGTGTCTGGGTCCGAAGATGGATCGCCAGAAGAGCAGAGTACGGACTGTATAACAAGCTGATGGTGGAGCTGAGGAACGAAGACCCTCGTGCATTCCAGAACTTCATGAGGATGCCGCCAGCCAAGTTTGACAAAGTTGTGGAGCGGCTGAGACCCAAGTTGACCAAGGCAAACACCAACTTCTGGCCCAGCCTGGACCCTGGGCTGAAGGTGGCACTGACTCTGTGCCACCTGGCCTCAGGGACCACGTACAGGAGCATGCAGTAGGGCTGGAGGGTGCCACACAACACCCTCAGCATTGTGGTCAGAGAAGTGGTGCAGGCCATCATCGAAGAATACCTAGAGGAGCTCCTCCAGTGCCCCTCCACTGAAGAAGGCTGGAAGAAAGTTGCAGAGCAGTGGTATCAGAAGTTGGAGCCATAGATGGCAAGTACGTGGCCTACAAAGCTCCAACCAAGTCAGGGTCCACTTATTTCAACTACAAGGGCTTCTTCAGCATCGTCCTCTTCGCCATGGTCGATGCTGACTACAAGTTCACGTACATCGATGTTTCAGGCAACGGGTCATCTTCAGATGCCCAGGTATACAATGCCAGTCACCTCAAGGAGGGGCTGGAACACAACCGCATCATGGGCTTCCCAGATCCAGACCCCCTGCCCAACGACACACAAGATGTGCCCTACTTCATCGTGGGGGATGACGCCTTCTCCCTCAGAACCTACCTCATGAAGCCCTACACTTCCAGATGCCTCACCCGTGAAGAGAGGATCTTCAACTGCAGGCTGTTCAGGGCAAGTCGGGTGGTGGAGAACGACTTTGGCATCTTGGCCAAGAGGTTCCAGGTACTTCTCACCACCATGCAGCATCGCCCAGAGACTTTGAGGAGGATCGTGGAAGCTTGCTGCATCCTGCACAATCTCATGCACACCCACTACCCAGTGTTGCAGAACAGGCTCATGGACCTCCAACAAGGCAATGGGGACATGGAGCCTGGTGAATGGAGGCAAGGGCCAAACCTGAAAGACACTGTGGATGTGCAAGGCCCCAACAGAGCTTCACCTGAAGGGAAGAAGCAGCGCAACCTCCTGAAACGCTGGTGCAACTCCCCAGCTGGAGCAGAGGAGTGGCAAGACAGGATGATAGACGATTAATGGAAGCTTCCTTCAGCCTGTCTCATCACACTGATGAGATTGGGCCATGTATGTTGAGTGGCCCTACAATGAACAGGGCATTTAATAAAGAGTTGTGTTTATCTTGAAATGTGTGCATCAGTGATGACATTGTTATTGATAATAAAGGGCCAAAGGTGTGGCACCTGGGAGGGTGGACCATACAGTCCCACTATGCTTGCACTGGAGGTTTATCTATCCCACAGCTATTACCCATTCCACAGGTATCCTAATCCATCCCACAGCTATTACCCATCCCAAAGGTATCCCTGCCCATCCCACAGCTATTACCCATTTGAAAGGTATCCCTGCCCATCCCACAGCTATTACCCATCCCACAGCTATTAGCCATCCCACAGGTATCCCTGCCCATCCCACTGCTATCCTTACCCATCCCACAAGCATGGAAAGGCTTAAACCATTTCTAAAAGTTTCCACCAAGACTTTATTTAATAAAATTAATGAAGCAAGTGTGTGAAGCAAAGATAATCCTTATTAATAACAAGCTGTAAAAGCAAAATGACCCAAGTGTCCTTAGCAAAGATAAAGTCAACAGGTAGCCACCCAGTCTCGAGCACTCTTCTTAGTCACTCTGAGGCATGCCCAGTCTCAGGGGTGAAGGGTCCAGGTGCTGTGGAGGTGGCTGCTGGTCTGAGGTGTCATTGGGGTGCCTGGCCCCAAGAGGACAACAGGGGACGGTGTGTGGAGGAAGCTCTCAGCAGGCTCAGTCCAGTAATGTTGAGAACCCCTTCCTCCAGGACATGGGGTGTCAGCCCCAATACCGATGACAGATGTTCTGAGGCTGGGCTTGGCTGTGGGGTGGAGGAAGGAGGAGTGTAGTGGAGATGTCTGGTCTGCAGGTGAGCGAGGTGAGGTGTCGGGGGCATCTGTGGTGTGGCTGGCATCTGTGGCGTGGCTGGCATCGGCATGGGTGGCATCGGCACCGGTGGCGTTCGATGTACCTGTGCCTGGACTGGGAAGGGCTGCCTGTGCTACTGGAGTTCCTGGTAGCCGTAGCCTTGGTAGGTGAGGGGCTGTGGAAAGCCTTGGAAGGGCAATGACATCACCTGGGGTGGAGGAGCACACCTGGAGTGGGTGGGAGCAGGTTCAGCTCGGTCTGGAGGGTTGTGAAGAAGTCCGGTGATCCTGTCCTTGATCACCTGGTACTGTGATTCGGACATGTTCATGAAGGTCTGGTTGACCTAGGTTAGGAAGGGCTTGCAGTTGGAGGATGGGACGTCAGTGTGTACCAGCTGAGAGAGGAGATCTACGCTGCTTCTGATGGTGTCCCTGATCTCCAGCAGGACAGTGTGGCTCTGTCCCTCCACTCTGCCTCTCTGCCTGCTTTCTGTGGAGGTGGAGCTGGGTGTGGATGTGGGTTGGTGTCTGGTGGCAGTGCCCTCTCCTTGCTCCCACTGCATCAGGGGGTCCTCCACGCACTCCACCATGGGTAGTGCAGCTGTCGGGGGGGTCTCCGTTGTGGCACACTCCACAGATACCTGCCTGGACACAGGAGCTGACTCTTGGCCAGAAGAGGACTGGCTGTCTGCGGGCTGCCTGAGAGAGAGGGTTGTCAGAAGGGCTGCTCCTCGGTGGTGGATCTCACCCTCCAAGAAGCAGCACTTGGCCATCATATAGGTCTCTCAGTCTGTCAGCTTGACCACGGCCTGGCCAGATATCTTGAGGTGCAGCTTCCCGTACCAGGTGTGCATGTGCTTCCACCACCCGAGGAGCACCTCCGAAGTGTAGCCCAGGCTCTCCGCCTTCTCTCTCCAAGCAGCCTGCTTCCCTTTGGTGTCTCGATAGAGCCTGTGTCTCTTCTGCCAGATACTCGTTCCTCTTCGATGGAGTACTGCCTCCTTTCTCGTTCTTGCGTATGCCTCTTTCTCCCTCTGGCAGGGCCATCTGGGCCCCCATCAGAGGGGCTTCGAGGTTGTAGGGGCTGCTCCTCCACACCACCAGCAGCAGCAACAACAACAGTAGCAGCAAAAGCAGGACCAGCAGCACCAGCAGGACCAGGAGCAGCAGCAGCAGAGTAAGCACCAGCAGGACCAGGAGCACCAGCAGGACCAGCAGGACCAGGAGCAGCACCAGCAGAGTAAGCACCAGCAGAAACACCAGCACCAGGAGCATCACCAGCAGTGTAAGCACTAGCAGAAGCACCAGCACCAGGAGCAGCGCCAGCAGAGTAAGCCCCAGCAGAAGCCCCAGCACCAGGAGCAGCGCCAGCAGAGTAAGCACTAGCAGAAGCACCAGCACCAGGAGCAGCGCCAGCAGAGTAAGCCCCAGCAGAAGCCCCAGCACCAGGAGCAGCACCAGCAGAAGCCCCAGCACCAGGAGCAGCGCCAGCAGAGTAAGCACCAGCAGAAGCCCCAGCACCAGGAGCAGCGCGAGCAGAAGCTCCAGCACCAGAAGAGTCAGTCCCAGCAGCAGAAGCCCCAGCAGAAGCAGAGTCAAGGCCAGGGGATGGGATGGTGGCCCTGTCCCTCTTGCCAGGACTGGCAGCAGATGCCACAGGCTTTCTCTTCTTCCCCATGGTTGTGGCTGGCTGGAGCTGTGTCTGGCAGCAGGTCTTTCCTCTGAATGGTGACCTGCTTGTGAGCTGCTTCCCTTTATATCTGCGGGGCTGATGCAATGCATCCTCCCCGCATGCGCAGTGAAATGCTCTGCATCCGCTAGGCATCCGCTAGGCTTCCGCTAGGCTTCTGCTCTGCATCCGCTTCATCCGCTTGGCATCCGCTCTGCATCCGCTCTTTCCACTGCGCGTCTGCTTCGCTGTGCTCCCCCAGAAGCCCTGCGGATGTGCCATCCGCTCCCATCCGCCTCCATCTGCTAGGCTTCCGTGGAGCATCTGCTTTCCATCCTGGCTACATCCTCTCCCCGTCCGTTCCTTTCCATTGTTGTCCGCTTATGCAAATGTTGTCTGCTTATGCAAATTCAGGGCACTTTTGAGAGCAGATAACTACGGATGGAACATTTTCTCGTCCGCTGTGTCCTTTTTACAAACGTTTTGCATCCATCAGCCAGTGTGACAGGCCCTTAAAGAGAATATTTCATGTCCATGTTTCAGTTAGACATCTGTTGTGTTTTATGTGTGTTTGAGTGAAATACACATTCACAGAGTCATCTATAACATGTAGCGTAATAACTGTAACAGATCATTTGTGAAACAAACAGAAGTCTAATAGGGCACACCAGTCAGAAGACATAATAACAACTCTTTAATTTCATAGCACACATCAGAATTAACTATAGTTTCAACTGAGAAACCATGAGCATTCTAGACCAAGCTTTGTAAATCCAAAAATGCTAGGGACTTTTTGTAGAAGAGACAATAAAAAAGCAAGAAAGGAAATAAAAAGACTAGAATTCATCCTTTCCAGCAGCCTACACCCAAATAAGCAGGGCTTAACACTGGAAAAACAAGCAGAAAACAATACTCTAATAGAAGAACTACCATGGAATCCCTCACAACACCAGCACTGGTAGGGCAAGCCAGTATATAAATAAAGGACAGATGCCACATGTTGTCCTACTGATGTTCAGAGAGCATAAAGCCCCCACAATGTGTACTGTTGGATTACACAAGTCCTATATCGATTTAGTGATGTTTTTCTTTGAAGTGATTATAGCTATAGATGTGTTGATTAGTCATTGTCTGTGTTATTTAGCAAGTAATTTCTGGGCTCTATATTTTTTACTTTGTAACACTTAGCAATATCAGTCGAGTAGGTTACATTTTTTCTGGCACAAACTATATTAAGATATACCTTAAATATGTTCAAAGTTCTTTCAGATAGTGACAGGTGATCCCAGGCTGAAAGTATATATGCTACAAATAAAATGATAAGCTATCTCTAAAATAATTTCATTATATCTATGTTAATGGATTCAAGGTTCATTTTTAATTAACATGTTAGCATAAAAGCCATTTGTGCAACCTCAATAGGGATGCAAAATCAAAAGCAAAGAACAGTGTTTCTTTCCCCCTAGATTGGATTAGGAAGACATTCTAAACCAGTTACATACAGTAGAACCTAGATGCCAGCCTAGTGGGAGGCTTTGGTGAGCCATATTTATTTTTCCTACTTTGGTTACAAGCCATTTCTATTGAGACCTTTGAATTGTGGTAAAGAAGAGTCTCTTAAAAGAGATATAGTTATTATTGCTACTCTTTGGATTTTATTAAACACAACTGGAATTGGTTTAGTTGCCAATGTGTGTTTCACATTTGAAATCTTAAGAGTGCAGGACAAAGAGACCCAGTCATGTTTTTCTCCTACAAATACAAAGCTACAAAGCGTCACACAATAAAAGAGCAGTAAAAGATTATTTGTTTACAGCAGTAAAAGATTATCTGTTCTAAAAGAAGTACGTCATGTGACAGTGGAGGAAGGAAGGTGATTGTTTGAAAAAGTCTAGTTCAAAAGTCTTTTGAATGCACAAACTGATTGTGTACTTCTTTGGATCCCAGCCAATAAAACTGCTGGTCATGCTAATGACTCAAACTGTTACAAAGGCAATATACTGCCAACCTGAAGGGCAAATCTTATCTTGCCTTAATTCAAAACTGGTGCATTGAACATCCAGAGAAGGAAAACAGACAAAGATCAAACAAACTGTTCTAAAAAAGAAATTCAAAGTTAGGCAAATTGATACTGCAAATTTGGCATGCTTTTTAAAAATAATTATTTGTGTTTGCATGCACACAGTTATGCAGAAAAAGGAAAAATTCTTAAAACAACGTCCTTTTTTGTTTCTTTTTTCTTTCTTTTCTTTCTCTCCCCTTTGGATGAAGCCAGCATAATAACCCCTCGCTCTTCCCTTCCATTACTTACTTATCCCCTCCCCTTCCTTCTCCTAAAAAGCATTTGACTTGCCTAAAGCCATTTGGCTGCAGCCCTTCTCCCAAATCCCTCCACCAAGTTTATGGCTTATGGCTGCTGCATTGGCAGCTAGCCAATTGGTTGGTGGCTAACTGTTTAACTTTTTATGGTCTCCTGGCTTTGCCTCTCAGAGGTGATAGGTTCTAGCCATCTGGGTTTCCTCCCTCCATTTGTAGATTATACAAATTTGATGTAAGATTAAATATATTCAGGTTACACCAAGAAAGGATTCCTTTATCAGTCTCCCCCCCACCCCTTTTCTTCTTCCTCTGAAGAAATGATAGCTACATGGATCTGACATCCTGCCCTCCTCAAAAAACAGATAGGTCTACCTGGAAAAAACAAAAATCATGCATTACATGTGCAATTCAGGATGGTTTATCAGGGTATTTTAAGTGGAATTTTCGTAGTATTGTGGGTCTTTTACGTGTCATTAGGCTACCCACTCATTTTCTGAGAAAGGAAGGTGTTTCCAAGCTACTAAATATTGTGTGGATCCATGATGAGTGAGTGAATCAAGGATATCTTTAATTTAAAAATGTTGTTCCCCATGTACCATGATGGGGGTTGGAGATGTGGAATGGGGGGGTCTGAGGTTTGAAGTGATCTCTGGTTTGAACAAGCTACAGTGAAATACTGGATGAATCTGCTAAGTGTTTTTGGAAGTCAAAGCTCTACCGTCACGGGGTTAATAATTCCGGAGATGGGGAATGGGCCAATGAATTTTGGTCCTAATTTCTTAGAGGGTTGTAATGATTTTAAGAATTTTGTGGACAAATATACACGGTCCCCAATCTTGAAAGGTTTAGGGTCGCTTGTCTGCTTGAGCTTTGAAAACTGCTCTAGCTTCCTGTAAAGATTCCTTAAGGGAGGGGATTTCAGGTTCTTTGGTGAGTAATTCTGGCATGGGGTTGAATTCTTGGCCCGTGGCTACCTGGAATGGGGTGAACCCCGGGCTACAATGGACTGAGTTATTGTATGCTACCTCTGCAAAAATGAAGAAGGTCAGTCCAATTGTCCTGTTGGTAATTAATAAAGCATCTTAAATATTGTTCTAATACACTGTTAACTCTCTCCGTTGATCCATCTGTTTCTGGGTGACTTGATGACGACAACCCTTGGGTGGAGCCTAATAGGTTTAAAAAATGCCTGCCAAAATTTGGATGTGAACTGAACATCCCTATCTGAGATAATCCATTGGAGAGCTCCATGAAGGCAATAAATGTGTATTAGTGTTGTAACTATGTATCATTTATGTGTTTGCAAATGTGTATCAATACAACTATGTATCATTCAGGCATTTGCAACATTGTATCATTCACGTGTAATCATTGAACTTCTGTCTCCTCAGTGACCTTTTACAGGGCACGTACAGAGACAAGGAGTCAAGCATTCACTTTGAGATTACATCGACTGGCATGCAGGAATGTCTTGATCAAATTGTAGATCGTGCCATCTTGTCTGACTTGGTATTTTGCCTTATCTAAGCCTTGCATATCCTGCCTGACCTGGGCTTGACCTAGGCTCTGAATAACAATGATAGTGACCCCCCCCCTTTTGAATGGGCATAATAAAAGAGCTTGTACCCAGCCATTCTGGGCGCACTCATCCCGAGAAACTTCGTCTCCTGTCGTTTTTCTCTCCTTCGCTCCCTATCATGAGACGCCCATCTGATGCGGGATAGCAGATACTGCATATTAGCAACATCTTTGCACATGCCTTGGCAGTTGGGCTCTTTTGGCATGGAATAAAGTGAACCTGTTTGGAAAAAAGATCAGTTATAACCCAAATGACAGTATTTCCAGCACTTTCGGGAAGCTCCACTATAAAGTCCATAGAGATCTCTTTCCAGGGTGCAGAAGGGTCTGCTACTGTTTGTAAAAGTCCAGAATATTTTCCTTGTCTTTTCTTTGTAGCAGCACAGGTGGGGCAGCTCGCAACATAGTTTTCAATGTCCTTTTCAAGGGACAGCCACCAAAATTGTCTTTTGATGAGGTGCATGGTTTTTACAAACCCAAAGTGTTCCGCTATTTTGGAGTCATGGCAGCATTTCATGCAGTCCATTCTCTGGCTTGTAGGGACATAAAATTTGTTTTCTACCCAAGCCAGTCCATCTTTGAGTAAACAAGTGTTTTTGTTAGCCTGGAGCCAGTCATCCTTAAGTAGTGCTTCCTTAAATATTGACATCGTTGTGTCTTCAGTCAGGGATGATTTTTTTTTTTCTCTTGTGCCCGGGTGATTACTTTGGCTGCTAGTTGGGTCAGTTGGATCATCGGTTTTATAACCTCAATCTTTTTGCTGTTGTATTGGGTTTTTCTGGACAGTGCATCTGCTAAGAAGTTCTTTCTCCCAGGAAAATATTTGAGAGTGAAATTAAACCGTTTAAAGTATTGAGCCTACCTTGCTTGTTTTTCAGAGAGTTTCTGTGGATTTCTCAGGGCTTCCAGATTTTTGTGATCAGTCCATACTTCAAAGGGGATTTGGTTTCCTTCCAGGAAATGTCTCCATGTGAGCATTGCCCACCGCACAGCATTTGCCTCTTTCTCCCATATGGCCCATCTTTGCTTGGTTTCTGTCAGTTTCTTGGATGTATAAGCAAGTGCATGGTTGTAATTGTCCACTTCCATTCTTTTGGAGGAGGACTGCTCCAACTGCAACATCACTAGCATCTGCTTGGATGACAAAAGGTTGTTCAGGATCTGAATGCTTAAGGACCGGTTCTGCTGAGAATAGACATTTGAGTTTCTCGAATGCTGCTTGGCATTCCATTGTCCAGATAAGGGGTTGCCTTGGTTTGGGTTTCTTCCCCCCCCCCTCATTTTTAGCAAGTTTGTGATAGGGAGGGCAATGTTTGCAAAAGCTGGAATGATTTGGCAATAAAAATTTGCAAACCCCAGGAAGCTTTGCAGTTGTTTGCGGGTGTGCAGTGGGTCCCAGTCCATTACAGTTTTTACTTTCTGTGGGTCCATCTCTATTCCCTCGTAGGATATTCTATACCCCAAGTATTCAATTTGTTCTTGCTGGAATTTGCATTTAGATAGTTTTGCATATAGTTTAGCATCTAAGAGTTTTGTGAGGACTGCACAGAGTAGCTCGATGTGTTCTTCCATTGTTTCCATGTAGATTAAAATATCATCAAGATACACTAAAACTCCTTTATATAAAAATTCATGAAGGGTTTCATTGATCAATTGCATCAACATGGTGGGCGCTGCTTGCAGTCCAAAAGGGAGCACTTTAAATTGGAAGCATCCCAATGGGGTGTTAAACGCTGTCTTCCACTCATGACCTTCCTTTATTCTGATGCAATAATATGCCTCTCGTAGGTCTAACTGTGAAAAAAATTTCCTTTCAAGAGGTGGGCTAACATGTCCTTCATGAGGGATAGTGGGTACATATTCTCTATGCTGATTGCATTCAATTTTTGGTAATTCTCACACAGATGCATGGAGCCATCTTTCTTTTTGCAGAAAAATACTGGGGCAGCTATTTTTGATTGGATGGGTTCGATGAAGCCCCTTTTAAAACTGTTGTCGATAAATGCTCTGAGTTCTTTCAGTTCTGTGGGAGACATGCAGTACATTTGTAGTTTTGGGAGTTTAGCCCCTGGTAGGATTTTGATAGCACAGTCTGTGGCTCGATGGGGTGGGAGTTCATCACAAGCTTCCTCACTAAATGCTTGTGCCAGATCCTGGTACTCATTGGGGATGTTAATGGGTTCAGCCGACTCTCCGGTCTCTGTTCTCTGTCCCTTTCTTTATCCTTTCCTCTGAGGTTTTAGCAAATACTACATCTCTCTGGAATTGTATTGTTCCTTTCCTCCAATTCATTTTTGGGTTCCATTTCCACAGCCATGTGAGACCTAGGACCAGCAGCTCTTCCATTGCTTGGGCTACAATGAATGTGAGCATCTCACTATGGTTCCCTAGTCTTATTTTCAGTGGTTCTGTGGTAAACCTGGCTGATTCCCCCCCTGCTATAGTTCCATCTAATTGGCAGAAAGCGATGGGATTTTCCATTTCTTTCAGTTGGATTCCCAATTTATCTGCAAGGGAGGGGTTTATTAGGCATTGGGTGCATCCCAAATTCAGCAACACTGCAACTTTCTCCCCCTTCCCTTGGCTGGGAATAAACAGTCTCAGGGTAGGGTGATTGGTTCAATTGGATTGCTTACCAGTGGGTCATCTTCTGGATCACTTTTGGACTGGGTCAGATCCTCTTGGAGTGTTTGGGATACTTCCTCAGGGTTGGGGGGGGGATCGGAATCCACAGCTACTCAGCCTCTCAGGCCAGTCTCCTTTCCTTGAGGGCGGGATGTTCCAGCTTTTCCCCTGATGGATGGTCTAGTTTTCTGGAAGGGGTCTTCGAACAGCATTCTGCTGCACGGTGTCCCTCCTTTCCACACTTAAAGCAACCAGGCATTCTTGGAGCCATGGTGGTTTGGGGTTTGAAAACTTCCCGTTTCCCCTGGAGTGGGGATTTTTTCCAAAACTTGCCAGTGCAGTACCGGTTTCAACTCATGTCCATCTCCACCTCCTCTGCCATCATGTACCATTCGTGAGGAGGTTTGGGGCCCCATGGGCCAGGCAGGCAGAATATAGGTCATCATTTAGTCCATCTTTGAACCAACAGACTAGAATATCCTCTGGCCAGTCTACCTGGCTGGCCGGATCATAAAATTTCTTGGTGTATTCCACTACCAGGCAACGGCCTTGTTTTACGTCTCTAATACGGTTGCGGGCTTTTCTATTGGCAAGAGGGTCTTCAAAGTGGTGGTGTAAGGCCGTCATGAAGCAATCATGACGAATTAAGGTTTCTTAATTCTGGGGTGTTGATATTGTGGAGCATCACCATCCATCTTGGCTGCTGCCCCTTCAAGGGGCCAGAGTGATGACTTGTACTCGGGAGCCCTGGGTTGGGAAATTCCACCCATATTCTTGTATGTACGTGAGCACTTGCACCAGGAAAACTCCCAGTTTCTGGGGGTCTCCATCGAATTTTACCTCCAAGGGCAGGATCTTCCTCTGCAGTTGTATGTCTCTGGGTTGGCCAGGGTTAATCCCCTGATCCGGGACGTTTAAGGGTCAGGTACCTGGTATGGCTGCTGGTTCTTCGGCTTGTCCCTCTGCCTGATCAATCTCCACTGGATCTGGGGTGGCAGCTCGGGTTCTCTCATTTTTTGGTTTCCTCTCCTGCGTTGTCATCCTGATGCATCCCTCACCTCGAGGTTTTCCAGGGCTTCCCTCACAAGATGATTTATGTACCATCTTATTCGGTCATCGGTCGGTGGCTCCTCACTCCATTCTTCCTCATTCAATAGGTGTGGAGATCTTTCTATTTGAGAGTGCAAGATCTCCACACCACAAGCCAGGCAAACACCTGGGCAAAAACAGACTCCCTCTGATAGCTCCAACCCAAACACCCCCCCCACCAGGCACCCAGGTGAAACCCAGCTTGCTAATAAATAGCAGCTTTCTAATGAAGAGCAGCCGTCCCTTCACACGAAGCCAAGCTGCACTGAAAGCCTCCAACACAAGAACAGAGTGTTGCCAGCCAATCAAAGCCACAAAACAGACAGAAGAAACCAGAAACACCAATCAATCAAACTCCAAGTCCAATGAACACAGATCCAGGCTCCCAGCCAATCAGAATGGACCAGCCTCAAATTTGAAACCAGAAACTAACTCTATACAGAAGCCTGAGGATGGCAGATGAGATTCTGCTGAAACGTTGCTACAACTTCAACAGAACTACAATGACGTGGGATGATACCTGAAGGAAGCTAAACAGCACACATGTAAGTACCCGCAAAAGCCTAAAAAAAACATACATACATACATACATACATACATACATACATACATATATATATATATATATATATATATATATATAAAACATCCTGCCACAATAATAGGCTAGCCTCAAATTTAAAACCAATGGCTGTGAGACCCTGACCCGCATACAAACTCAATACAGAAGCTGATGATGGCAGATGAGATTCTGCTGAAACGTTGCTACAACTTTAAAAGCACTACAATGATGTGGGATAATACCTGAATGAAGCTGAACAGCACATATATGTGTGTGTGTGTGTGTGTGTGTGTGTGTGTGTGTGTTATTCAACTTTTTTCGGGTATTTTCCCACATCATTATAGTTGTGCTTTTAAACTTGTAGCAACGTTTCAGAAGAATCTCATCTGCCATCATCAGCCTTCTGTATTGTGTTCGTCAGCCTGATGATGTCAGGCAGTGCTCCATTCAAAATCCAAGAAAGAAATATTTAGACTCTTTAAGTTAGAGAAAAGTTATCTTTTACTGAAAGTGAAGTGGTAGCAACCAAAGAATTCTGAATCTGAGAAATTAGGCGCGCAAAGCACATATACAAAGTGATGGAAATGTTCCCACCCCCAATAGTGCAACTGAATCTTCCAATTAGAAGTTGTGAATATGATCATGTGGGCATCTTCAGGTGGTGATGAGGCCTCTGTCCGTTGACCTTGGCATATTTTGATAACGGGTTGCAGTTGCACAGAGAAAAGAAAACTAAGCGAGAAACAGAAACCTAACTCTAATGTTTGCTCCCCCTCCTCATTTTATACAACAGAAAAATGTAACACCTCCAGCTCACTTCCCAGACTCACCTGCTCCTCCCCACTGTTTCTTATGACAGCTGAAAGATGCAAAGCGATAGTAGAAGATCTTGAAGGCTGAAATTCTGCCCTCCTAGAAAAGAAAATCATCAGTCCTAAAAGAGACAGAAGGAAAAATACAAACACAATCATTCATCATTAGACAATTACAAATGAATATACTCCTAGGTCTTATCAGGATACTTAGTACGAAATGCTTTGACCAACTTAGGGGCTTTAACATCGTTTTCATTAACCCATTCGGCTTGTGAAGAAGGGAAATGTTTCCAGGCTACAAGGTACTGGAGACAACCCCTCCATTTGCGAGAGTCCAGAATCTCTTTAACTTCAAAATATTGTTCACCCTCAATCAGTATTGGTATGGGAGGTTCAGCCTGGATGGGTCTTAAATCAGAAGTATGTTCAGGTTTTAACAAACTAACATGGAAGACCGGGTGAATTCGTCGAAGAGTCTACGGTAAGTTCAGCTGGACTGTTACAGGGTTTATAATCCGTTCAATCGTGAAAGGACCAACATATTTAGGACCAAGTTTCTTCGATTTTTGAGTGGTTTGTAGGTATCTGGTGGACAGGAAAACTTTGTCGCCTACTTGATATGATTTCTGTGGAGATCTTTTCTTGTCTGCAAACTTCTTATTGAGCTAGATGGGCCTCGTCTAATGCTTTACATGTTACTGGCCAGTTAAGTTGGAGTTGAGTTATCCATTCATCCAGTGAGTGGATGTTAGGCCTTTCACGAGGAAGTTCAGATTTGGGTACAAAATCTTGTCCCGAAGCTACTTTAAATGGAGTAAATCCACTACTACTATGCACGGAGTTGTTATATGCCACTTCAGCAAATGGCAGTAGGTCGGACCAGTTATCTTGTTGATAATTTATATAACATCTAAGATACTGTTCTAACACTGCGTTAGTCCTCTCACAGGCCCCATTGGTTTGGGGGTGGTGGGTGGAGCTTAAGCCCTGGGCGGAGCCTATCAACTTCAGGAACTCTTTCCAAAAATTTGAGGTAAATTGGACCCCTCTGTCAGAGATTATGCGTTCCGGAACGCCATGTAACCTATAGATATGTGAAATAAACAGTTTAGCCAACATCTTTGCAGATGGAATCTTGGAACAGGGTATGCAATGTACTTGTTTGGAGAACAAATCGGTTACCATCCAAATAACCATGTTTCCACTGCTTTTGGGTAATTCTACTATTTCCTTCCAGGGTTCTGTTGGCCAAGCTACATTTTCTAACAACCCTGCTGGCTTACCAGGAGGTCTCTTTGCCGAAGCACAAATTGGACAGCTAGCTATATAAGCTTCAATGTCCTTCTTTAAAGTAGGCCACCAGAATTGCCGCTTAAACAGAAGTAAGGTTTTTACAAATCCAAAATGACCAGCTGCTTTAGAATCATGAGCTTGTTGTAGTATTTGGCCCCTCAGCACCTGGGGCACATACAACTTGGTCCCCACCCAAGCCAAACCATCTCTAACCGTATAGTCATTCGAATGAGCCAGGAATGAGCCATCAAGTTTTTGGGCTTCTTTTAGTTGTGCGGTTAAGTCATTCGATAAATCCACTTCTCGTTTCTTCTTTTGGGCTCTGGTGATCACTGGGACGGCTAGATGTTTGGTTGAAACAATTGGGCTTATCACTTCCTGGCGAACACTATTATATTGGGGTAGTCTAGAGTGAGCATCTGCCATGAAGTTCTCCCCCCCCCTGGAATGTATTTCAGTGACAAATTGAATCGCTTGAAATACTGGGCCCAGCGGACTTGTTTAGGGGACAGCTTCCGAGGTGTTTTTAAGGCTTCCAAATTCTTGTGATCAGTCCATACCTCAAACGCATGTTTTGCTCCTTCCAGGAAATTTCTCCAGTCAGTAAGGCCCAACAAAACTACGAAAGCTTCTTTTTCCCAAACGGCCCACCTTCTCTCGGTTGCCCCTTTCTCGTTGATTTGAAGTAACACCACTCCAACAGCCACATCATTCGCATCAGCTTGGATCACGAAGGGAGCCTCCATGTCCGGGTGCTTTAGCATTGGTTCTGCAGCAAACAGTTGTTTTAGTTTTTCAAAAGCTGCTTGGCACTACATGGACCACTCCAACAGCTTACTAGGCCTTGGCTTCAACTCTCCTTTAGTTTTTAAAAGATTGGTGATGGGCATTGCTACCTTGGCAAAAGACGGGATAAATTGCTGGTAAAAATTTGCAAATCCCAAGAAGCTCTGAAGTTGTTTTCTGGTATGTGGGGGAGCCCATTCCAATATGGCACGCACCTTCTCTGGATCCATTTTGATACCCTCAGATGAAATGCAATATCCCAAATAGTCAATTTTCTCTTGATGGAATTCGCACTTGGATAGTTTTGTATACAACTTAGCGGCACACAGTTTCTGGAGAACCGACCGCACCAGTTTCACATGTTCATCCAGAGTTTCCGTGTAGATAAGGATGTCCTCAAGGTAAACCAGAACCCCCTTATATAAATGTTCATGTAACACGTGATTGATCATCTGCATGAATACAGCTGGGGCCCCTTGTAAACCAAAAGGAAGAATGTTGAATTGGAAGCAACCCATCAGGCAGTTAAAAGCAGTCTTCCACTCATCCCCTTCCTTAATACAAATTTGGTAGTATGCTTCTCTCAAGTCCAGCTTCATGAAAATCTTCCCCTTGGCTAGGTGGGCCAACATGTCCTTCATCAAAGGGAGGGGATACACGTTTTCCATGGAAATGGCGTTCAAATTTCTGTAGTCCACCACCAAGCGTTTGGAGCCATCTTTGTTTTCATGGAACAACACTGGGGCCGCTAATCGGGGCCTGGCAGGTTGGATGAAACCATGTTCCAGATTTTTATCTATAAACAATCTTAGCTCCTCTAATTCTTGCAGGGTCATTGAATATAACTTTGGTTTCGGGAGCTTCACCCCAGGTAAAATTTCAATAGCACAGTCTATTGACCGGTGAGGCGGGAGCTCATCCGAGGCCTTCTCACTGAACACTTCCTTTAAATCCCGATACTCTTTTGGAATTTTCTCCTCCCCTTTCACGGGTTCGGTACCTGTGGAAGCTATTTCAATCGGAATCTGAAGCTTTGGCTGAGATCTCCCCTCTTTTTCTGGTCGCTGCTTGGTGCGTATGCGCAACAACCCCTTTCTCCAGTTAACCTGGGGGTTCCATTTCTGGAGCCAGGGCAATCCCAGTATTAATGGTTGCTCCATCCCAGGGACCACAATAAAGCGCAGAGTCTCATCATGCTCTCCCAAGATCATTTCTATAGGTTCCGTGATAAAACATGCAGGGCAACCCCCAGCCACTGATCCATCTAATTGGCAAAAGGAAATGGGCATCTTTAAAGGTTTTAGTTTTAAGCCCATTTTCTCCACTACTTCCATGTTGATTATACACCTTGTGCATCCAGAGTCTAATAGGGCTAACATTTCCCCTTCAACCCCTGAAGTGGGTACCCTCAACTTCACCAGAATGGTCATAGGGCCCACGCTTGGACTTACCAGGAAGTCATCTTCCGAGTTGAAATTGCTCTCCTCAGGGGTAATCGGGGTTTCTGACTCCTCTCCCATGGGAGGGGTGACCTCTGCCGTCTCTTTCTACTTTAGTTCCGCTTTGCGAGGCTTCGCTGGGGATTTTTCAGGTTTTTTCCCTCCTTTTGGCACCCCCTTTGGTTCCAGCTTGACTTTGCAGTTCACAGCCCGGTGACCTTCCTTCCCGCATCGAAAACAGGCAAAGTGGTTGGGTCTTTCCATCACTTCTCCCCTCTGAGGTTTGGAGACCTCTTGAGGACGTGGGGGGGAAGGCTTGCTCCACCCAGAACCTCCTCGCCGTCTGTTTCGGGTTAAATCAATTTCCACTTTTTTTGCCAGCAAGTACCACATCTGCAAGTCATCCGGGTCTCTTCTAGCAATGCATCTCTGGTACACATCTTCGTTCAATCCATCTTTAAATGCTTCTATCAGGCCTTCCTGGGACCAGCCTAGGATATAACCTGCTAACTGTCTAAATTCTTGGGTGTAGTCAGCCACTGACCTCCACCCCTGATTTATGGTCTTCATCCTGATCCAGGCCTTGTGCTCTGCCAATGAGTCCTCAAACCTAGCCTGCAGCGCGGTCATGAACAGGTTATAATTCATCAACTGGGGAGCATTATCATTATGCAAGGTCACCATCCACTCTGCAGCTGTTCCCTCCAGAGCCCTGGTAACACATCTCACTTTGGCTGCTTCTGAGGAAAAATCCTCCCCGTATTCTTCCATATAGCTCCAAACTTGGGCTAGGAAAAATCCCAAGGTTTTGGGATTTTCCCCGTATTTTACTCCTAATGGAGGCAGCCTAGGAGCTCTACACCTTCTAGGAATTACACCTCCCACTGAGGTCCCCGTGGCTGCTGCTGGTTCGGGTTGATTTATGGGAGAGGGGGCTGCTCTGCTTCTTCTAGCTGGGGCTACTCCCCCTTCCCCTTCAGACCTTTGTGCAGCTTGGAGTTGTTCAAAGGCTTCATTAAGGAGTCTCCTGGCTTGATCCAGTGAGATTTCTCTCTTTTTCCTCTCTTGCCATGGCTCCTCTTTTCCACACTGGCGGGTGGTGGTGATCCCGGGGGGGGGGTCCTCCGGATCTTTCCAGCCAACCCCCCCCCGACCATCTGGGCTTCACAGCTGGATCCTGTTCCAGATTGAGCTGTGCTAATGATTGGGCTTCCTGTACCAGCAAAGAATCTTGCCCTCCAATGGCTCCCAGATCTTCCTGGTCACTAGTTGAAGATGACTAGTTGAAGATGACATTTTCTTTCCCCTCGGAAGAAAATTGGGTGTTTTCTCCAGGTGGGCTGGTCGAGTGAGATTCAAAATAATTTCAGGCGGTGTTCCATTCAAAATCTAAGAAAGAAATACTTAGACTCTTTAAGTTAGAGAAAAGTTATCTTTTACTGAAAGTAAAGTGGTTCACTTTTACTGAAAGTGAACCAAAGAATTCTGAATCTGAGAAATTAGGCGCGCAAAGCACATATACAAAGTGATGGAAATGTTCCCACCTCCAATGGTGCAACTGAATCTTCCAATTAGAAGTTGTGAATATGATCATGTGGGCATCTTCAGGTGGTGATGAGGCCTCTGTCCGTTGACCTTGGCATATTTTGATAACGGGTTGCAGTTGCGCAGAGAAAAGAAAGCTAAGTGAGAAACAGAAACCTAACTCTAATGTTTGCTCCCCCCTCCTCATTTTATACAACAGAAAAATCTAACACCTCCAGCTCACTTCCCAGACTCACCCGCTCCTCCCCCCCGTTTCTTATGACAGCCGAAAGATGCAATGCGATAGTAGAAGATCTTGAAGGCTGACAGATGATGGCAGATGAGATTCTGCCGAAACGTTGCTACAACTTTCAAAGCACAACTATAATGACGTGGGAAAATACCCGAACAAAGCTGAATACCATACATGTAAGTATCCACAAAAACTTAACACACACACACACATCTATATATCTATATAGAAAAGAAAGTACAAATAGGATTACAATTTGAGACATACTTTATTTAAAATTTATCCAAAATTGGAGTACTTGTAAATTAGATACTTACAAAGAAGGAATTAATTTATAAGAACTAAACCTTAAAGAAAATAAGGGTTTACCATTGTTGATTAATTGCGAATTAATTGATTACTTGATCCTATTCTGTCTAACTAATTAAAGAATTTTTGATTTTTACTTATGAATTGTTGATTGTTAGAGTGGTTTTGAATATGGATCTCACATTATAGAATAGAAAAATAATTGTAAAAGTATATCACAAAATATCTATTTGCTATTAGTATTCTAATTTATTTAAGGAAATAGTGAATATTGCTTATTAGTCATTGTTTGTTTGAACAAACTTGAAGATTGGTTATAGATTGTAGAACTGAAAAGTAGTGGTAAAATTACATTAGCTAGTATTTATTGTTAACTATTGCAAATTTATGCAGCTCTCTCTAAGCTATATATAGAAGAAAGAGTGAATCAAGAAGATAGAACCCAGAAGAAAGTAGAAATGAAGAACCAGCTGTTAAATATATCTGTGAATGGTAGTTTGGAAAGACCTTCTGAATGTCCTGAGAATGACAACAACAACAACAACAAAAACTGCAAAGAAGATGACAACGAGTATACCTTTGCCTGCGGAACAAAAATCTTTAGATACAATGTTGGGAGCAGAAAAATCAATACCTACTCCAACATTACAAACAGTTCAGTCATCCCTCGCAATGATGCAAGAAATGATGGTAAGAACACAAGAACTTATAGCCAGAAACCACGAAGAACTGAAAAGTGAGATGAAAAATGATATTGCAGAAGTGAAAGCAGAAATTGAATGATAAATTTGGAGCAATTCAAAAGACAGTAGCGAGAAATGAACAGAAACTGATAAATGTGGAACTTAGAACGGAGAATGTAGAAAAGAAACTTGAAGATACTGAACAAAACTGGAAAGTCCTTTATTGTGAACTCCAAGAAGCAGTGATCCACCTAGAACTAGAAAAGGCAGCATTCTTCCTTAGATTCCAGAATATCATAGAGGAAAAGAAAGAACTCTAATGGCAGAGCTAATTGCAGAAGTCCTCCATAAAGACAAGACAGAGATTATGAACAATTTGGATGAGGTTTACTGGGTGCAAACACATTATGCACGTAGACATAAGCTACCAAGGGAGGTACATGTACGCTTTGCGAAGAGGACCACTAGGGATATGCTGAATGGACGAATGAGGGATAAGCCACGAACATACAAAGGTCATGAAGTGGTGACCTTAAAAGAGATTCCGAGGAGGGTGAGAGAACAGAGGAGCAATTATCAATTCCTCTCAATGCAACTGATTAAAAATAACATACCATTCAGATGGCTAACTCCAGAAGAACTACTGATATCGTGGAGAGAGAAGAAATTTTAAATTAATTCTATTGAAAAGGCATGTGAATTCTATAGACAATATGTGAGAACGGAGGAAGAACAAGAAAGTAAGGAAGACACAGAAAGTAGAAGCCTAGAGAAGACTACAGTAGAAGATAAGGAAATAGAAAGAGAAGGAACAGAACAGAAACAATGGGAAGAAAACAACCGATTGAAGAAAGAATTGAGAACAAGAGTAGTAGAGTGCCAGCAATAAAATGGATGAAGGGATCATCTCTTAATCGCTTAATATAAATGGACTTAATTCACCATCTAAAAGGAAACAAACATTCAGAAAACTCAGAAACCACAATGCAGATATTATATGTCTACAGGAAGTACATATTTCAAAACAATACAGATACTTATTAGAAGTAACCAAATTGGGTAAATTACATTTGGCCCTGACAAATCAAAAGAAGAGAGGTGTTGCAGTGTATGTCAAGAACTGGTTAAATCCAAAGTATACAATGATGAAGATGGAAGGTTACTTCTTATAGAAATAAAAATAGAACAAAGGAAGATATTATTGGCAGTAATCTATGCTCCAAATACCAATCAAAAGGAATTATTTTATAAACTCGACAATAAAATCATAGAAACTGAACTAGCTAACGTATGCATAAAAGGAGATAATAATGCAGTGTCCAATATAGAAAAGGACTATAAAACCACTAAAAATAATAAGAAAAAGAGAAGAGTACTCCCAATAACATTCAACAAATTAGTTCAAGAAATGAACCTAAAAGATGCCTGGAGGAAATTGAATATATCTAAAAGCCAATTTACTTTATTTTCAAACCCACACTAATCATGGTCCAGGATTGACATGATATGGATGGATCTGCAATTATTGGAAAAAATAGAAACAGTGGAAATTTTGCCAAATACCTGGGCTGACCACAATTCAATTAAATTGATTTGGAGAGGAAAGAAAAAGACAGATAGATGGACCTTTAATAAGAGTATCCTGACAGATAAAGAATATATTCAAATGATAAATAAGGAACTGAAAATATTTTTTTGAAGTTAATATGAATGAACCATACAACGACTCAAAATTTATGAGACACAACAAAGGCATATGTGAGGGGTCTGACAACAGCATTTGTAGCAAAAAGAATAGAGATAGGAAGAATCAACAGATTGTGAGACAAGATAAACTGGAAAAATTGGAAATTAAATTGCAAAAAGATCCAGATAATGAATCAATTAAAAAAGAATTAAACTTGACTAAACCCAAAATAAACTTAAGCCTCCAAGAAGAAATGGCTAGAAAATTAAAATTAGCTAAACAACATTACTTTGAGAACACGAACAAATCTGGGAGACAGCTCTTCCACAAATTAAAAAAAGAGCAGGAGAAAAGAACTATAATAGCCTTACAGGATGAGAATGGAACACTGTGTTCACAATTAGAGCAAAGGAAAACAATAGCCCAAAAATTATTTGCTAATTTATACAAAAAAGAAGAAATTCTAGAGGAAAACATCATACAATATCTCAAGGACAAAGAATTACCTATCATATCAGAAACTGATTGAGAGATACTAAATAAATGATTTATTTAATGATAAAATAACCTTAAAAGAGGTAAAAGAGGCAATTGGAAGACAGAAAACCAATAAAACCCCAGGACTAGATGGGGACCCACGGAATTCTATAAAGAATTCCAAGATATACTAGGTAACCTGCTGGTGGAAATATATCATGAGGCCCTGAATTGTGCCAAAATACCTCGAACCTGGATGGAAGCTCTGATATCCCTCATTTCCAAAGAGCAAACAGATCCTCACCAAATTAGAAATTACAGACCTATTTCACTCCTGAATGTAAATTATAAAATTTTAGTGGTAATAATTGCAGATAGATTAAAAAAATTACTGAATGATATAATTTATCCAGACCAGAATGGTTTTCTCCCAACTAGATATATTAAAAAAAATATAAGAATAATAATGGATGTCCCAGAGTATTATGAAACTAAATCTAACAACCAGGTAGCATTAATGTTTTTGGATGCCCAAAAGGCATTCAATAATTTAAATTGGCAATTTTTGATTGAGCAAATATCAAGGATGAAATTTAGTGAAAAATTTGTAGGACTGATTAAAACAATATATTCTATTCAAAATGCAAAATTAGTAATAAATGGAGAAACCACAAACAACATAAAAATAAGCAAAGGAGTGTGACAGGGATATCCGCTTGCTCCATTATTATGTATCTTATCAGCAGAAGTGTTGTTAACTCAGATAAGGAAAAATTTAAAGATCCAAGGGTTGACTATTAAACAGGAAACATACAAACTGCAAGCATTCGCTGATGACATGGTCTTCATAATGGAGGTTCCAAAAGAGTCAAGCCAAAATTTAATGCAAGAGATAGAGGCATTCAGTAAAGTAGCAGGACTCAAAATCAACAGAGAAAAAGCTAAGGCCTGGTCCCACTGCACTTACGGATGCAAAGAGGATGTAAAACGTTAAAAAAAGCTTGCCATCCATTGGAAAACGCGATGCATCCGTTGTGTACTCATTGCATACGTGTTTCATACGCTCTGTCCGTCGAGCATCCGTCCACTGAGATTTCATCCGTGCAAGAAGTTTTGAGCTGCACAAAACTTTGTGAACGGATGAACTTTCCGCTGCGTACGATGTACATCCATGACATATACGGGCAACAAACGTTTTATGTCCGTTATCATCTGTTAAACGTCCGCTTTATCCTCTCTGCATCCTCTGGGCATCCTCGCAACTCACATCTGTTGCAGCTGAAAACGGAAAGAGGGAGGAAACAAAAGGTACATGGAATGTCTACACAGCGTTAGTAGCACGGAAGTAGGAAGGATGCAAGCATATGCATCTTGTATATAAAGTATTAAAAATGGACAAAACATTTGTTTCTGGGATGTATCTCGCATATTTAGGATGTCTGGAGTATGTCTAGAGTATGTAGAAGGACACCTAGTGGACAACCGATATTTTCTATAAAAAGGAGGAGAAAATCATCTGGATCGCTGGGATAGTGGACCATACAGTCCCACTATGCTTGCACTGGAGGTTTATCTTTCCCACAACTATCCTTATCTATCCCACAAGCATGCAAAGGCTTAACCATTTTTTCAAAGTTTTCACCAACACTTTATTAAGGTAAAAAAATGAACCAAGTGTCTTAAGCAAAGATAACCTTTCTTAACTTTCTTAACTTTATGACTTTATTAAATAAGCAAAATGAACCAAGTAAAGTGTCTTAAGCAAAGATAAACTGAACAAGTAAACAACTCAGTCTCTGACACTATTCTCAGTCACTCTGAGTCATGTCCATGGTCTCAGCTGTTAAGTGGGCAGGGACTGTGGACGTGGTTGTGGCTTGAGTCCTGGTCTGAGGCACCATTGGGGTGCTTGGCCCCGAGGGTACAACAGGGAATGGTGTGTTCAGGAAGCTATCCAAGAGCTGACTCAGTCCCGTGAGGTTGAGAGGCCCTTCATCAAGGACTTGAGATGTCAGGCCCAATACTGTTTTAGATTGTCCATTGATGGGCTTGGCTGTGGGGTGGAGGAAGGAGGAGTGTAGTGGGGCTGTCTGGTCTGCAGCTGGGTGAGGAGTGGCATCTGTGGCGTGCGATGAACCTGGGCCTGCACTGGGTCTTCATTGTGTCCCTGATCTCCAACAGCACACTGTGGTCCTGGCCCTCCAGTCTGTCTCTCTGCCTGCATCCTCGGGAGCTGGGGGTGGGTTGACCTCTGGTGACTGCTTCTTCTTCTTCCATTTGTGACAGCAGGGCGTCATCCTCCATGGGATCCTCCAAGTCTTCCGGCATGTGGATTGCTGCTGTCGGGCACCTGCCTGTACAGAGTAGCTGGCTCCTGGCTGGAAGAGGACTGGCTGCCTGTGGGCTGTCTCAGGGAGAGGGGTCTCAGAGGTGCTGCTCCTCGATGGCGGATCTCACCCTCCAGGAAACTGCACTTGGCCATGACGTACATCTCCTGATCAGGGAGCTTGACAGCGGCCTGCCCGGATTTCTTGAGGTGTAGCTTGCCAT
>BLBF01000006.1:70176036-70192541 GCA_015471245.1 Laticauda colubrina
AAAAAAAGAATATTAGTTTTTTTGAGTATTTTATTTCATCTGCAAAGGGGGACAGTTTTATCTGCCCACCCTCAAAGTTTCCCATTTTGTCTCTATATCTTGATGTCAAGATATGCAAATGGAGGTCCAATGGAAGAATTTGAGTTATATGGAATCATTGAGACTGTTTGAAGATTGAAAGTAAAATCCTTTGTAGCACCTTTTTTTGCCTGGGGTGTTTACATTGCTGTGGCTTTGATTTATCTCCCTTTTAAATTTAACAGCCCATGTTTCCTGAATAAACAAATGTTTATGAGCAAAGCACATTGGAAGAGTGAGTGCCAGGTGTAAGTAAAGGAAAAGAGGAGATAAAATACCGATAATGCACTCTCACTGACTGTGCATTTGCATTCACCTATCAAGACCAGTGAAAGAAATGTTACGTGCACTCCAGCAGATGTTTATAAAATTCTTGGTTTGTTTAATAAATTTTGAATATTAAAAAATGCTTTCTGGGAAGAGTGCTAGGTGGAATTCTTTACAAGGGTGCTTTGTCTGCCACCAGTCAAGACATACAAATGATAGCTTGTATTTTTATCTGTGTGAACCTAATCAATGTACAGAAAATTAGTCAGTTTAGAAATTGTGAACAGTTTAAGCTTTAAAACTATTTTATATTTAATTAGAAACATAAGTTTCCACTGAATTTCCACTCTTTGTAGAGCAGTGATGTCAGAACTATGTTTTCTAAATGCTCGAAGAAGGCAAAATACTGGAATATTTCATTTCCTATAATATGCTAAACTATTGAAGAAAGAAAAAGAATATTACAGCATAAGACTTCAGGATCTCTGGTTGATGTGTGTTAGTTGATATATTTTACATTTTAAGCATATTAAAATCTCAGTGGTATTTAAGAATTAAACTGAATGAAATGGTTTACTATTTTGTACATTTGACTCTGCAATGAAGTTGCACAGATTTGTAACTTTCAGTAAACTTAACAATTATGAATCTTAGACCTTGGAAATAACACTTCTAGTCTCCAAGGAACCATAAACAAAACAAAATCAACTTTCAATTATTGTAAACTGTTGTTCATTGCTTAAATAAACAGTTTATATTCGCAGTCATTTGTGATTGATACTTTTATGTGTATCAGCTGCTAGTCTAAGAGCCAGATGGATAACTTAAAAGTAAATGTCAACTTGTCTCTTTATTTAATCAACTAAGCAAAATAGGACAATGTTATAACTACAATTACATTCTTGAGAACAAAAAATATATTATGGTGTTGTTACTTACTAATAGCGTTTAACACAGGAACAAGCTGGTTGGTTAGACAGTCATTTACATTTGGTTGCTTATATTTTCCATACTATTACCAATTAGTAGTGCAATAACCAGATATAGTGGTGGATAAGAAACCTTCTGTAAAAGTAATTACTACAAATGTTCTGCTTTTGTTCAGTTTATGGATTGTTTGTTTGCTTATTTCCAGAAGCAACATTTTCTTTTACATATCTTTCCTGTCAAAGAAGTACCAATGTATTCATATTATTTGTTGCAATTATTCTACTATTATTATGACATTGCAGTTAATACCACCTTTTAATCAGTCAAGGTGACTTTCCATTCTTCTTTTAAGATCAGTTTTCTATTACTGAGTCAGACCCAGAGATGGTATTCAGCAGGTTCTGACCAGTTCTGAAAAACTGGTAGCAGAAATTTTGAGTAGCTCAAAAAATTGGTAAATACCACCTCTGACTGGAGATTTTACAGTATCTTTCCCCTGCCATGCCCACCAAGCCATGCCCACAGAATCAGTAGTAAAATTTTTTGAATCCCACCATTGGTCAGAGCTTATTGATTAAGATTTGTTCAAAACATTAGCCACTGCAAAACTACAAGTAGGAAGTAGGACTTTTACTCCATTAGAAATTTGTTTAATAAAATATCCCTTTTTTTTCTGAAGTCAGAAATTGTTCTGCTCATTATCAAAGCTGAAAGAGGAAGACAATTTGAAACAAAGATGTAATGATCAGGAAGGTTAAAACATATTGGGTAATTGTACAGGAAGACACAGTATAACTCTAACTGAAATCTAAAGGCCCTGTCACATAGGCCGACAGATGCAAAAAGTATGTAAAAAGGACACACCGGATGAGAAAATGTTTCATCCATTGTTATCAGCTCTCAAAAGTGCCCCAAATTTACATAAACAAGAGTGGACAACAGCGGAAAGGAACAGATGGGGAGAGGATGTAGCTAGGATGTAAAGCGGATACTCCATGGAATCCTAGCAGATGGAAGTGGATGGCACATCCGCAGGGCTTCCGGGGGAGAACAGCGAAGCAGACGCGCAGCGGAAGGAGCGGATGCAGAGCGGATGCCGAGCGGATACAGCGGATGCATCACAGAAGCCTAGCGGATGCCTAGTGGATGCCTAGCGGATGCAAAGCATTCACTGCGCATGTGGGGAGGATGCATTGCGTCAGCCCCGCGGATATAAAAGAATGCAGCTCACAAGCAGGTCACCATTCAGAGGAAAGACCTGCTGCCAGACACATCTCCAGCCAACAACCATGGGGAAGAAGAGGAAGCCTGTGCCTACTCCTGCCAGCCCTGGCAAGAAGGACAGGGCCACCATCCTACCCCCTGGTGCTGACTCTGCTTCTGCTGGGGCTTCTGCTGCTCAGGCTGAATCTACTGGTGCTGGTGCTTCTGCTGGTGCTGCTCCTGCCGGTGCTGGTGCTTCTGCTGGTGCTTACTCTGCTGGTGCTGCTCCTGGTGCGGGTGCTGGTGCTTCTGCTGGTGCTTACTCTGCTGATGGGGCTGCTGGTCCTGCTGGTGCTGCTGGTCCTGCTGGTGCTGCTTTTGCTGCTGCTGTTGCTGCTGCTGCTGCTGCTGGTGTGGTGGACCAGTCCCGAGAACCTCAAAGTCCTTCTGATGAGGGCCCAGAAGGCCCTGCCAGAGGGAGGAAGAGGCAATTGTGCAAAAGGGAGAGGAGGCAGTACTCCATCGAAGAGGAACATGAGGATGAGGTGCTTGAATGGCTGAGGGAGAAGGAGTACCTCTGGCGGAAGGGACACAAGCTCTATCGAGACACCAAGTGGAAGCAGGCAGCTTGGAGAGAGAAGGCGGAGAGCCTGGGCTACACTTCGGAGGTCCTCCTCGGGTGGTGGAAGCACATGCACACCTGGTACGGGGAGCTGCACCTCAAGTCTGGCCAGGCCGTGGTCAAGCTCACTGACTGGGAGACCTACGTGATGGCCAAGTGCAGCTCCTTGGAGGGTGAGGTCCGCCACCGAGAAGCAGCCCCTCTGTCAACCCTCTCTCTCAGGCAGCCCACAGAGAGCCAGACCTCTTCTGGCCAAGAGTCAGCTCCTGTGTCCAGGCAGGTATCTGTGGAGTGCCCCACAACGGAGACCCCCCCCCGACAGCTGCACTCCCTGTGGCAGAGCGTGTGGAGGACCCTCTGACGCAGTTGGAGCAAGGAGAGGGCGCTGACACCAGAGACCAACTCACCCCCACCCCCAGCTCCACCTCCACAGAAATCAGGCAGAGAGGCAGACCGGAGAGACAGAGCCACACTGTCCTGCTGGAGATCAGGGACACCATCAAAATAGCTTAGATCTCCTCTCTCAGCTGGTACACATCGACATACCATCCTCTAACAGAAAGCCCTTCCTCACCTACGTCAACCAGACCCTCATGGATATGTCCGAATCCCAGTACCAGGTGATAAAGAAGAGGATCACAGGTCTTCTGCACAACCCTCCAGACCCAGCTGAACCTGCTCCGACCCAGTCCAGGTCTGCTCCTCCACCCCAGGTGATGTTACAGCCCTTCCAAGGCTTTCCACAGACCCTCACCTACCAAGGCTATGGCTACCAGGAGTTCCAGCAGCACAGGCAGCCCTTCCCAGTCCAGGCACAGGTACATCGTACGCCACCGATGCCACAGATGCCACCCATGCCTCACCTCGCTCACCTGCAGACCAGACAGCCCCACTACACCCCTCCTTCCTCCACCCCACAGCCAAGCCCGGCCTCAGAACATCTGTCATCGGTCTTGGGACTGACACCCCATGTCCTGGAGGAAGGGCCTCTCAACATCACGGGACTGAGCCAGCTCTCTGAGAGCTTCCTCCACACACCATCCCCTCTTGTCCTCTTGGGGCCAGGAATCCCAATGGCGCCTCAGACCAGCACTCCAGCAGCAGCCACCTCCACAGCACCTGGACCCTTCACCCCTGAGACTATGGGCATGCCTCAGAGTGACTGCGAAGAGTGCCAGAGACTGGGTTGCTACCTATTGACTTTATCTTTGCTTGGGACACTTTACTTGGGTCATTTTGCTTTTACAGTTTGTTATTAATAAAGTTTATCTTTGCTTCACACACTTGGTTCAGTTCTTTTAGTAAATAAAGTCTTGGTGGAAACTTTTAGAAATGGTTTAAGCCTTTGCATGCTTGTGGGATGGGTTAGAATAGCAGTGGGAAAGATAAAACTCCAGTGCAAGCAAAGTGGGACTGTATGGTCCACCCTCCCAGGTGCCACACCTATGGCCCTTTATTATCAATAACAATTTAATCATTCATCAACAGATTTCAACATAAACATAACTCTTTATTAATGCCCTGTTCATTGTAGGGTCACTCAACATACATGGCACAATCTCATTAGTGTGATGAGACAGGCTGAAGGAAGCATCCATTAAGCATCTACTATCCTGTCTTGCCACTCCACTGCTCCAGCTGGGGAGTTGCATCAGTGTTTCAGGAGGTTGCGTTGCTTCTTCCCTTCATGTGAAGCTCTGTTGGGGCCTTGCACATCCACAGTATCTATCAGGTTTCGCCCTTGGTCCATGTCCCCATTGCCTTGCTGGTGGTCCACAAGCCTGTTCTGCAACACTGGGTAGCGGGTGCGCATGAGATTGTGCAGGATGCAGCAAGCTTCCACGATGTTCCTCACGGTCTCTGGGCGATGCTGCATGGTGGTGAGAAGTATCTGGAACCTGTTGGCCAGGATGCCAAAGGCATTCTCCACCACCCGCCTTGCCCTGGACAGCCTGTAGTTGAAGATCCTCTCTTCACGGGTGAGGCATCTGGAAGTGTAGGGCTTCATGAGGTAGGTTCTGAGGGAGAAGGCGTCATCCCCCACAATGAAGTAGGGCACATCTTGTGTGTCGTTGGGCAGGGGGTCTGGATCTGGGAAGCCCATGATGAGGTTGCGTTCTAGCCCCTCCATGAGGTGACTGGCATTGTATACCTGGGCATCTGAAGATGACCCGTTGCCTGAAGCATAGATGTAGATGAACTTGTAGTCCGCATCGACCATGGCGAAGAGGATGCTGAAGAAGCCCTTGTAGTTGTGATAAGTGGACCTTGAGTTGGCTGGAGCTTTGCAGGCCACATGCTTCCCATCTATGGCTCCAACGGTGTGGGGGAAGTTCCATTTCTGATCCCACTGCTCTGCAACTTTCTTCCATCCTTCTTCAGTGGAGGGGCACTGGAGGAGCTCCTCCTTGTATTCTTCGATGATGGCCTGCACCACTTCTCTGACCACAATGCTGATGGTGTTGTGTGGCACCCTCCAGCCATACTGCATGCTCCTGTACATGGTCCCGGAGGCCAGGTGGCGCAGAGTGAGTGCCACCCTCAGCCCAGGGTCCGGGCTGGGCCAGAAGTTGGTGCTCTGCTTGGTCAACCTGGATGTCAGCCACTCCACAACTTCATCAAACATGGCTGGCGGCATCCTCATGAATTTCTGGAATGCACAAGGGTCTTCGTTCCTCAGCTCCACCATCAGCTTGTTATACAGTCCGTACTTGGCTCTTCTCGTGATCCATCTTCGGACCCAGACACTTCTTGGATGCCTCCTTTTCTTCCCATAGAACAGGTGAAAGAGCCTGTAGAGGGCTTCACACTGTTGCAGAACGATGGCGGCTACCAAAAGGAGTATGTGACGATCCATGGTGGAGATGACTGAATGCTGTGGAAGAGCAAGAGCAAAATGAAGGCTGAAGAGGTCTGCACAGCAGGACTGCTGGACTGAAAGTGAGATCCAGGTGATTTCTCCCCCTTTTTATGGGAAATATAGGTTTTCCGCTAGGTGTCTTTTTGCATCCTCCAGGCATCCTTCAGACATCCTAAATATCTGAGATACATCTCCTATATGAACGTTTTTTCTGTTTTAATGCTTTATATGTGAGCTGCATCCGCTTTCATCCTTTCTACATTCATGCTACTAACACTGCGTGTCTGTTCTGTGTCCGTTTTGCTTCCTCCCTGTGTCCGTTTTCTGCTGGAGCGGATGTGAGTTGCGTGGATGCGCAGCGGATGCCTAGCGGATATAGTGGACGTGTAACGGATGACGACGGACATATAATGGATGTTCCCCGTATGCGTAGCAGATGTAGAACGGATGCATTGGATACTTTATCTGCTCAAAAAGTTTTATGCAGCTCAAAACTTTTTGAGCAGATGAAATCACACTAGACGGGATGCTGGACGGATAAAGAGTATGAAAAACAGACGCAGTGAGTACAGAACGGATGCATCGTGTTAACCAACGGATGGCAAGTGTTTCTCTCTGTTTTATATCCTCTTTCCATCCGTTGGTGCTGTGTGACATGGGCTTAAAGGAGAGCTCCAACAGTTTTTCAAGACTGCAAAGCTAAATTTTACTTCTGTATAGATCGGTCTGCAATTTAATGATTCAGATAAATTTATAGATTATCAGGATTTTTCATGGACTTTTAAATAAATGGGTCAGTTCATAACCTACATTAGCAGCTCCCCTTGGCTGAATCCAGTTGCCAAGATGCTCTCTCCACATGCTTTCTCCCCTTGGGCACCTTAGAGCTGCCTTGGGGTTTTATCTGCATGGATGCTACTTGCTTGGAGGGGGGTGGGGTGGGTGTTAGAGGAGTATTGAGATGCTGAAATGGCTTCAGTCTGGCCAGATGGGAAAGTGCATGAAGGTGGTGAGTCTCTGGCACATCATAAGGATGGAAGAAGAAGCAGGTGTCAATATCCAAGAGTCAAAGTTGCCCCAAACCATGGAGGGGGGAGAGGGAGCACAGTTGGGTGCCGGGTACTGGGTGCTGTAATGAACTCACACTTGTGGAGGGTCAGGAAGGGAGAGACATGAGAGGCCATGAATCCAGGCTTGCCGGAGCCTGCAGAGAGCCAGCAAAGAGTGCTTACTGGAGCAGGCCAGCAGCAGGCATGGGCGGGGCATGCAGTGCCCTCATAGCCAGTTGGCCAGCAGAAGCCAGTAATGCTGGCTAGAAACATTTTTTTGTTTTTGTATTCATTGCATGCAGTCTAGTAAAGATTTCTGTTGAACTGTGGTCTCTTCTTTTGTTGGCCATACTGAGAATGTTGACAGCAGGCTGTCAATAGTTCCTTATACTCTCACCCAAAATATGAGTTGAGCAGCCTAGTGAGGAGAGGCTGGGAAAGGGGAGTAGTGGCTGGGAGGGGAATGGCGAGGCTTCAGCTGGTTTGCTAAACTGAACAAACAGCTACCAGTTCTAGCAAACTGGTGCGAGGATAATGCAATTTTAGCAAATGAAGGGAATTAATCTTCTATACAAGTTTGAAAAAGCCAGGAATTTTTGCAATTGCTTTCTGGTGCAAGGGAGCGCCCATTCCAAGATTGCTTGCACTTTCTCAGGGTCAATTTCTTTCCCATCATGTGATATATGATAACCTAAATAATCAATTTTATCCTGGTGAAATTCACACTTTACAAAGTGAGCTGGGCCTTCCCTAGCTACTGACCCATCCAGCTGCAAAATGCTTTTGTGTTTTTAGTCTCAGTCCCAGTTTCTTTACCATGCCTAATCATGCATCTGGTGCACCCTGAGTCCAAAAAGGCTAGAATCTTCATCAGGACACCTGATGAAGGCACCCATAGCTCTACTGGGATGGTCATGGGGGCCACATGTTGACTTACCAGGGGGTAATCATCAGAGTTGGTCTCATTCTCCTCTGGTGGGGTCAGAGTTCCCAGTTCCTCCTGGGCAGGAGTGGTGAATTCAGTGACCTCCACTCTCTTCAGTGGGGTTTTTTTTTTTTTTGGGGGGGGGGGGGGTTCTTTGCTGGCTGCTTCTCAGGTTTCCAGACCTGAATAGTTACTGGCTTGGAGCTTGATTTGGCAAGGCAATCAACTGCTTGGTGCCCCTCCTTTCCATACTTGAAGCATGCCGTGGATCACAGCTTGGGTGCTAGCCCACCTTTGGCAGCTTTCAGGGCTTCTTTAGGAGCAGTGGGGAGGCTTGCTCCAGCTGCGGTTTCTATGGTGCCAGTCTCTAGCCAGGTCAATTTCCACCTCATCTGCCAACATATATTAACGTGGAATTCTTGAGCCCCCTGGGAGACACAGCATTGATAGATTTTATTGTTAAGCCCATCTTTGTAGCATTCCATTCAGGACTTCCATGGGCCAGCCAGTTATATGGCAGGCCAACTCACAAAACTCCTGGGTGTATTCTGCCACAGATCACCACTAGGTAATGGTCTTCATCCTAGTCCTAGCCTCATACATTGGTCATAATCTGTTAGCTGCGGGGCATTATCATTGTAAAGAGTGACCATCCAGTCTGCTGCAGACTTTTTGAGGGCCATGCTGACACATCTCAATTTGGCTGCCTCCGATCCAAAGTCCTCTCCATATTCCTGCATGTGATTCCAGACTTGAGCTAGGAAGAATGCCAGGGTTTTGGATCTTCTTAATATTTTACTCCCAGTGGAGAGAGGCACCTCCGTGGGATGTCCCTCTGGTGGTTGGGCTGTAGCAGGCCAAAGCTGCCAGCACTAGGATTGCAGAGATAGTGGCTCCCCCTGCTGCCTCACTATTCTCTTCATACACTGTAGTGGTGGTATTCAAAAAATGTTACTACCAGTTCTGTGGGCATGGCTTGGTGTGCGTGGCATGGCTTGATGGGTGTGGCTTGATGGGTGTGGCAGAAGAAGGATACTTCAAAATCTTCATTGTCAGATTCTGGCAGGGCATAATCTTCACACCAGTCTCTAGTGAGAGTTACTCCTGGGGATGCTCCATGCATCCAGGGCCTTCCATGCATCCTATGCCCAGCGACCATCTGGCTTGGATTGGAATCTCCTCAAGTTGCAGCTCCTCCAGCCACTCTGTCTCCTCACTGTACTGGTGTGGGTGGGAGAAGGTCAACCCTAGGGCTCTGGGCTCTTCCTGGTTCCTTCCAGGGGTCAGCATTGTGTGCTCAGCCCCTTTGATACACTGAGGTCTCCAAGTTGGCCAATAAAGCAGATCTTCCCTAATGTCAGTCTGCCTCCATTCAAAACCCAATAAAGAAAACCCATAACTCCATTGAAATAGAGAATATGCACTTTTACTGAGTTTGAAATGATAGCAGCAAACGCAAGGCAAAATCTGACTCAGAACACATGAAAGTTACAGATTGAAAGTTTCCCCAAATCCCTCCCCCCAGGGTCTAGTGCTGAGGGTCCAATCAATGTCCAGCATGCTGTTGTATGAAGCTCATCTTCAGGTATTTCACCCATGGAGTCCTAGGACAATTGGCCGTGACAGGGTGTAAACAACTCTACTCAGTACTGCAATAATTCTTGAGAGCAAACCTCCCTTTCAGTTCAGATGGGACTTCACCTCACCAGCTCACTTCCTCTACCCAAATGCCATGCCCCCCTTCCTCAACCCAAATGCCATGCCCCCCTCCTTGTAACTATGGCACCTGATAGCAAGCATGCAGAAAAGTTGAACCCAGGGGTGGATTCTATCAGTTTGCACCTATTCGCTAGAACCGGTTGTTAACATTCTAAGCAGTTCGAAGAACCAGCTATTAGAAGAAATTACTGGCCTAATCCTGTAAGGAAGGCAGGAAGGAAACATTCTGGTGTTGCTTACAGAAACTGCCTCTCCATTAACCCTTATTATATTCTTGGCAGGACTAGACTTCCTGTCTCAGGAACATCTCTGGAGTTTTCCCCCCTCCTTTGCTGGTACTTTGATTGTGTGGAGTGACCATTCAAAGTTACAATGGCACTGAAGAAAGTGATTTATGACCATTTTTCACACTTACGACTGTTGCAGCATCTCCACATCATGAGAGGCCAGGCAAGGAGATGTGTGTCTCGATGTGAGTGATAATGAGTTGGCCACATCCAGCCAAGCCATGTCCACCCAGTCATATGACCACCAAGCCACACTCACCACCTAAGCCATGCCCACAGAACCGGTTGTTAAAAATGGTGAATCCCACCCCTGATTGAACCCCATAGTGGAGATCTGGCTAACAGGACGTTTAATTATGCTGTTTACAAGGGAACTCTTTTAGAATTAGCTTTCCTTCTTCTGTATCCATGCCAGCTCAGTAAATTGTACTCTTGGAAAATGAAACTGCCCTTGAAAGGCAGAGCTGAAGCTGCAGCGACACAACAAAATCCCTAGGGGCTCCTGGGGTGACCTGTTGAAATTCTGACAGCCAGTGGTTCATCCGGGCCTAAATCATCCTGGAGGAACTATCATCAAAGAAGGGACACTCTTTTTTTTTAAACAAAGTTTTTATTTTTTACAACAAACATACAAACAAAATATAAAAACATAAAACCATCTTTCAATTATATACATACAATGCGTCAGTTGGTTACAATATTTTGTGCTATCCTTTTTTTACCATTACAAGTTATATAAATTCTCACCTTATCGATCTAGCTTGTGCTTATATAATATCAGTTATTAAACATTCATTTGACTATTTTTCCATCATTTTATATGAGATATTCTAATTTTCACTATGATTTAATCTTATACATTCATCCAATGGTTGAATATTTTATATTGTATTCTATATCAATCTATTAACTTTTATTGTAAGGCTTACTAGTCTATTTCTTTACCATGTCTTTTGATCTAACTATTGATAAAATAAATCCCATATCATATAAAATTGTTTATCCTCTTGTTCTCTAATTTCAAATGTCAGTTTACTCATTTCAGCACAGTCCATGATTTTCTTAATAATTTCTTCCTGCATAGGTATTTTTTCATTTTTCCAGTTCTTAGCAAATACAATTCTAGCCGCTGTTAAAACATTTACAATCAAATATTTCAATTCTTTACAATATATTTCCAGTATAATTCCCAATAAAAATATCTCAGGTTTAAAGTCTATGTGTTGTTTTGTCATTTTTTTCCAACCATGTGTGGATTATAGTCCAATATCTTTTTGCATCCGAGCATGTCCACCACATATGGTAATATGAACCAGGTATCTGATGACATTTCCAACATTTATCTGATTTATCCTTGAACATCCTGGCAATTCTCGCCGGGGGTGAGTGCCACCTGTAAAACATCTTGTACAAATTTTCTTTATACACAGTTGACATTGTCATTTTATAATTTTGAGACCACAATTTTTGCCATTTATCTAAGTCAATCCCATATCCGAAATTTCTCCCCCACGCAATCATTGTTTCTTTTACTTGTTCTTCCTCTAATTTAAACTCTAGCAAATGTCCATAAAGTTTTTTGATTACTTTTTCATCAGTACCTGTCAACATTTTATCTAAATCAGTCAACTTGTCATAGATACCTTCTGTTTTAACATTATCAAATCTAGATTGTATTTGCAAATATGAAAACCAATTCATTTTTACACCTTGTTCTGCCAATGCTTGCATAGATTTAAATTCACCCTTTTCATTCAATATCTCAACCATATCTAACTGTTTGTTCCTTTTTATATGTTGTTGGATAAGAAAAAGCTTCAAAAAGCTTCATCCATGGAATTTTTAAATAATATTACTTTTTTATCTTCTCCCAGTTTAAAAACAATGCCTCTTGAATATAATGTCTTCTAAAATACCTCTGTGTTTTAGTTCCCTTATACCAGAGGAAGGCATGCCACCCTAACATCAAGTCATGTCCTTCTAAATTCAAAAGTCTAGTATTCCTTCATGTTATTTACTCCTTTACCCACATCAGACTTGTCACTTGATGGTATAATTCCCAATTGGCCAAAGCAAATCCTCCTCTTATTCTTGCATCTTGTAACAATTTAAGTTTTATTCTCGCTTTCTTCCCCTGCCAAATGTATTTTAGCACTATTTTGTTTAAATCTTCAAAACATTATTTCCCTAATCTGATTGGAATTGTCTGGAATAAGTATAAGATTCTGGGCAATACATTCATCTTAATTGTAGATATTCTCCCAATCAGTGATAATTGTAAATTTTCCCATTTTATCAGGTCTGTCGCAATCTGTTGTTTAAGTTTGAGATAATTGTCCTCCTTAAGTGTGCTACATCTTGATATTATATGTATTCCCTAAATACTTAACCTTGTTTGTGACCTGGATCCCCAAAACTTCCTCCAAGTCTTTCTTTCATCTTACTAACATGTTCTTTGCTAAAATCTTTGTTTTATCTTTATTTATTTTCAAACCTACTACTTTCCCATACTTTTCTACCTTTTCTATCAGTTTAGGTGCAGACTGCAATGAATCTTCTCATATAAATACCAGGTCATCTGCAAAAGCTTGTAATTTATACTCTTCTTTTTTAATTTTCATTACTTTTATTTCTTTTTCTTCTCTGAAGTTCCTATTCAGCACATCCAGTGTTAACTTTTTTTTTTTTAAAAAAAGGAAAATGAAACTGCCCCAGGAGACTTTATTGGCTAAATGAACTGCATGGGATGGTTGACAATAATTAAACATCTCTTTCCCCAGCCATCCCATAGTTACTTTATTTCACCCAATCCCCTATGTTCATTTTGTTTGGGTAACAGATTCTACTTTCCCAGATGGTTGACCTTACAATGTTGGCATAGCTGTAAGCTTCAAGTTGTCATTTTTGCATTCCTTTGGCCTCCCTCTCAATATGTCCCTTACATTCCAATCATTCCCTTCCTCCATTGCTTCTTGTCTGGCTATGAGTGAGGTTTGCACTGTAAGCCATGCTTCAGCCATGACAGGTGTTGTCTACATACTGGATCCACACTTTTGGTTCTATGCATGGGAATGCTATAATTTCTAGACACTGCATTGCAAACTCTGCTATGTGTCCCGAGAATAATGATCCCACAGGTATTCTGCATGGCTGTTATTCTGATTTGTTGGCATATTTTTTCATTAAACTGAAAGTAGGCAGTGAGGCAGAAGTTGTTAATGTCCATGGTTTTGAGTATTTCAATATTAGTGTATTTGGTGAGGTTGTGTTTTGTTGTGTAATACTATAGTTGTGGCAGGGGTGGGATTCAAAATTTTTAATAACCAGTTTTGTGGGCATGGCTAGGTGGGTGTGGCTAAGTGGGCATGGCCATGTGACTAGGTAGTCATGACTTCTCTTTTTATTCAGTACTCCCCAAGTGCGCTTTTTTTTTTTTTTTGGCCTTCTGGGCCTCAGGGAAGCCTTCTTGGGGGGGGGGGGGTTTAATCCCAGGAAGCTTCCTGGGGCCCAGGAAGGCAAAAAACAGAGCACAGGGGGGACTGTACAGCACCCCCACTCCATTTTTGGGGGGCTCCTGGGTCTTTGGGAAGCCTCCTGGGTGAAGCAGTAAGACAGCAAGGGGGATCCCAGCACAGCTGATCATTAGAACAGCTGATCGTTGGGAGGAAAAAAAAACCTTAAGGAATGACCGGGCAGGGGAGAATGCAGTCAGCAATGTCAGACATACATATGATGTCACACATGTGTGACAAGGACTGACTGGGAGGGGAGGGGTGGATGGAAAAGGCAGGGGCCAGCCAGGGGCATGATTTGCTGGTTCTCCAAACTGCACAGAATTGTAACAACCACTTCTATAGAACCAATTCGAACCGGTAGAATCCCATGCCTGGGCTGTGGGTTCTTTAGTTAGTTCTGGGTCGATGAATGTATTCTTTGACATCAAATGAAACCATAATCTCATCTTTTTCCATTATTAGGTTTCTGATTTTTCTGGAGGAACAGTAATGGTGAGTTGATAGAGTACACATTCTCCTATGTCAGATGTCCAACCTTTTTTAAAAGTACTTTAGCTATGTTACATGTTGGACTCCCTGGTAATAATACAATAGGGCAAAGAGATATGTTGGACTTCTGTATTTTAGGGCATCAATAAGATCAGGAGGAAGGGTCCCCTGCTTTTCATCCACCACTGTTCTTTTGTGATTTGACCTTCTCTTAATGTATAGCTCCTTTGTCTGTTTCATCCATTTTAATTATCTCTGCCTTCTTGTCTTTTTGATTCATTTGTTGTTTTATCAGCTCTATCTCCTCTGTTTTTTCTGTTTTCTCTTCTATTTCTAGGGTTGCCTGTTCATTTTCCATTGTTATTTGCTGAGTTTTTTCTGTTCTCACAACTATATCATGTATCAAATCCTTTATCTCCCTGTGGTTCTTTGTTATGGTTTCATGGATACTTTGTAACATCAATAATAATTTTTTGAAATACATTTGTATTTCCCCGTTGAGGCATTTTGTCTTATTTTAATTAGTTACAAAGTTACTGAATACCAGAGTCCCAAACTCCCTGTTGTCTGTAACACCAAAAAACTAGTATTAAAACAATTGTCTCAGTCCCAAGCTCATTCCTCAGGATGGACAGTATTTATCGTTCTTTACAATCTTCCAAAAGTCACTTTACTCATTCCAAGTTTTCCAGTCTTTTTGTCCTTTTAAATTTCTTTCTTCTGTCTCTTTATGCAGTTATCAGACAACATTTATAATCCAACAGGGTTCACCATATCAAGTAGTCAACTCTTTAGTTTCAGTAATAGTTCCAGGCAATTTGTAAGCCAGTCTACTTGGCAATCTTCAAAGTCTCATTTTTCCCCTTCTTAGCCATAAAGCAAATAGATATCAGACATTTTCCAAAGAAAAGAAAGAAAAAAGAAAGCAAAACAGTCTCGCAGATGTTACTTCAAGGACATTTCCAGACTTGTAAAAATATAGTGTAGTTCCTTTCTTTCACCAGAAGATGGCACTATCACCTACAAATCCAATGTTATATCTGATTTAAAAACTAAGAATCAATTTCCAATATTATTCAAGCAAATTTCCCCAAAACTCAACCAAATATTTCCAGCATGTTAAAATGCTTTTTCAAGATATTGCCCATAAAATATTCAAGTCCAGTCTTTCTGTATTTTAAAGAATTTTATATTTTCTCTAAGGTTCACTTTCTTTTGGATCTGCACTTCACTTTCTTTCGGATCTCTAGGTATTTATTTGCCACTTTTTTACCACTTTCAATAGTCTATCTTTTTGGAGTTCTTTTTTTTGGTATTAATCTCTAATGTAGAAGTTGAAAATCTTCTCACTCAGATCCAATCCACTGTTCACACATCACTCCAGCACATTTCTTTTTTTGGTTGTCCCAACTTCACGGTTGGTACAATGGCCGCCTCACTTCTTCATTGTAGGAGGGTAAGCCTCGGATCAGCAGGAGAGTTGCCACTCTCTGTGACCTGCAAAGCACCCTCCTTGCTTTGTTACCCCTTCAGAATGACTTTATCCCTTTAAGCCCCCCCCCCCCCAATGATGGGGCTTCAGCCTAGGTTCATGGTACCCCACTCCCTATGACTGTCCTGCAGTGATGCCAAACCGGAAGTCCCATGGAGCACACTTGCATGCAAATGGAGTGAGAGACCAAGAGAGCAGTCCAGTGCAACCTCTATTTGTGTGTGTGTGAGAGAGAGAGGGGGGGGAGAGAGAGAGAGAGAGAGAGAGGGAGAGGGAGGAAGGGAGGGAGGGAGGGAGGGAGGGGAGAGAGAGAGAGAGAGAGAGAGAGGCTCAGGTGGCAGGAATCACCTGAGCAGCAAGGTGGTGGTCTAGTGGAATACAAAGCAAGGCAGGGCTGTATGGACTGCCCCCCTGTCCCACACTGGCTTACCTGAGCACCCTGCTAGACAGGCACTGAAGCGCTACAACTGCCATTGCAGAGAGAGAGAGAAAGAGAGAGGAGGGGGTCTCTGTGTGTATGAGAGAGAGAGAGATATATCTTCAGCCAAGCTGCTGGCATCGGCATGGGTGGCAGGAGTCATCTGAGTAGTGAGGTGGTGGTGGGGTGGAGTACAAAGCAAGGCAGGGGGCAGTGAGGAGCTGCCCCCCCATGCCCCACACCAGAGTGCCCTGCCAGACAGGCACTGAAGCACTGCAGAGAGAAGGGGGGAGGCTCTTCAAACTGAGTGTGTGTGTGTTTGTATGAGAGAGAGATCATGCAATCCCTGCTTTAGTTGAAGATTTAAGCAGCAGCAATGGGGGAAGGGGACAGGAGCTGTTTTTCTCCTCATCCTCCCCACTGAAGCAGTGGCAGCCACCTAAAGTTTGGCCCCTTCCCAACCAGTCAGCTAGCACTGCCTGACCTGCTCCGTGCTCAGCCAGCCAGCACAAAGTCTTGCTGTTCTTCTCCTCCTCCACACCCAAGTGGTAGCGTCCTCCTCAGGACAGGGTCTCATTCCTGCCCCAATGCAGCAAACTCTGGTGGGATGGATGTGAAGGACCTGGACCTGCAGTGCTTCCTTGTTCAGTT
>BLBF01000006.1:70192551-70206187 GCA_015471245.1 Laticauda colubrina
AGGATATTACTGGAGAGCATGATTGATGATTCTTGGGGATGGATGTGTCCCATTGGAGAATACACATCCAGGGGGTGGGGGAAGACCAGGGTAAAGGAGGAAATGAATGATGTATTTTAGTATCAGCTGCATCTAGCTAACACCAAGATGGCCACTTATAATAAATCATTTTTTTTTCTCTGAGATGCAGCTAGAGACTTATAATTTGAATGGGGATGGATTTGTTGGAATACTCACAGTTGGCTGGCTGGTTGGGGAAGGGCCAAACATTAGGTGGCTGCCATTACTTCAGTGAGGACAAGGAGAAAAATGACTCCTGCCCCTTTCCCCCACTGCTGCAGCTTCAATCTCCAACTAAAGGCCCTGTCACACTGCCCAACAGATGCAAAATGGACACAACGGATGAGAAAAATGTTCCATCCGTTGTTATCCGCTCTCAGAAGGGGCTAAAATTTGCATAACCGGAGCGGATAACACGGACACAGGGAGGACACAGGGCGGATGGAAAGCGGATGCGGAACGGAAGCCCAGCGGATGGGAGCGGATGGCACATCCGCTAGGCTTCCGGGGGGCCGCAGCAAAGCGGATGCGGAATGGATACAGCGGATGCAGAGCGGATGCAGAGCGGATGCAGAGCGGATGAAGCGGATGCACAGCGGATGCACAGCGGAAGCCTAGCGGAAGCCTAGCGGATGCTGAACATTAATTGCGCATACGGGGAGGATGCATTGCATCAGCCCTGCGGATATAACGGAAGCAGCTCGGAAGCAGGTCGCCATTTAGAGGAAAGACCTGCTTCCAGACACATCGACTGCCTTGCCTGTCCTGCCTGCATGTCTGCCTGCAAGCCTTGCTGCCAGCCTTGCTGCCAGCCTTGCTGCCAGCCTTCCTGCCAGCCTTGGCGCCTGCCAGCCTTGCTGCCAGCCTTGGTGCCTGCCTCCCTGCCGCCTTGGTGCCTGCCTTGGTGCCAGCCTTCATGCCAGCCTTGGTGCCTGCCTGCCTGCCTGCCTGCCAGCCTTCCTGCCAGCCTTGGTGCCTGCCTCACTGCCAGCCTTGGTGCCTGCCTTGGTGCCAGCCTCCCTGCCAGCCTTCCTGCCAGCCTTGGTTCCTGCCAGCCTCCCTGCCAGCCAGCAACCCCACAACCATGCTGAAGCACAGCAAGCCTCAGCCATCTGCTGCCAGCCCTTGCAAGAGGGACGGGGATACCACCCCGCCCCCTGGCCCTCACTCTGGTTTTGCTGGGGCTTCTGCAGCATGAGCTCACTCTTCTGGGGCTGGGGCTTCTGCTGCTTCTGCTTCTGGAGGAGCTGATGACAAGCACTCCAGCACCAGCCACCTCCACAGCACCTGCACCCTTCACCCCTGAGAGTGAGCGACGAAGAGGAGTGCCAGAGACTCATTTTTGTCTTATACCTTGTTGTTAATAAAGTCTATTCTTGATTCACACACTTGCTTCATTTCTTTTTTTTAATAAAGTCTTGCTGGAAACTTTTAGAAATGGTTTAAGCCTTTGCATGCTTGTGGGATGGGTTAAGATAGCAGTGGGATGGGTTGAGATAGCTGTGGAATGGGCAGGGATACCTTTGGAATGGGTAATAGCTGTGGGATAGATAAACCTCCAGTGCAGGCATAGTGGGTCTGTATGGTCCACCCTCCCAGGTGCCACACCTATGGCCCTTTATTATCAATAATAATGTAATCAATCATCCACACATGTCAACATAAACACAACTCTTTATTAAATGCCCTGTTCATTGTAGGCCCACCCAACATACATGGCCCAATCTCATCCGTGTGATGAGACAGGCTCAAGGAAGCATCCATTAAGCATCTATCATCCTGTCTTGCCACTCCACTGCTCCAGCTGGGGAGTTGCACCAGTGTTTCAGGAGGTTGCGCTGCTTCTTCCCTTCACGTGAGGCTCTGTTGGGGCCTTGCACATCCTGAGTGTCTATCAGGTTTCGCCCTTGCCTCCATTCCCCAGGCTCCATGTCCTCATTGCCTTGTTGGAGGTCCATGAGCCTGTTCTGCAAGACTGGGTAGCGGGTGCGCATGAGATTGTGCAGGATGCAGCAAGCTTCCACGATCCTCCTCACGGTCTCTGGGCGATGCTGCATGGTGGTGAGAAGTATCTGGAACCTGTTGGCCAGGATGCCAAAGGCATTCTCCACCACCCGCCTTGCCCTGGACAGCCTGTAGTTGAAGATCCTCTCTTCACAGGTGAGACATCTGGAAGTGTAGGGCTTCATGAGGTAGGTTCTGAGGGAGAAGGCGTCATCCCCCACGATGAAGTAGGGCACATCTTGTGTGTCATTGGGCAGGAGGTCTGGATCTGGAAAGCCCATGATGAGGTTGCCTTCCAGCCCCTCCTTGAGGTCACTAGCGTTGTATACCTGGGCATCTAAACATGAGCCCCTGCCTGAAGCATCGATGTACATGAACTTGTAGTCAGCATCGACCATGGCGAAGAGGACGATGCTGAAGAAGCCCTTGTAGTTGAAATAAGTGGACCCCAACTTGGGTGGTGCTTTGCAGGCTACATTTTTCCCATCTATGGCTCCAACGGTGTGTGGGAAGTTCCACCTCTGATACCACTGCTCTGCAACTTTCTTCCATCCTTCTTCAGTGGAGGGGCACTGGAGGAGCTCCTCCTTGTTTTCTTCGATGATGGCCTGCACCACTTCTCTGACCACAATGCTGATGGTGTTGTGTGGGACCCTCCAGCCATACTGCATGCTGCTGTAGGTGGTCCCTGAGGCCAGGTGGCGCAGAGTGAGTGCCACCTTCAGCCCAGGGTCCAGGCTGGGCCAGAAGTTGGTGTTTGCCTTGGTCAACCTGGGTGTCAGCCGCTGCACAACTTCGTCAAACATGACTGGAGGCATCCTCATGAAGTTCTGGAATGCCCAAGTGTCTTCGTTCCTGAGCTCCACCATCAGCTTGTTGTACAGTCCGTCCTCTGCTCTTCTGGTGAACCATCTTCGTACCCAGACGCTTCTTGGCCACCCCTTTTTCTTCCCGTAGTAGAGTTCACAGAGCCTGTAGATGGCTTCGCACTGTTGCAGAAGGATGGTGGCTGCCAAAAGGACTGTGTTACGATCCACAGTGGACATGACTGGATGCTGTGGAAGAGGAAGAGGCAGATGAATGTTGCAGAGGTCTGCAGCAGGGCTGCTGGTCTGAAAGTGAGAATCTGATGTGTTGTTCCCCCTTTTTATAGGCAGTATAGGTGTCCCTTTGCATCCTCTAGGCATCCTCTAGGCATCCTCTAGACATCCTTAATATCCGAGATAGGTCCCCTCTGCGAAGGTTTTTTCCATTTTAAATGCTTTGTTTCCGTGCTGCATCCGCTAGGCATCCGTTCTGCATCCGTTCCGCATCCGTTCCGCTTCCTCCCTGCGTCCGAGCGGATGCGAGTTGCGCGGATGTGGAATGGATGCCTAACGGATATAGCGGATGCGTAATGGATGCAGAACGGATGCGTAGCGGATGCGTAGCGGATGCAGAATGGACGAATTGGATACATTTTCCACGCAAAAGTTTTGAGCAGCTCAAAACTTTCTGAGCGGATGAAACGTCAATAAACGGATGCTGGACGGATAGAGAGGAAGCAAAATGGAGCCAGTGAGTACATCACGTTAACCAACGGATGGCAAGCTTTTTTGTCCATTTTACATCCTCTTTGCATCTGTTGGTGCAGTGTGACAGGGGCTTAAAGCAGGAATTGCATTCCCTCTCTCATACAAACACACACATACATGCAGTTTGGAGATCCCCCCTCCTCCCTCCTTCCATCTCTCCACCCCCCCACTGTCAGCCAGTGCTCCATTCAAAGTCCAAGAAAGAAACACTTATACTTCATTAATTAGAGAAAAGATATCTTTTACTGGAAATCAAGTGGTAGCATCAAAGGAATTCTGAATCTGAGGAATTGAGTGTGAAAATCACATATACAAATTGATGGCAACGTTCCCACCCACAATAGTTCAAACTGTCCATCCAATTAAATTTTGCATGGAATGTCATGTGGGCATCTTCAGGTGGTGATGAGACATCTGTCCATTGACCTTGGCCTGTTTAGATAAAGAGGTGCGCTTGTGTAAAGCATACGAAAGAAGCATAAACAAGAAACTCCCCCCAACTTATACAGTTCTTTCTCTCAAACCTCCAGCTCACTTCCCATAACCCCTCCTCCCCTTGTTACTTATGACAGCCAAAAGATGCAAAACAAAGGAAATAAATCTTGAAGGCTGACATTTGGCCTTCCTGCAAAAGAGGCGTTAGCCCTACAAAAGAAAGAGAATACAAGATAAAAGAATAATATACAAGTTACATAATATTACAAAATTGTAAGGTTTGTCAGGATATTTAGGAAGAAACGCCTGTACAAGCCTAGGGGCTCGAACATCCCTCTCGTTCACTCATTCTAAAGAGGAAAGTGTTTCCAGATGATTAAATATTGGAGTCAACCTCTTTGTCTCCTAGAATCCAAAGTTTCTTTAATTTCAAAATATAGTTCACCCTCAATCAGAAGAGGAATGGGGGGGATCAACCTGAGCTGGTCTCAGGTCGGAGGTATGTTCAGGTTTCAATAAACTAACATGAAAGACAGGATGAATTCATCTAAGGGTTTTTGATAATTGCAGTTGGCAGAGCCCAACAACTTCAGGAACTCCTTCCAAAAGTTCGAAGTGAACTGGACACCCCTATCTGAGATTATCCATTCAGGAACACCATGTAACATATAGACATCTAAAATAAACAGTTTAGCCAAAATTTTTGCAGATAGGATTTTTGCACAAGGTATGAAATGTACCTGTTTGGAAAACAAATCTGTTACCACCTAAATAACTGTATTCCCCCCCATTTTCAGGCAATTCCACTATAAAATCCATAGAAATTTCTTTCCATGGAGCAGTCGGTCTGGCTATATTTTGTAGAAGGCCAGCTGGCTTACCAGGTGGCCATGTGGCTGAGGCACAGATAGGACAACTAGACACATAAGTTTCAATGTCCTTTTTAAAGTTTCAATGTCCTTGCCTTTTAACCAAGTGTAAGGTTTTTACAAACCCAAAATGTCCAGCAGCTTTGGAATCGTGACCTTGTTGTAATACTGAGTTTCTTAACTTTGCTGGCACATATAATTTAGCTCCCACCCATGCCAATCCATCTCGAACCGGACAGTTATTTGAGTGAACTAGGAAACAATTACCACGTTTCAGAGTTTCTTTTAACTGTGCAGATAAATCAATAGATAAATCAACTTCCCCTTTTTCTGGGCTCTAGTAACCATTGGAGCTGCTATCTAGTTGGGATAATAGAGTGGATCATCTCCGGATGAGCACTATTATATTGCAGCAGTCTAGACAGTGCATCTGCCATGAAGGTCTTCCCCCCTGGAATGTACTTCAATGAAAAATTAAACCGCTTGAAGTATTATGCCCAGTGAACTTGCTTAGGCAATAGCTTTCGAGGTGTTTTTAGAGCCTCCAAATTCTTATGATCCGTCCACACATCAAAGGGGTGTTTTGCCCCCTCTAGAAAATGCCTCCAGGTTAATAGAGCCCAACAAATTGTAAAAGCTTCTTTTTCCCAAGTGGCCCATCTTCTTTCTGTCTCAGTTAGTTTCCAGGAGGTGTATGCACATGGTTGCAGAGTCCCAGTCTCATTTGCTTGTAGTAACACTGCCCCCACTGCTACATCACTAGCATCAGCTTGGATTACAAAAGGGGCATCCATGTCCAGGTGCTTTAGCATCGGCTCAGAAGCAAAAAGTCATTTCAGCTTCTCAAAAGCATCTTGACACTCCATTGACCACTCCAGCGGTCAACTGGGCTTCAGTTTCACCTTCTCCTTGGTTTTTAGGAGATTTGTCATAGGCAGTGCAATCTCCCCAAAAGCCAGGATAAACTGATGGTAAAAATTAGCAAATCCCAGTAAACTTTGCAATTGCTTCCTGGTGCAGGGAGGGGCCCATTCCAAGGCAGCACAAACTTTCCCCAGATCCATTTCTATACCATCATGTGATATGCGATAGCCCAAATAGTCAATTTTCTCTTAGTGGAACTCACACTTGGATAACTTCGCTTATATTCAGCAACTTGAAGTTTTTTCAAAACTGATCGCACCAGTTTTAAATGTTCGTCAAGAGTCTCAGTGTAGATAACAATATCATCAAGACAAACCAGTATCCCTTTGTATAAATGTTCATGCAAAACCTCATTTATATTTGCATGAATACCGCAGGGGCTCCCTGTAGACCAAATGGGAGAATGTTGATCTGGAAATATCTCATTGGGCAATTAAAAGCAGTTTCCATTCATCTCCCTCCTTGATTTGAATTCGGTAGTAAGCTTCTCTCAAATCGAGTTTCAAAATTTTTTTCCCTTTGGCTAGGTGGACCAACATGTCCTTCATTAAGGGAAGGGGGTACACATTCTCCACTGAAATTGCATTTAAATTTCTATAATCAACACATAAACGAAGTGAGCCATCTTTCTTCTCGCGGAACAATACTGGGGCCACTACCAGAGGCCTAGCAGGTTGGATGAAACCTTGTTCAAGATTTTTATGGATAAACAGCCAGAGCTCCTCTAGTTCCTGCAGTGTTATTGAGTACAGTTTAGGTTTTGGGAATTTCACTCCTGGCAAAATTTCAACACTGCAATCTGTTGAGCAATGGGGGGGAAGTTCGTCCGAAGCCTTTTCACTGAACACCTCCTTTAAATCCCAATATTCTTCAGGAATTTTCTCCTCCCCCTCTCAGGTTCTCACTGCTCATGGATGCCAGCTCTGTGGAATATTGGGAATTCGATTGAGATTGCCCCTTCCCTTCTGGGGATTGGTCAGTCCGTATGCGTAATGATCCCCTCCTCCAATCTACTTGGGGGTTATACTTCTGGAGCCAGGGCAAGCCGAGTAGTAGGGGGCACTCCATCCAAGTGGTGACAATAAAACACAAGGTCTCTCTATGTCTCCCCATCGTCATTTCCACTGGTTCAATTATGAAATATGCAGGGCCACCCCAAACTCCATCCAGTTGGCAAAATGCTATGGGAATTTTTAAAGTTCTTAGCCTTAAACCCAATTTCTCCACAGCTTCTGAGCTGATTACACACCTTGTGCACCCAGAGTCTAGCAAGGCCAACATTTCCCCTTGGGCTCCCAATGTGGGTACCCTTAATCTCACTGGGATGGTCATTGGGCCCTTGTCTGGACTTACCAGAGGGTCGTGTTCCAATTTGGATTCACTTTCACCAGATGAGGTTGGAGTTCCCAGCTCCTCTTCTTTCGGAGGGGCAATCTCTACAACCTCCTCCACTTTAAGAGCCATTTCGTGAGGGTTGACTGGAGTTTTTTCAGGCTTTCTTCCTCCCTCTGGCACCCCCTTTGGCTCTAGCTTGGCACAGCAGTCTGAAGCCTGGTGACCCTCCTTCCCACATTGGAAGCAAGCAGTGGTCTTGGTTTTTGCTGCCGACCTTCCCTTTTGAGGTTTTGGGGCTTCTCGAGGGTTGGTGAGGGATGGCTTGCTCCAACCAAGGCCACCCCTGCGTCTGTTTTGGGTCAGATCAATTTCCAGTTCTGCTGCCAACACGTACCAGAGCTTCAAATCACTGGGGTATCTTCTGGCAATGCAGCTCTGATAAACATCTTCATTCAGCCCATCTTTAAAAGCATCTATCAGGGCTCCCTGGGACCAGCCTCGAATATAGCATGCCAGCTCTCCAAATTCCTGGATGTATTCGGCCACTGATCTCCGCCCCTGATTTATGGTCTTCATACTAATCCTAGCCTTCCATTCAGCTTGTGGGTCTTCAAATCTGGTGCACAACGCTGTCATGAACAGGTCATAATTCATCAACTGGGGGGCATTACCATTATGCAAAGTCACCATCTATTTTGCAGCCATCCCTTCCAAAGCTCTGGTAACACATCTGACTTTAGCTACTTCTGAGGAAAAATCCATCCCATATTCTTCCATGTGGCTCCGCACTTGGGCTAGGAGGGAAACCTAACTCCTTGGGAACCCCTCCATATTTTACTTCCAACAGAGGCACTTTTGGAGCTTGATGCCTTCTGGCAATTGCTCCTTTTGCCGGGGGGGGGGGGCTGGGCTGTTGCTGCCTGTTGCACTGGCCCAGATTGATTTATGGGGACAGCTGCTTGGGCTCTGATAGATGGGGCTGCCTCCCCCTTTTCCCCCTCATTCCTTTGATCAGCATGGGTTCCTCCGACAACTTCATTCAGAAGATTTTGGGCTTGAGCTTATAAAATATTCTTTCTTTCATCCTCTTACCATGGTTCTCCTCTCCTACCCTGTTGAGTAGTGTCTCAGTTCCTTCCAGCCGACTCTCAGGGACCATTTAGGTTTTATGGCTGGCTTCTTATCAAGATGTAACTCGGCTAACAGCTCGGCTTCCCCTGCAGTGTCTAAAAGCAGAGAAATTGGTCTCCCAGTCACTCCCAGGTCTTCTGGGTCACTGGCTGGATTAGACATTGTTTTCAGACCCCCTCAGAAGAAAAAGTATCAATTCCCCAGGTGGGCTGTTAAACTGAGATTCAGAATAATGTTAGCTGGTGCTCCATTCAAAATCCAAGAAAGAAACACTTAGACTCCATTAAGCCATGTCACACAGCACCAACAGATGGAAAGAGGATGTAAAATGGAGAGAAACACTTGCCATCCATTGGTTAACATGATGCATCCGTTCTGTACTCACTGTGTCCATTTTTCATACTTTTTATCCGTCCAGCATCCGTCTACTGACATTTCATCCGCTCAAAAAGTTTTGAGCTGCACAAAACTTTTTGAGCGGATAAAGTATCCAATGCGTCTGTTCTACATCCGCTATGCATACGGGGAACATCCGTTATACATCCGTAGTAATCCGTTACGCGTCTGCTATATCTGCTAGGCATCCGCTGCGCATCCGCACAACTCACATCCGCTCCAGTGGAAAACGGACACAGGGAGGAAGCGAAACGGACGCGGAACGGACATGCAGCGTTAGTAGCACGGACATAGAAAGGATGAAAGCAGATGCAGCTCGCATATAAAGCATTAAAACAGAGAAAACGTTCATATAGGGGATGTATCTCGGATATATAGGATGTCTGGAAGATGTCTAGAGAATGCAGAAGGACGCCGAGCAGAAAAACGATATTTCCCATAAAAAGTGAGATCTCATTTTCAGTCGAGCAGCCCTGCTGTACAGACCTCTTCAGCCTTGCTCTTGCTCTTGCTCTTCCACAGCATCCAGTCATCTTCACCATGGATCGTCGCACACTCCTTTTGGTAGCCGCCATCATTCTACAACAGTGCGAAGCCCTCTACAGGCTCTTTCAACTGTTCTACAGGAAGAAAAGGAGTCATCCAAGAAGTGTCTGGGTCCAAAGATGGATCGCGAGAAGAGCCGAATATGGACTGTACAACAAGCTGATGGTGGAGCTGAGGAACGAGAAACCCTGGTGAATTCCAGAACTTCATGAGGATGCTGGCAGCCATGTTTGACGAAGTTGTGGAGCGGCTGAGACCCAGGTTGACCAAGGCAAAAACCAATTTCTGGCCCGGCCTGGACCCTGGGCTGAAGGTGGCATTGACTTTGCGCCACCTGGTCTCCGGGACCAAGTACAGGAACATGCAGTACGCCTGGAGGGTGCCACACAAAACCATCAAAATTGTGGTCAGAGAAGTGGTGCAGGCCATCATCGAAGAATACAAGGAGGAGCTCCTCCAGTGCCCCTCCACTGAAGAAGGCTGGAAGAAAGTTGCACAGCAGTGGTATCAGAAGTGGAACTTCCCCCACACTGTTGGAGCCATAGATGGGAAGCACGTGGCCGGCAAAGCTCCAGCCAACTCAGGGTCCACTTATCACAACTACAAGCACTTCTTCAGCATCATCCTCTTCACCATGGTCAATGCTGTTTACAAGTTCATGTACATCGATGCTTCAGGCAACGGGTCATCTTCAGATGCCAGGTATACAATGCCAGTGACCGCAAGGAGTGGCTGGAACGCAACCTCATCATGGGCTTCCCAGATCCAGACCCCCCCACACACAAGATGTGCCCTACTTCACTGTGGGGGATGACACCTTCTCCCTCAGAACCTACCTCATGAAGCCCTACACTTCCAGATGCCTCACCCGTGAAGAGAGGATCTTCAACTACAGGCTGTCCAGGGCAAGGCGGGTGGTGGAGAATGCTTTGGCATCCTGGCCAACAGGTTCCAGGTACTTCTCACCACCATGCAGCATCACCCACAGACCATGAGGAGGATCGTGGAAGCTTGCTGCATCCTGCACAATCTCATGCACACCCGCTACCCAGTGTTGCAGAACACGCTCGTGGACCTCCAACAAGGCAATGGAGACATGGAGCCTGGTGAATGGAGGGAAGGGTGAAACCTGATAGATTCTGTGGATGTGCAAGGCCCCAACAGAGCTTCACGTGAAGGGAAGAAGCAGCGCAACCTCCTGAAACACTGGTGCAACTCTCCAACAGAGCAGTGGAGTGGCAAGACAGGATGATAGATGCTTAATGGATGCTTCCTTCAGCTTGTCTCATTACACTGATGAGATTGGGCCATGTGTGTTGAGTGGCCCTACAATGAACAGGGCATTTAATAAACAGTTGTGTTTATGTTGAAATGTGTTGATGAATGATTAAATTGTTATTGATGATAAAGGGCCATAGGTGTGGCACCTGGGACGGTGGACCATACAGTTCCTCAATGCTTGCACTGGAGGTTTATCTATCCCACAGCTATTACCCATCCCACAGGTATCCCCGCCCATCCCACAAGCATGCAAAGGCTTAAACAATTTCTAAAACTTTCCACCAAGACTTTAAGGCCCTGTCACACTGCCCAATGGATGCAAAACGTTAGTAAAAAGGACACAACGGATGAGAAAAATGTTCCATCCATTGTTATCTGCTCTCAAACGGGGCAAAAATTTGTATAACCAGAGCGGATAACATGGAAAGGAACGGACGCGGGGAGGAAGGCAGAGCGGATAGAAAGCGGATGCGGAACGGAAGCCCAGCAGAAGGAAGTGGATGGTAGTGGATGGCACATCCGCAGGGCTTCCGGGGGGCCTCAGCAAAGTGGACGCAGAACGGACACAGTGGATGCACAGCGGATGAAGCGGATGCAGAGTGGAAGCCTAGCGGATGCACAGCGGAAGCCAAACGGATGCCGAGCGTTAATTGTGCATGCAGGGGGGATGCATTGCGTAAGCCCTGCGGATATAAAGGGAAGCAGCTCCCAAGCAGGTCACCATTTGAAGGAAAGACCTGCTGTCGGATACATCGAGTCCTTGCCTGCCCTGCCTGCAAGCCTTGCTGCAAGCGTTGCTGCCAGCCTTGCTGCCAGCCTGCCTCCAAGCCTGCCTCCCAGCCTGCCTCCCAACCTCCTGGCCAGCCTCCCTGCCAGCCTTGCTCTCTGCCTGCCTTCCAGCCTTGCTGCCAGCCTGCCTTCCTGCCTGCCTTCCTGCCAGGCTTCCTGCCAGCCTTGGTGCCTGACTGCCTGCCAGCCTTCGTGCCTGGCTGCCTGCCAGGCTTCCTGCCAGCCTTGGTGCCTGCCAGCTTCCCTGCCAGCCCGCAACCCCACAACCATGGAGAAGAAGCGAAAGCCTCAGCAACCTGCCGCCATCTCTGGCAAGAGGGACAGGGCCACCCTCCCGCCCCCTGTCCCTGACTCTGCTTCTGCTTGGGCTTCTGCTGCTCGGGCTCGCTCTTCTGGTGCTGGAGCTTCTGCTGGCGCTGCTCCTGGCAGTGATGCTTCTGCTCATGCTTACTCTGCTGAAGCTGCTCCTGACGGTGGTGCTTCTGAGGGTGCTTACTCTGCTGAAGCTGCTCCTGGCGGTGGTGCTTCTGCTGCTGCGTACTCTGCTGAAGCTGCTCCTCGTCCTGCTGGTCCTGCTGGTCCTGCTCGTGCTCCTGGACTTGCTCGTCCTGCTCGTGCTCCTGGTCTTGCTCGTCCTGCTCGTCCTGCTCGTGCTCCTGGTACTGCTCGTGCTCCTGGTCCTGCTGGTCCTGGTGGTGGTGGTGGTGGTGCTGCTGCTGCTGATGATGATGATTATGATCCTGCTGCTGCTGCTGCTGCTGGTGGTGTGGAGGAGCAGACCCTACTACCTGGGAGCCCCTCTGATGAGGGCCCATCTGGTCCTGCCAAAGGGAGGAAGAGGCGTATGTGACAACTGGAGAGGAGGCAATACTCCATTGATGAGGAACACGAGGATGAGGTGCTGGAGTGGCTGAGAGAGAACGACTATCTGTGGCGGAAGGGACACCGGCTGTACAGGGACACCAAGCGGAAGCATGCTGCTTGGAGAGAGAAGGCGGAGAGTATGGGCTACACTTCGGAGGTGCTCCTTGGCTGGTGGAAGCACATGCACACCTGGTACGGGAAGCTGCACCTGAAGAAATCTGGCCAGGCCACGGTTAAGCTGACAGACAGAGAGATCTACGTCATGGCCAGGTGCAGCTTCCTGGAGGGTGAGATCCACCACCGAGGAGCAGCCCCTCTATCTACCCTCTCTCTCTGGCAGCCTGCTGAGAGCCAGTCCTCTTCCGGCCGAGAGTCAATTCCTGTTTCCAGGCAGGTTTCTGTGGAGCGTGCCACGGCGGAGAACCCGCGAATAGGTGTTGTAACTGTGGTGGAGCGCATGCAGGACTCCCTGGTGCGGTGGGAGAAAGGAGACGGCGCGTCCACCACAGCCGTACCTGCATCCACCCCCAGCTCCACCTCCACAGAAAGGCAGAGAGCCAGACAGCAGGAGGGGCAGAGCCACACTGTCCTCCTGGAGATCAGGGACACCATCCGGACTAGCATAGATCTCCTCTCTCAGCTGGTCCACACCGACTCCTCATCCTCCAACCACAAGCCCTTCCTCACCTATGTCAACGAGACCCTCATGGACATGGCAGAACCCCAGTACCAGGTGGTGAAGGACCGGATCACCGAGCTGCTTCAGAACCCTCCAGATCCAGAGGAACCTGCTCCCACCCAGTCCAGGTCTGCTCCTCCACCCCAGGTGATGTCCCTCCCATTCCAAGGCTTCCCACAGGCCCTCACCTACCAGGGCTACGGCTACCAGGAGGTCCAGCAGCACAGGCAGCAGTCCAGGCACAGAGTCATCGGACGACACCTTTGCACTGGTTCCACTGATGCCACCGATGCCACCCACGACACTGATGCCACTGAAGCCACCGATGCCACCCATGACACTGATGCCACCGATACCACCGATGCCACCAATGCCAGCCCTCACCCAGCTGCAGACCAGACAGCCCCACTACACTGCTCCTTCCTCCACCCCACAGCCAAGCCTGGCCTCAGTCCATCTGTCGTCGGTCCTGGGGCTGACACCACATGGCATGGAGGAAGGAGGTCTCAACATGACGGGTCTGAGCCAGCTGTCCGAGAGCTTTCTCAACACACCATCACCTGTTGTCCTCTTGGGGCCAGGCACCCCAGTGGGGCTTCAGAGCAGCACTCCAGCACCAGCCACCTCCACAGCACCTGGACCCTTCACCCCTGAGACAGGGCACACCTCTGAGTGACCAAGAGGAGTGCCAGAGACTGGCTGGCTGGCTACCTGTGGACTTTATTTGGACACTTGACTTGGGTCATTTT
>BLBF01000006.1:70216577-70233164 GCA_015471245.1 Laticauda colubrina
GCTTGTGCTATCAAGAATATATTTTATTCCAGTATAAGTTTATAGCATAGTCAAAAACAGTCCAATATTCATTTACCATGTAGTCAGTCCATTCAGGGATATTCAGTTAGCAAAGTCCAAGTAGAATATCCTATTGTCAGTTCACATAAATCAGTCCGTTGTTGTCTCTCCCGTTCGAGCAAGCAGTAATCAGGGATCATCAAAGCCAGAGAGAGAGAGAGCAAGCTGTAGCCTTGCTACTTTTATATGGTTTTCATAACCACACCCACAATTGCTCTTTTACAGTTAAAGCTGCATACATTAACTATGATTCATAGTTAGTATTTCACCTAAAACAGTTAGGGTGAACAATGTTATCCCTAACAAAACCCAGGCACTCTCAGCAACTCAGCCCTTCTGGACCTTCTCTTCTCACCCTTTTTATTGATCTCTTCCCTTTCACTCTGGAGCTCCAGGCCATGTGGTCCTTTCCACCATTAAACCTTCCAAGCAGCCTCCATGTTTCCAGTGTCTTTTTCCCCACTTGGAACTGAACCCAGGATATTTCTTTCAACAACTCCTAAGAATTTTAAAGGGCATATTGTTAAAAAAAAAATAAAGTCCCTGCTTTTGGGCAGTAAATATTTATTTGTTATTGTAAACTCTGGTGGCACAGAGTTAAAGTGCAGTATTGCAGGTAAACTCTGCCAACAGCCTGGAGTTTAATCATGATAGGGCTCAAGGTGGACTCAGCTTTCCATCCTTCTGAGTTTGGTAAAATGAGGACCCAAATTTTGGGGGGCAATATGCAAATAATGCTGTACATTAGGGGTGGGATTCAATTTTTTTAACAACTGGTTCTGTGGGCGTGGCTTAGTTGGTGGGCGTGGTTTAGTTGGTGGGCATGGCTTGGTGGTAATGTGACTGGCTGGGCATGGCCAACTCAACATCACTCACATCAAGGCATACATCTCCTCACCTGGCCTCTCGTGACTGTGGGGATGCTGCAATAGTCGTAAGTATGAAAAATGGTCATAAGTCATTTTTTTCAGTGGCATTGTAACTTTGTATTTTGAAATTTGATTATTTGATTGTAAATAATGTAATAAGGGTTAACGGAGAGGCAGTATCTGTAAGCCACACCAGAATGTTTCCTTCCTGCCTTCCTTACAGGATAAGGCTAGTAATTTCTTCGAACAACTGGTTCTCCGAACTGCTTGGAAAGTTAACCACTGGTTCTAGCGAACAGTTGCGAACCTGTAGAATCCCACCCCTGCTCTACATTGTAAACTGTCCATAGAGTGCTGTAAAGCTCTATGGACTGATATATAATTCAAAATGTTATTGCTATTGTTATTATTATTAAAGCAGCAGGTTTCATATATTTATATTTATTTATGTAGTTGGTGCTGTGAATGAAAGGGGGGGGGGAGAATGTAGATTATTTCCCAGAACACTTTCCTGGAGGAATGTTTTAAGTCTCTCCCCCCCACCACCCAACACTATATTTTCCTTGTTAGTTTTCAATGTACCGTATATACTCGCATATAAGCCGACTTTAGAACGCTTTTTTTTCTTTCAAATTTGGGGGTCGGCTTATATGCGCATAAATCTGATTTCTGACACAAATGACATGACGATATGACACCACTTCTCAGATCACGCAATATCGATATTACCATACAGCGATATATACATACAGCACATTTCTTTTTACTCTGGGTGCCTCCATTTTGCTTTTTCTACCACCGGATATAACACGGTCTAATTGGTTAGTCATTCATGTGACCACTTTAGTGTTTGCGATCGTCATATGCAACTTTGTGTCCAGTTTCTCTGCATTTAGTAAAGTTCCGTAGTAAAATTCATTAAAATATACCCATGTCTGATGTTAAAAGAAAAATAATGTCTTATGCTGCTTCTTTTAAACTAAAAGTAGTGAAGGCTGCAACACACCATGATATTTGGGAGTCAGCTTATATGCGAGTTTTTGCAAAATTCCTCATTTTGGGGTAGTTTTTTAAGGGTTGGCTTATATGCGAGATCGGCTTATATGCGAGTATATATGGTAGCTGGATCTACAGTTAATCAGTTATTGTCCAGGAAACATCTGAATAAATTCCACCAGAGGGCAACAAAGGCTTAGAAAATAATGACTTTGCACCCTGCAAGTTCAAGAAGGAAATCAAATGACATTTTTCTTCAGAGTAGCCGAGGTTGGCAGACTAAACATTAGGGCTCTTTGGAGGCTGCAGTGACAGCAAGATGGATGCTTTAAATTTCTCCATTTCAAGAATTGAGTAGATCTTGGCATAATACTGCATTCCCCCTTCCACCACCCCCTCCGTACATTCTATATTGTTATTTAGATTTGTCAGGGAACAAGCCACTCTTTCTCTTTGAATGTTAACTGTGTCTATTACTACTAGAACATGGTGTATCTTTCTGAATGCCCTGTCTCAAATCATGAGGAAGTATGGTTGTTCCTTCTACAAGTCTAATAACTTTCTGCAACTCAAAACATGGCAAACCCTCATGTAAGATTTGTTGTCATGCAGAAACATAGAATTACAGGTGAATATCTTGCATATTATTACCAACAATCTTAACAAGTTTCTGCATCCTTTATGTAAAAAAGATACTTTCTGAAGTAACAAATCATAAAGTAACAAATCCATTAGAAGTTACACTGAGCCACATTATAAATAGGAAGTGTTGATCTTATCAACAAAATGCATTTTTAAAGGTATTTGTTTGGATGCCAAAATTGCATTCAAAGTTAATGATTTAAGCCCCTGTCACACTGCACCAACGGATGCAAAGAGGATGTAAAACGGACAAAAAAGCTTGCCATCCATTGGAAAACGCGATGTACTCACTGCCTCCGTTTTGCTTCCTCTCTATCTGTCCAGCATCCATTTATTGACGTTTCATCCGCTCAGAAAGTTTTGAGCTGCTCAAAACTTTTGCGCGGAAAATGTATCCAATTCGTCCGTTCTGCATCCGCTACGCATCCGCAATGCATCCATTCTGCATCTGTTACACATCCGCTATATCCGCTAGGCATCCGCTGCGCATCCGCGCAACTCACATCCGCTCGGACACAGGGAGGAAGCGGAACGGATGCAGAATGGATGCAGAACAGATGCAGAACGGAAACGGAAATATTAAGGATGCCTAGAGGATGCCTAGAGGATGCCTAGAGGATGCAAAGGGACACCTATACTGCCTATAAAAAGGGGGAGCAACTCACCTGCATCTCACTTTCAGACCAGCAGCCCAGCTGTGCAGACCTCTGCAGCCTTCATCTGACTCTAGCTCTTCCACAGCATCCAGTCATGTCCACCGTGGATCGTAACACAGTCCTTTTGGCAGCCACCATTGTTCTGCAACAGTGCGAAGCCATCTACAGGCTCTGTGAACTCTACTACGTGAAGAAAAGGAGGCGGCCAAGAAGCATCTGGGTCCGAAGATGGATTGGGAGAAGAGCAGAGTACGGACTGTACAACAAGCTGATGGTGGAACTCAGGAACGAAGACACTCGGGCATTCCAGAACGTCGTGAGGATGCCTCCAGCCATGTTTGACGAAGCTGAGAGAGGAGATCTACGCTGCTCTTGATGGTGTCCCTGATCTCCAAGAGGACAGTGTGGCTCTGTCCCTTCAGTTTGCCTCTCTGCCTGCTTTCTGTGGAGGTGGAGCTGGGGGTGGGGGTGGGTTTGTCTCTGGTGGCAGCGGCCTCTTCTTGCTCCATCTGCATTAGGGGATCCTCCATGTGCTCCAGCATGGGGTGTGCAGCTGTCGGGGAGGTCTCCATCGCGCTCCAAAGATACCTGCCTTGACACAGGAGCTGACTCTTGGCCAGGAGAGGACTGGCTGTCTGTGGGCTGCCTGAGAGAGAGGGTTGACAGAGGGGCTGCTCCTCAGTGGTGGATCTCACCCTCCAAGAAGCTGTACTTTGCCATGACATAGATCTCCTGGTCGGTGAGCTTGACCGCGGCCTGGCCAGACTTCTTCAGGTGCAGCTTCCCGTACCATTTGTGCCTGTGCTTCCACCACCCCAGGAGGACATCTGAAGTGTAGCCCAGGCTCTCCGCTTTCTTTCTCCAAGCTGTCTGCTTCCGCTTGGTGTCTCGATAGAGCCTGTGTCCTTGCCTCCAGAGGTACTCGTTCTCCCTCAGCCCTTCCAGCACCTCCTCTGTATCCGCTCAGCATCCGCTCTGCATCCGCTCCTTCCGCTGCACGTCTGCTTTGCTGTTCTCCCCCGGAAGCCCTGCGGATGTGTCAGCTGCATCCATCCGCTTCCATCCACTAGGCTTCCATGGAGCATCCGCTTAACATCCTCGCTACGTCCTCCCCATGTCCTTTCCTTTCCGTTGTTGTCCGCTCTCTTTATGCAAATTTGGGGCACTTTTGAGAGCGGATAACAACGGATGGACAATTTTCTCGTCCGCGGTGTCCTTTTTACATATGTTTTGCATCCGTCGGCCGATGTGACCTAGTCTTTAGGAAAACCAAGAATCACCAGCTGAAAGAGAAAACTCAGAGTAGACACCAAACCGGTAATAACACCAGTTGAATCCAGTAATAACACCAGTTAAATCCCACCCCTGCCTTAATTAAAGAATACCACTGGTGTGGCAAATTTTTAAGAGAGCAGGGGATGGGGTCCACTGTCCAACAAAATGGGGATTGGGGACAAAGACACACACAAAATCTCACGTGTTCCAAAATATAAAAGCAACATTATAAAATTTGCTTTCAAGCAAAGAAAACTCACAAAATTACACAGCACCATCAAAGTTTGAAAACAATCACAGAATGTACATCTGCCACAAATTTAAAAATGTAAAAGCATAATATCACATAAAATTTGCTTGCAAGCACACTCATAACATAAAATTTGCTAGCAAGCAAACTCACAAAATTAACTCACAACACACCATGTATGTAAATATTGAATTTTTTATAAAAAAGAGCAACTTTTACCCAAAATCAGGTGAAGCAGGCAGGCAGATTGAATTGCTCACAGAATCACAGAATGAATCACAGATCTACCTTTCTGCAACCTGTTACCTGAGTCTGCACTGAAAAATAGAAGCATCAGTCCTCTGACTTTGGGACAGAAGGCAACATTCCATCCATTCAGCTCTGCTCTCAGGCCACTTCTTCTCCATGAAGCACTGAGCTGAGCTCCTTGGCTTTTGAAATCCAGCACTGAGAACTCAGAGATGCCCTCAGTGCTATTTTTTTTAACTCATCTGAGGCCGGGTTCAGAGAACCATTAGGGACTGAGATAAGAGGTAAGAGCAGGGAGGGTCGGCAGGGCTAGTCAAAATTTTCCCAACTGGTTCTCTGAACCAGTCAAAAATTTTCCCTAGAGATCTCCCAAACCCTCCCCTCAACCCCCTGAGTACCACTTCTGACTGGGGTTCAGGGAAGCCTCCTGGGCAAAGCTGTACAACATTGAGGGGGGATCAGCTGTGCCATGTGATTTAGATCAGTAGAAGGCAAGAAATCTGATGATTTCCTGCTTTCTAGCTAATCTGAATCATGTGACACATCTGATTATTGGAAAACAGCTGGAGGGCGAAAATTACCCAATGGTAAGTGAACCATTTCACCCTTTCATCTTCCCAATACATCTAACTGCCCCAAAACAGGAACCCAGGGGACTTTTCAAGCCCTAATAGACTCAGGCTGCACTAGATTCTTGATCAACCTAGCCATGGTCCTGAAACTAGGTTCAGAGCAAAAAGACTGGCCCACCCAATCCAGTCTGAACAGGTCAATTGGTCCCTATTGGGGGGAGCCTATGCCACCCACCTGACTGAACCAGTGAGGCTAGAGATAGTGAATCACTAGGAAGTAATTCAATTCATAATAGACCCCATAATGACAGATGCAGTCATACTGAGACTCTCCTGCTAGATGTGGCGCCCGATCATTTGGTGGGAAGGGGGTAGCCACAGACTAAGGATAGCAAGGGGACCCCAACTCCTCCACACTAGCAGATAGAAGCACCACCCACACAGGGAACCCTCCCAAAGGGCCCACCAGAACAACTAGCAGCCACTTCTGACAAAACCCCAGAGGCCAAGCAAATCCCAAGGTAATATCAAGATCTCGTAGAAGTATTCAGTGAGGCCAAGTGCAATGTCCTGCCTCCCCACCATGAGATAGACTGCATCGTCAAAATCATTCCCAGGGCAAAACTACCCAAGCCCAAACTATATGCCATTATGCCCTGGGAAATGCAAGAAATGCACAAATGCATAGACAAAAACCAATCAAGGGGTTCGTCAAGCCAGCCAAGCCATGGGTTGCAGCCCCAGTCCTGTTCAAAGAGAAAAAAGATGGAACTATGAGATTATGTGTTGATTTTAGAGGCATAAACTGTGTGTGTGTATACACAATCTACACCCCCTCCCTCTCATGAAGGACATACTATCTTACCTGGCCAAGGGGATTATTAGACCTCAGAGAAGGACACTACCAAATACACATCAGGGAGGGAGATGAATGGAAAACAGCATTCAACTGCCCTCTAGGGAGCTTCCAATTCAAAGTCATGCCTTTTGGACTGCAGCCCCCCCCAGCAATGTTCATGCAGTTAATAAATGAGGTGTTGCATGAGCACCTCTATAAAGGGGGTCTTGTTTACCTAAACGATATCCTCATCTACACTGAGACTATGGACGACCACATACCCCTGGTCCACCAGGTCCTGGAAAGACTTCTGGCAGCCAACCTGTATGTCAAGTTATCAAAATGCAAATTCCACCATGCACAGCTAGACTACCTGGGCTACTGAATGTCAAATGAGGGAATAGAGATGGAGCCAGCCAAAATACAAACCACCTTAGGCTGGCAGTCCCCTCGCACCCACAGCCAGCTACAAAGCTTCTTAGGGTTCACAAACTTCTATTGGCAATTCATCCCCTCCTTCATGAAGATTGCCAAACCCATGTCAGACCTCCTAAAGACAGAAAGCCCAGGAACAAAAACTGCCGGTGACAACCTCTACAGTGGGACCTAACCTGACAAAAGGCATTTGAAACACTGAAAGAACTGTTTGCACAAGAACCAGTGCTGAAGCATCCCAACCATGAACAACCCTTCATCATCCAAGCAGACGCCAGCGACGTGGCAGTGGGAGCCGTGTTACTCCAAAGAAATAGCCAAGGAAACCTACAAGCTCATGGACACAAAGAGGCAATGGGCTGCATGGGAAAAAGAGGTTTCGCAGTGAGATGGGCACTATTAAACTGGTGCCACCTACTGGAAGGGGGAGGGGTAGAGGCTGTTCAAAATCTGGGCCAACCATAAAAATCTGAAGGCCCCTAGGACCCTGTGAAAACTATCACCCAAACACGTCTGCTGGGCTCAATACTTCAACTGGCTTGACTTCATACTAAAGCACATCCCAGGGAGGTGAAACTTTCTGGCTGACACCTTCTCCAATGGCACAGTACAAATGCAAATGGGAGAAGGTACAGGATGCCATCGTCCCCTCTGCACTAATAACTGCCCAAGTAACCACCAGGCGACAAAACTGCAACCAGTAAGATCAACCTGGAAGCGATCTAACCATGAAACTCAAAAACGAACTGCTAGCTGACCCCTGGTTCTGAGACAATCAAAAGGGATGACATGGTGTGGAAGGGGATGAAACTCTATGTCCTAGAATCCCTATGGACCCTAATTCTCCAGACGACCCATGCCACCAAACCAGCAGGCCACTTCTGGTTCTTAAAGACTTTACACTTAGCATGGAGGCAATTCTGGTGGCTCACCCTAAAGAAAGACATTGACAGTTATGTGAAAAGTTGCACCATTTATGCTGCAATGGAAAAATGACCGGGAAAACCCCCTGGACTGCTGCAACCAGTAGCAGAGCCAACAAGGCCATGGGAGGAAATCACAATGGACTTTATAGTGAAGTTGTCAAAAGATGGGGGGAACACAGAGGTCTGGACTGTAATAGACCTGTTCTCCAAACAGGCACACTTCATACTCTTCAGTGGACTATCCTTAGCCCACCAGTTAGCCAAGCTGTTTCTGAAGCACATCTACTGCCTGCATGGAGTACCATGAAGAATGATCTCAGACAGAGGAGTCCAGTTCACCAACTAAGTTCTGGAGAGAGTTCTTGTGGTCCATTGGGTTGTTCCAGGTCCTTAACTTGGCCTTTCACCTGAGCACCAATGTGGGGGCCAGAGCCACTGAACACCATGGTAGAGCAGTACCTGAGGTGCTATGTGAACTATCAGTAATCCAATTGGGTAGACTTCCTGCCTTTCATGGAGATCGTGTACAATAATGCTGTTCACAGTAGCACAGGACTAACCCCATTCAAAGTAGTGAGAGGCATAGACTTCATCCCAGTTCCTGAGTATCCAAGGGATCCCCCCTCCTCAATCAGCTTGACAGGTTGGATGTCAATGCTGAAAGCAACTTGGGAGAAAGCTTTAGCTAAAGTGGTGCAAACCTGTAAGAAACAAGCAGACAAACACTGAGCTCTGCAACTTCCATTCCAATTGGGGGAGAAGGTCTACCTCCCCACAAAATATCTGAGGTTAAGACTCTATAGCAGGGGCCAAAGTTTATTTGACCATTCCCCATAGTAAAGATAATCAACCCAGTCACAGTGCAATTGAAATTTCCCTGACTGCTAGGGAAGATACAGCCGGTATTCCATAGTAGTCTCTTAAAACCTGTGGTTGGATTGACCCTGAGACTGCTACCCCATGAGTCCCCAAACCCTATGGTCACAGAGGGCCAAACCCATTATGAGGTGCAGTAAATCCTCAATTCAAGGTGGCACAAGAAATAACTTCAATACTTAATCAAGTGGAATGGTTACCCCTTATCAGAGGCATCTTGGATAAAGAGTAGAAACATCCAGGCTGATTGCCTTATAGCAAAATTCCATGCAGAAAATCCAAACAATTGCGGAGGGGGGGTCGCACCCCTAAATTCTATACCTGTAGTCAAATTGTTTTAGCTTTACACAGGTCACCTTCAGGAAGTGAGGGGAGCCGAATGTCAACTCATAAAGCATTCCTGGCTTGCTTTTGAGTTGCTATAAGAAGGAGGGGGGAGATCTGATGGAACAGTTCATTGCTATGATCAGAAGCACATTCCATGCATGTCTTTCTTCAGATTGTGTCTCAAGTTCCCAAGCCCAGTTGGAGAGGCGTGTTTTCCACAGCCTGTGAAAATGCTTTGTTGGGGAATGTGATTTATGACACACCCTGGGAGGTGGGGGGAAACAGAGTCATAGGTGAACAGTAAATTATGTAGGGGAGAGCTGACTGCACTTGGGAAAAGTGCTGACATGTTGCTCCTAATAAATAGTTGGGTTTCTTTTGAAACTTGGCTCGAGGCTCATGAATTAATTAGAGCATCAGTCGGAACTCTGACAGCGTAATTTATTCTTTGTAACTTTTTTTATTTTTCTTGGTAAATATAAATTAATAGCTCGATCAATTTCAAGCAAAAAATGTTATAAAAATCTACATTTTTACAACCTGAAAACAAATGGTGTCAATTTAAGGCCCTGTCACACTGCCCAAGAGATGCAAAACGTTAGTAAAAAGGACACAAAGGACGAGAAAAATGTTCCATCCATTGTTATCCGCTCTCAAAAGGGGAAAAAATTTGCATAACCAGAGCGGATAACACGGAAAGGAACAGACGCGGGGAGGACGCAGAGCAGATGGAAAGCGGATGCGGAATGGAAGCCCAGTGGATGGAAGTGGATGAGAGCGGATGGCACATCCGCAGGGCTTCCGGGGGGCCTCAGCAAAGTGGACGCAGAACGGAAAGAGCGGATGCAGAGCGGATGCCGAGCAGATGAAGCGGATGCACAGCGGATGAAGCAGATTCAGAGCGGAAGCCTAGCGGATGCACAGCGGAAGCTGAATGGATATCGAGCGTTAATTGCACATGTGGGGGGGATGCATTGCGTAAGCCCCGCAGATATAAAGGGAAGCAGCTCCCAAGCAGGTCACCATTCGGAGGAAAGACCTGCTGCTGGATACATCGAGTTCTTGCCTGCCCTGCCTGCATGCCTGCCTGAAAGCCTTGCTGCAAGCCTTGCTGCAAGCCTTCCTGCTAGCCTTGCTGCAAGCCTGCCTCCCAGCCTCCTGGCCAGCCTCCCTGCCAGCCTTGCTCTCTGCCTGCCTGCCAGCCTTGCTGCCAGCTTGCCTTCCAGCCTCCCTGCCAGCCAGTCTGCCTGCCAGCCTTGGTGCCAGGCTGCCTGCCTTCCTGCCAGGCTTCCTGTCAGCCTTCCTGCCAGCCTTAGTGCCTGCCTGTCTGCCAGCCTTCATACCTACCTGCCAGCCTTCCTGCCAGCCTTGGTGCCTGCCAGCCTCCCTGCCATCCAGCAACCCCACAACATGGGGAAGAAGCGAAAGCCTCAGCAACCTGCCGCCATCCCTGGCAAGAGGGACAGGGCCACCCTCCCACCCCCTGTCCCTGACTCTGCTTCTGCTGGGGCTTCTGCTGCTCGGGCTCGCTTTTCTGGTGCTGGAGGTTCTGCTGAAGCTGCTCCTGGCGGTGGTGCTTCTGCTGGTGCTTACTCTGCTGAAGCTGCTCCTGGTCCTGCTGGTCCTGCTGATCCTGCTTGTGTTCCTGGACTTGTTCGTACTGCTCGTACTGCTCATGCTCCTGGTCTTGCTCGTCCTGCTCGTCCTGCTTGTCCTGCTGGTCCTGCTGGTCCTGCTCGTGCTCCTGGTCCTGCTCGTGCTCCTGGTCTTGCTGGCACTGCTGGTGCTTACTCTGCTGCTACGGATCCTGGTCCTGCTGGTGCTGCTGCTGCTGCTGCTGCTGCTGCTGCTGCTTCTGCTACTGCTACTGATCCTGCTGGTGCTGGTGCCGCTGCTACTGCTGCTGCTGCTGCTGATTATGATCCTGCTGGTGATGATGATGATGATGATGATGATGATGATGATCCTGCTGGTGCTGCTGCTGCTGGTGGGGTGGAGGAGCAGCCCCTACTACCTGGGAGCCCCTCTGATGAGGGCCCATCTGGTCCTGCCAAAGGGAGGAAGAGGCATATGCGACAACGGGAGAGGAGGCAAGACTCCATTGAGGAGGAACACGAGGATGAGGTGCTGGAGTGGCTGAGAGAGAATGACTATCTGTAGCGGAAGGGACACCGGCTGTACAGGGACAACAAGTGGAAGCATGCTGCTTGGAGAGAGAAGGCGGTGAGTATGGGCTACACTTCGGAGGTGCTCCTCGGCTGGTGGAAGCACATACACACCTGGTACAGGAAGCTGCACCTGAAGAAATCTGGCCAGGCCACGGTTAAGCTGATGGACAGAGAGACCTACATCATGGCCAGGTGTAGCTTCCTGGAGGGTGAGATCCGCCACCGAGGAGCAACCCCTCTGTCTACCCTCTCTCTCCAGCAGCCTGCTGAGAGCCAGTCCTCTTCCAGCCGAGAGTCAGTTCCTTTCTCCAGGCAGGTTTCTGTGGAGCGTGCCACGGCGGAGAACCCGCGGACAGGTGTTGTAACTGTGGTGGAGCGTGTGGAGGACTCCCTGGTGCAGTGGGAGAAAGGAGACGGCGCGTCCACCACAGCCGTATCCGCATCCACCCCCAGCTCCACCTCCACAGAAAGGCAGAGAGCCAGACAGCAAGAGGGGCAGAGCCACACTGTCCTGCTGGAGATCAGGGACACCATCCGGACCAGCATAGATCTCCTCTCTCAGCTGGTCCACACCGACTCCTCATCCTCCAACCGCAAGCCCTTCCTCACCTATGTCAACCAGACCCTCAGGGACATGGAGGAACCCCAGTACCAGGTGATGAAGGACCGGATCACCGAGCTGCTTCACAACCCTCCAGATCCAGAGGCACCTGCTCCCACCCAGTCCAGGTCTGCTCCTCCACCCCAGGTGATGTCCCTCCCATTCCAAGGCTTTTCACAGCCCCTCACCTACCAGGGCTATGGCTACCAGGAGATCCAGCAGCACAGGCAGCAGCCCTTCCCAGTCCAGGCACAGAGTCATTGGACGACACCGTTGCCACTGGTTCCACTGATGCCACCGATGCCACCCACGAGACTGATGCCACCGACACCACCAACGCCAGTCCTCACCCAGCTGCAGACCAGACAGCCCCACTACACTGCTCCTTCCTCCACCCCACAGCCAAGTCCGGCCTCAGTACATCTGTCCTCGGTACTGGGGCTGACACCACATGGCATGGAGGAAGGAGCTCTCAACATCACGGGTCTGAGCCAGCTGTCCGAGAGCTTTCTCAACACACCGTCACCTGTTGTCCTCTTGGGGCCAGGCACCCCAGTGGGGCTTCAGACCAGCATTCCAGCACTAGCCACCTCCACAGCACCTGGACCCTTCATCCCCGAAACTGGGCACACCTCCGAGTGACCAAGAGGAGTGCCAGAGACTGGCTGTCTGGCTACCTGTGGACTTTATTTGGACACTTTCCTTAGGTCATTTTTCTTTTACAGCTTCTTGTTCAGTGGGGTGGGCAGGGATACCTGTGGAATGAGCAGGGATACCTTTGGGATGGGTAATAGCTGTGGAATAGATAAACCTCCAGTGCAAGCATAGTGGGACTGTATGGTCCACCCTCCCAGGTGCCACACCTATGGTATTATTATCAATACTAATGTAATCATTGATCCACAGATGTCAACATAAACACAACTCTTTATTAAATGCCCTGTTCATTGTAGGCCAACCAAACATATATGGAAACTTTTAGAATTGGCTTAAGCCTTTGCATGCTTGTGGGATGGGTTAAGATAGAAGTGGGGTGGGCAGGGATACCTGTGGAATGAGCAGGGATACCTTTGGGATGGCTAATAGCTGTGGGATAGATAAACCTCCAGTGCAAGCATAGTGGGACTGTATAGTCTACCCTCCCAGGTGCCACACCTATGGCCCTTTTCTATCAATAATAATGTAAGCATTGATCCACACATTTGAACACAAACACAACTCTTTATTAAGCGCCCTGTTCATTGTAGGCCCACCCAACATACATGGCCCAATCTCATCCGTGTGATGAGACAGGCTGAAGGAAGCATCCATTAATCATCTATCATCCTGTCTTGCCACTCCACTGCTCCAGCTGGGGAGTTGCACCAGTGTTTCAGGAGGTTGCGCTGCTTCTTCCTTCATGTGAGGCTCTGTTGGGGCCTTACACATCCTCAGTGTCGATCAGGTTTTGCCCTTGCCTCCATTCCCCAGGCTCCATGTCCCCATTGCCTTGTTGGAGGTCCACAAGCCTTTCTGCAAGACTGGGTGGCGGGTGCGCATGAGATTGTGCAAGATGCAGCAAGCTTCCACGATCCTCCTCACGGTCTCTGGGCGATGCTGCATGGTGGTGAGAAGTACCTGGAACCTGTTGGCCAGGATGCCAAAGGCGTTCTCCACCGCCTTGCCCTGGTCAGCCTGTAGTTGAAGATCCTCTTTTCACGGGTGAGGAGTCTGGAAGTGTAGGGCTTCATGAGGTAGGTTCTGAGGGAGAAGGCGTCATCCCCCATGATGAAGTAGGGCACATCTTGCGTGTCATTGGGCAGGGGGTCTGGATCTGGGAAGCCCATGATGAGGTTGCGTTCCAGCCCCTCCTTGAGGTCACTGGCGTTGTATACCTGGGCATCTGAACATGGGCCGTTGCCTGAAGCATCAATGTACATGAACTTGTAGTCAGCATCGACCATGGCAAAGAGGACGATGCTGAAGAAGCCCTTGTAGTTGAAATAAGTGGACCCCGACTTGGCTGGAGCTTTGCAGGCCACTGCTTCCCATCTATGGCTCCAACGATGTGTGGGAAATTCCACTTCTGATACCACTGCTCTGCAACTTTCTTCCATCTTCTTCAGTGGAGGGGCACTGGAGGAGCTCCTCCAGGTATTCTTCGATGATGGCCTGCACCACTTCTCTGACCACAATGCTGATAGAGTTGTGTGGCACCCTCCAGCCATACTGCATGCTCCTGTAGGTGGTCCCTGAGGCCAGGTGGCGCAGAGTGAGTGCCACCTTCAGCCCAGGGTCCAGGCTGGGCCGGAAGTTGGTGCTCTGCTTGGTCAACCTGGGTGTCAGCCACTGCACAACTTTGTCAAACATGTCTGGAGGCATCCTCTTGAAGTTCTGGAATGCACGAGTGTCTTCGTTCCTGAGCTCCACCATCAGCTTGTCGTACAGTCCATACTCTGCTCTTCTCCCGATCCATCTTCGGACCGAGACGCTTCTTGGCTGCCTCTTTTTCTTCCCGTAGTAGAGTTCACAGAGCCTGTAGATGGCTTCGCACTGTTGCAGAAGGATGGTGGCTGCCAAAAGGGCTGTGTTACGATCCACGGTTGACATGACTGGATGCTGTGGAAGAGCAAGAGTCAGATGAAGGCTGCAGAGGTCTGCACAGCTGGGCTGCTGGTCTCAAAGTGAGATTCAGGTGAGTTGCTCCCCCTTTTTATAGGCAATATAGGTTTTCCACTATGTGTCCTTTTGCATCCTCTAGGCATCCTCAAGGCATCCTCTAGACATCCTTAATATCCGAGATAGGTCCCCTCTGCGAACGTTTTTTCCATTTTAAATGCTTTGTTTCTGTGCTGCATCCGTTCTGCATCCGTTCTGCATCCATTCCGCTTCCTCCCTGCGTCCGAGCGGATGCGAGTTGCGCGGATGTGGAACAGATGCCCAGCAGATATAGCAGATGCGTAACGGATGCAGAACGGACAAATTGGATACATTTTCCGCTCAAAAGTTTTGTGCAGCTCAAAACTTTCTGAGCGGATGAAACGTCAATAAACGGTTGCTGGACGGATAGAGAGGAAGCAAAACGGAGGCAGTGAGTACAGAACAGATACATCGCGTTAACCAACGGATGGCAAGCTTTTTTGTCCTTTTTACATCCTCTTTCCATCCGTTGGTGCAGTTAGACAGGGGCTTTAGAGATGCTAGATCAGCAACTATTAAATCATAGTTTGCTTTTTTAAAATTATAATTCAAAGAACAAGAATCATTAAGACCCAGTTCAGGAGCGCACAAATTAATAGAAAAGGCAATCGTATTATGATTGCTTTTAGAAAAAGGATCTTTTACTTGTAAATCATAAATTAAGTTTAAGCTATTACAAAAAAATAGATCAGGTAATAACATGTAATTATCTTTTATGCCTCAAATCTATCCATTCTTTCACCCATGTAAGTGCAGATGCCTGCACTTTACATTATTTATACAATTTATATTACTGCTCATTTCACAGTAGTGACTTTGAGCAGTGCACAGAGGACTAGAACAAAACAAGAACAAATATATAACTTGAATATCAAGTTATTGATACTGATCCATAATATTAGTAATAGTATTAATTAATAGTAATAATAATATAGCAATATAAAATATGCCTAGCATTTCAGAATCACAAAATTCAGTAACTGTACCCCTAAATAAAAGTAGTATTAATATTCATAACATTGGTTTTTTTAATCTGGTTTACTTGGGAAGGCTAACACCAATTTTACAAGTCTGAAAGTCTTCTTTTTGTCCTTGCCTTTATCTACAAGAGAAATCGGAAAGGTCAAGTCTGCTGAGACATTTTCTCAAACTGCATTTTCATTTTGGTGTCAAATTTCTTTTATCTAATCATTGTCTTAGTGGTGGTTCTTCCTCCTGTTCCTCAAGGTTATTCTCAAATCCCATCATAATATATGTCAGGTTCCATGGGACATAAAGAAATAGGAATCAGCAATTGCAACAAAATTTTAAAAGAATATCTATTTCAGCAATAATATAGTCTAACCCTAAAATGTGACTAAATAAAAGAAGCCATAAGAGCCTCATTCATATATCAGAGGAACATGAATGGAGTTTCTTGAAGGCACATTTGGGTAATTTCTTAAAGTTCCTCCCAAAGCCACAAATTACATATAAGAAAAAATAAATACCAGAGAGATGAAAGAAGAAAAGGGCTCAGTCTGCCATTTTGAGTTTGGTTCTACTTCCATTTACAAATGGTTCCAATCCCTTGTTGATTTTTCTATTCTATTCTATTCTATTCTATTCTTCTATTCTAAGCTATCCTCTAAAACCACTGCAAACAATGAAGCAAATTTTATGAGTTTGCTTGCAGGCAAATTTTATGTGACAGACTGAGCTTGCCCATGGCAGATAGATAGATCTCTGAATGAATCTGTGATTCTGTGAGTAACTCAATCTGCCTGCCTGCTTTGCCTGATTTTGGGTAAAAGTTGCTCTTTTTTAATTAAAAAAAAATCAATATTTATATATTTATATACAAGCCATGCCCAGCCAGTCACATGACCACCAAGCCACACCCACAAATTAGGCCCTACCCACAGAACCAGTTAGTGGTTCCTGGGATTTAAAATTATGAGTTTGGTGGTCCCTGAGGTCCAAAAGGTTGGCAACCCCTGAATTAGAACACTTGCTAAGCAACAGACCATTAAGCAAGGACCACTTGTATTTTGTTTGCCTTAAGGGTACAGACTGTATGAAATCTGTATGGAAGAAAGAAAAAGAAAGAAAAAAAAAGAAAGAAAGAAAGAAAGAAAGAAAGAAAGAAAGAAAGAAAGAAAGAAAGAAAGAAAGAAAGAAAGAAAGAA
>BLBF01000006.1:70233869-70268715 GCA_015471245.1 Laticauda colubrina
CTCTCTCTCTCTCTCTCTCTCTCTCTCTCTCTCTCTCTCTCTCTCTCTCTCTCCCTCCCTCCCTCCCTCCCTCCCTCCCTCCCTCCCTCTCTCTCTTTCTCCCTCTCTCTCTGTACAGTATATATCCATTATAATATATATGGTAGATAATGTATATTTTTGTGTGCCAATATACACTCTATACTATATAACAAGTATGTACACATATGGCATATATACATAGGATTACATTGTGTATTTTTGATGTTCAGTAGTAGTAAATAAATAGACAGGGAAATTATATCTCTTTGAGGCCAGGCAAGATGCCCCTTGATGTGAGTGACATCAAGTTGGCCATGCCCACTCAGTCACATGACCACCCAGCCATGCCCACAGAACCAATAGTAAAAAAAATTTCAATACCACCACTGTTTAGATCCCTTCTCCTAGCCTTGCCTGGCCCCACACAGGAGGTGGAGGATGCTGATGCTGCATATGGAAGTGTGGAGGAGAAAGTTTTTAGGAAACAGTTTCCTTCACAGTCCAGTTTGTGAATTGACAGATCTCTGGAGAGGGGGAGGGGTGGGGGGCAGCTGCATGAGGGAAGGCTGCCCCATAAGCCAGCATCCTTACCACATATGATTGGAAATGGGGATTCCCTTTCGAGAAGTGCCAGCCTCCCTCATGTAGGACCGTGCTTCCTCCCTTGCCCTCCAGAGATCTGTCAAGGAAGAGTTGGACTTGGAGGAAACTGCTTCCTGCAAACTTTCTCCTCCATGCTTCCACATACAGCAGCATTGTCCTCTGCCTCTTGCTTTGCTGGGAGGGGGCACTGAACAGGGAAACACCAGTGATGTCTGGGATTGTGAGAACTACATCTCCTTTGGCACACGCACATACACACACACTCACACCGTTCCAAGCTTGGAGACTTTTATCCACATCTGAGCTTGCAAACTGCCAATCATGCCTGGGCTTGGGGAGAAGGACCTCTCTGTGCATCAATGTCCCCAAACTTAGAATGTGGCATCTGTGTGTGTCTGTGTGTGCACATGTGCATGCACTTGGCTGCCAGCAGTTTGGGGAGGCAAGATGCTTTTGGGGCACCGAATTGTCCCTATATTGAATTAGCCAGTGCAACTTGTTCCATCATGACCCAGCCATCCCAAGTCATCTGTCCCAAGTCAGCAGTGTTGAGCCGGCTATGCCAACCTGGCCATGCTTACCCAGCCATGCCCACCTAGTTGCTATGACCTGGCTGTGACCACCCATCTGTGCCCATCTGGCTGTTGTGAGTCATCATAGTCTTACATGCAACTGGCCTTTTGAGGGCAACCATAATGTTGATGCAGCCCTCAACGAAATAATTGAGTTTGACACCCCTGCTTTAACCAATTTTGAGAGTATAATACAGATCTAAAGACCAATTAGTGATAACTCAGATAAATCTGCTTATCAGATCAGATTTAAATCTGGAGGTAATCAGTCTTGTATTGAATGTCCAAATATGCAGAAGACTAAATGTTGTCCTGTTACTTAACATTTGGGTGGACTAGGAAAGCCATTATATTTCAGGAATTCTTGAGCAAATGATAAAAAAAATAGGTACATTTGAAAATCATTACCATGAACCAAGTCATTATAATTTATAACCTAACAAATAAATCTGCAAGGAAGATTTTCTGGGAAACAGTGATTCACTCAATGAATTTTACAGCTGAGCCTAAAACTACATATTATAGTAGTAGAGTTATTTTTATATATTTATTTTATTTATTTATTTTGTCAAGCATGCATTTGATAATATATATATATATAAGTATAAACATGAAATAGATACGAATAAAAGGGAACATTAAGACAGGGATGGTAGGCACATTGGTGCGCTTATGTATGCCCCTTACAGACATCTTAAGAATGGGGTGAGGTCCCCCCAGTATGCAGATGATGCAATCCACATTGTTGACAATACAGGAAATGATGGTTAAACTCCAAGAAAACATGTCAAAAAACCATGGAGAAATAAAATCAGAAATGGGGGAAATGAAAAGAGAAATACATAAACTTCATGATAGGATGGGCTCAATCCAGGAAGTGATCCAGAAAAATGAGGAAAGAATAAAAACAATTGAAAATAGAATGGAACAAACTGAGAAAAAATTAGAAATGGTCGACCGGAAAATGACAGGGCTGAATAAAGATCTAGAAGAATCCCTGATACATTTAGAGATGGATCGGGCCTCGTTTTTCTTGAGGTTCCAAAATGTAACAGTCAAAGGAAGAGTAGCTAGAGATGTTGATGTTGATGTTGATTGCAGAAGCCCTTCAGAGGGATAAGCAGGAAATCCTAAATAAATTAGATGAAGTCTACAGAGTGTTCACAAGCTATGTCAGACCCCATAGACTCCCCAGGGAAGTACACATAAGATTCACCCATAAAAAGATCAGAGACATTATATATAAGATCACAAGGGAGGCCAATTATGTACAAAGGGAAAGAAATAATTACATTGAAGCAAATCCCCAGAAGAGTCAGTGAACAACAGAAGGACTACCATTTTCTAGTGACCCAACTAAACAAGAGAAATACACTGTTTTGATGGATTACTCCAGAGGGAATGCTAGTCTCCTGGAATGATAAAAATATTAAAATTGACAGTTTGGAAAAGGCCCAAGAACTCCATGACCAATTAGTCATACCAGAGGAAGAATACAGCAGCAGAGAGGAGTTGGAATTGGCTAGTCAAGATGAACAATGGCAGGAGACCAGAGAAAAAGAGCAAGAAGAGAGGAATAATGAGGAGAAAGAACATCAAGAAGAAGGAGTAAGAATGAGGACTCAAAGAGAAACTAGGACTAATAGAAGGCAGCAATTAGTACAAAAATAAAAAATGGAAGAAGAATTGAAACGAATATCTATTAATGTTAATGGCTTAAACTCGCCATATAAAAGAAGTGAAACAAAAAATGGATATTATGTGCCTTCAGGAGGTGCACATTAAAAGACAAGATGAGGAATATTTACAATGTAATAAATTGGGGAAACTTTATTCAGTGTTAGCAGAAGAGAAAAAAGGAGAGGTATACATTAAAGAAGGGATAATAGCTAAACAAATAAATACGGATACAAAAGGAAGAATATTGAGATAGTTGAATTAACAAAAATATATTATTAGTTGTTATATATGCACCTAATAAAAATCAAAGTGAGTTTTACAAAAATGTGCATGATAAGATCATAGTAATAGGGAATGATAATGTATGTTTAATTGGTGACTATAATGCAATAGTGAACATTAAAAAATATTATGCTAGTGACCAAAAAAACAAAACAAAAATAAAAAGAATATATTTCCCAAAATTTTCTTTGAAATGATAGAACTAAATTTGTTAGATCTATGGAGAACCTTAAAGGCAGGAGAAATTAAATTAAATTCACCTTTCTATTCTAATCTTCACAAATCCCGGTCAATGATTGATATGGCCTGGATAAATGGAGATCTAGTTAAAAAATTGAATCAGTAGAGATTATGTCAAATATAATCATATAATGATATAAACCATATAAACCATATAATATATGGTTGAGCCAACCATAACCTTCTTAAAATAACATGGAAAGGACAAAAAAGGAACTAGATTTCCTTCTAACTTTCTTCTATTTTTGATTTCTGGGTAGGAGGGTCAAAGTTCAGCTTTTCATAAATTAAACACATATGGCCAACACAGTTGAAGTTAAAAGATGTAGTGGTTGTTGGAGGTTCTGAAGCAGCCTGCATTTGAGGGTGTGAAATATGGTCACAATTGTCTAGGTTGCATAATCTACCAATGATATTTTGTGATATGTTGTTGCCCTAGTATATCCTTCAAGCTTAATATTCTTTGGGGCTTTTCCCATAGGCATATAAAAGGACTTCAGTGTTTCTTCTGTTTTATTGTGATATTTTGTGCTTTTCTCCTTTAGCAACATCAGCAGGTTTATTCTTCACCCAAAGAAATGAAAATTAGTAACTCTCCACTTCTTCAACAGCACTTAAAACACATAAATATAAACATCAAGCCTTTCTTTGAACCATAAAGGAATTTGTAATACATATTTTTAAACTTCATCAAGGTTATCATCTCTTCTGAACAACTAATTAAGCTTTAATTTCATGACATGGCATTTTAAAGTACCCAGCAATCACCTGTGGTTCTGATAAAGATTCTGGTGAGAAAGGTATGTACTTGAGCTAGCAATTTAACTAAGAAAAACAGATGAAGTATTTTTTTCCTTTGCTGAAAACAATACAATTATTACATCTTACATCTGTTGTTTCCTGCTGTAAGACAACTATTGATGAAGACAAGAATAACAAAAATATTTAACTTCCACTTATTTTCATAATTCCAGGAAAGTGTGTGTGTGTGTGTGTAAATATTAACCTTTTGGATCAATGAGATGAGAGGTAGTACTGGCAGTCATGTAAATGCCTTCTTCTAGGACTGCTGTGTTGATTTTATTTGTACTGGATTTGGAACATGTTCCTTCCATTTTATCTACATATTAGCTCCTCATTGAGCCTTACCCTCAGGGGTGGGATTCTAGTGGTTCGGTCTAGTTGTATAGAACCAGTTGTTACCATTCCTGGTAGTTCAAAGAATTGATAAATTGGACCTCTGGCTGGCCCTGCCCCTCTCCACCCACTTCTCTGCTGCCTGCCTGTCAGCCCTTATCATACATTTGTGACTTTTTGTGTTTGTGCAACACTGCTTGCAGCCTGCTCTTGCGCGCCCACCAGGCCAGCCATTGCTGCCTGCCTTCTGCTGAAGCCCTGCCTTTACTGATCTCCCTGGGTGAGTGGGGCTTTGTAAGCCCCAATTGCCTTCCCCCTCCACTTGCCTTTTGCTGCCTCCACCAGTTACCTACCCCCCCTTGCCTTTTGCTTCTGCCGCCAGTTGCCTTTCCCCCACCACTTGTCTTCCACCGAGGAACACATGGAGAGGCTTGTATAGGATCTGGCCAGGTCAGCGGCTACTTCTCTCACCTGCTGCTGCATAGCAGAAAGCTTCCAAGTCCCCCCTCCCATTAGCGATGGCTCCTGGACAAGTAGAGAAGCAAGCCAGGTTGAATCTTGCTTCTCTCTGCTTGCCCAGGAGCCATTTCTGATGGGGGGGGGGGATTTGGAAGCTTTCCACTGTGCTGGAAAACTTTTGCTTTCCCAAAAACAGCAGCAGGAAAGAACACGTGGAGAGGCTCGTGTCAGCAAGGCGCCCCTTGATTGCATCCAGGACAGCTGAAAATAATTTCTCCCATGATTAAAGAATAATGGGCCTTCACAAAAACACAAAAAAATGCTCTGATTTAAAAAGATTTCTGTTCTTGAAGAATTATCTCCATAAGATGATGCATTTATTATTTCCTGGGTTTCAAGCTTGAGTGACAGCTCTGTGCTTGTGGAGATAGGGAACTAGTGGGGGTAATAGGCATGATAAATGAATATAAGCAGACTTGTATTTGGTAATTTTGGGGGGAAAATGCCCACTTGTGAGGATTCTCTAGCCAGGACATAAGGGTCAGCATATAGGAGAATAAATTGAATCAAGAAGCCAGCTGCTGGAAAGAAGTTTAATGACAAGAAATCAGGATGAGTGACATTCAACATGATTCCCTGGCTAGCTGGGATGATTGATATACAACCATGGGTTTTTATACTTTTCTGAGTTTTCTGTTTGGTAACAGTTTTTGTAACTTTTAATTTTGTGTCTATTGATTAATTAATTTCTATTCAGTTTTGCTGAACAGGAAAAAAAGTTCTGGGGAAGCTGGGTTCAAATTCTGGCTATCTCTTAGGTGCCTTTGTTTTGGTGATTAGCTTAACCAATCTTAAGCTGATATGGTTCCATGTTTGCAACATAGCTGCATTAGCTGCATTCCTCTTGTAGAAAGTTAGCAGCTATCCCTCTCCTAGAAGAATGAAATATTCAGATATTTGAATAATTTTATACATGCTGATCAAATGAATTTCTGCCAAAGAGGCAAATTAAGGACAATTTGAGAATAATTCTGAACACTTTAGAATATTATGAAACACATTCTGAGAAACAAATGGCCTTAGTGTTTTTAGACGCATAAAAAGCTTTTGATAATATGAATTGGCAGTTTATGATATTACAAATGGAACAAATGGGATTTGGCGGAAAGTTTGCTGAAGCAATAAAGGCAATATACCATAAGCAATATGCCAAATGATAAATTGAGATTTAATAGACAATATTAGTATCAGAAAAGGAAGTAGGCAAGAATGCCTACTGTCGCCTTTGCTGTTTGTTCTGACACTTGAAGTATTAAAAAGAAACATCAGAGATGATAGTGAAATAAAAGGGTTGAAAATAAAAAAAGAAGAATATAAGCTACAAGCATTCACAGAAACACTAAAAACAGCACCTAGATTAATAGAGAAGATTGAAGGATATGGACAAGTAGCAGGATTGAAAATAAACAAAGATAAAGATTATGGTGGAAAAACAAAAGAAAGAACTGATGAAGAGACTGAACATCCAGATTGCAAAAAAGTCAAATATCTAAGAATACAACTGACTGCAAGATGTGGGACACTCAAAGAAGATAATTATTATAAACTTAAACAACAGATAGCAACAGAATTGAAAGAATGGGAAAACTTACAGATATCTCTAATAGGGAGAATATCCAAACTAAGATGAATATACTACCAAGGATTTATATTTGTTTCAGACAAATTTCAATTAAACTAGGAAAAGAATATTTTGAAGATTTAAATAAAATAATTTTGAAATATTGAATGGCAGGGAAAAAGGCAAGAATTAAATTAAAGTTACTATAAGTTGTTAGATCAAGAGGAGGTTTTGGTTTACCCAATTAAGAACTATACTACCAGGTGGCAACATTGATGTGGGTTAAAGAATGGATTCTTTTAAGAAATAATAGACTATTAACAATAGAAGGTCATGATTTGTTATTGGGATGGCACACCTTTCTATGGTATAAAGAAAGTAAAACACATGGGTATTTTAAGAGACATTATATGCGTGATGCTTTATTATCAATATGGGAGAAAGTAAGGAAACAACATTAAATGAAAATACCTGTCTGGTTGTCAACTTAAGAGGCATTTGCATAACCAATTCTTTATAGAATAGAACAAGCAGTAAGATACAATGAAATATTAAATGAAGAGGGTGAGCTCAAATCTAAACAAGAACTAAAGGAACAAGGAATAAAGATGAATTGGTATTCACATGTGCAAATACATTCTAGATACAATAAAGATTGTAGGTTAGAAGGATTTTCAGTGAATTAACTGAATTAGATGGGATTTTGACAGGTACTGATGAGAAGGTAATTAAAAAATTTTATGGATATTTACTTGGAGTTAAACTAGAAGAAGAACAAGTTAGAGAAACAATGATTGCCTGGGAAAAATTTTTTGGATATGGGATAGATTTAGAAAGATGGCAGAAAAGATGGCAGACTCAAAACTATAAAATAGCATCAGTAGCATATAAAGATAATTTGTATAAGATGTTTTACAGGTGGCACCTACCCCCGGCAAGGATAGCAAAGATGTTCAAGGATAAATTGGAGAAATATTGGAAGTGTCATCAGTCACCTGGATCATATTATCACATGCGGTGGATGATATGAAGAAGTCAAGAATTACTAAAATTCATACATGGCTGGAAAAAAATGACAAAACAGTATATAGACTTGAAACCAGAAATATTTTTATTGGGTATCTTACCTCAAGGATACAGTAAAGAATTGTCATATTTGATTATAAATGTTTTGACAGCAGCTAGAATTGTATTTGCTAAAAACTAGAAAAGTGAGGAAATACCAATAGAAGAGTAGGTGATTATGAAAATAATGGAATGTAGAGAAATGAGTAAATTGTCATTAGCAATTAGAGAGCAAGAAGATAAAGAATATTATAAAATTTGGGATTTATTTTATCAATGGTTAGAAAAGAAAATAGGTAAATAAGATATAATACAACATAAATATAATGATAGAGTAAACATAATTTTAAAACAGATTACAATGGAATGCATGACATCATGAACTGAGATATTTGAAAAACTGAAATTTGCTCAAAAAGGATGATATACTTTATAAATAAAGTCCAATAAGTAGTTAATAACAAAATAATATAATATACATATTCATGTAAAATAAACTTTTAAAATGTAGTTAAAAGGGAAGGACTGTTGATATTGTGCACAAGAAGATATCTACCGACCGACACATTGTACAATGGAAAGAAGGTTTTATATTTTGTGTTTATGTATATGTTTGTTTATGTTTGTTTTTAAAAAATAAAAGAAATCTTTCAAAAAAGAATGAAGTATTCTAGGAAATATTAAAAAGACAGAATATGAGAAAGGAGAAATATGTCTTTAAAGGAGCTTCCTGCCGCTCCTTGTCCCCCATTTCAGCTCCAGGGTGATGAGATTAAGACATGGCCCTCAGGACATGATAAGATTATCCATCTCACCACATGGCACCTGGGAAGATTACATCACCCAGCAGGATTCAACCAAACATAGCACACATACAACCTACAAAGCTAGCTATGACCCCTGACAGCATCCAATCATGTCCCAGGAAGTTCAAAGCGTAGAGAGGGCATAAAACCAAGCATCTCTTCCCTTTTCACTTAGGAGCTCCAAGGCATGTGGTCCTGTCCACTGTTAAACCTTCTTTCCAAGCAACGTCCATGAATCCAGTGTCTTTTTCCCCACTTGGAACTGAACTCAGAAGGATATTTCTCCCAACAATTTGGCACCCCAGATGGGACTCCAAGTTAACCTGATCAATGGATCTGGTCCAGTTAAGCAGACCCTTGCTGGCAGAGACCCATTGGGTCTGTGGGTGAGTTTTCCTGGACCTTGGCCATTTGGAACAAAGGTTTTAAATGGTTTTGAGTGTTGAGCTCAAAGGCTGCTTGGAAAGAGGTGAGTACCTCTCATTGCTCCTTATCTCACCCATCCCTCCCACTTGTGACTGTATGACTGCAACTTTGTCACTTGTATCCTTACGATTTATATTGACTGTTTCCTAGTATGATTTGATTGCTTACCCTATGACTATCATTAAATGTTGTACCTTATGATTCTTGATGAATGTATCTTTTCTTTTATGTATACTGAGAGTATTTGCACCAAGACAAATTCCTTGTATGTCCAACCACACTTGGCCAATGAAGAATTCTATTCTAAATACTATTCTCGCTGCAGTCAATACATGTAAAATCACATATACATTCCCTTTGTTATACCTGTCCTGTAGTGTGCCCAACAAAAACATCTGGTTTCAAATTATATGTTATTTTATCATTTTTTTCAAGCCATGTATGTATTTCCGTCCACATTTTTTTTCACTTTTTGACATGCCCAACACATATGAACCAGGTATCTGGTGGTATTTCCAACATTTTGCAGATTTATCCTTTAACATATTTGCTAACCTTGAAGGTGGAAAATGCTATCTTCAAAACATTTTATAAAGATTTTCTTTATATGCAGTAGACATTGTTGATGTATAATTTCTATTCCATAAATTCTGCCATTGATCTAACTCAATTGAATAGCCAATTTTTTTTAGAATCTTACAACATTTTCAAGTTTATCCTTGCTTTTTGCCCTTGCCAAATATATTTTAATATTATTTAATTGTTCAAAAACATTTTCTCCAGTTTTATTGGTATTGTTTGGAATAAATTTTGAAATCTCGGCAGGATATTCATTTTTATGGTGGCTACTCTTTCCATCAATGGTAGTTATATTAAATTTTTCCATGTAATCAAATTTGTTTTAATTTGTTGCACCAATTTATAATAATTTTCTTGACTATCTGAATACCTATTTTTCTCATTAGTTCTTTTTTCTATATGTCTATAAACAATTGTTTTGATTTTTTTCCTTTATTTCCATACCTTTAATTTCTATGTCTTGTCTAATATTTCTATTTAGCACTTCCAATGTCAATATGAATAGTAAAGGAGATAATGGATATTCTTTTCTTGTGCTTTTTTAATATTGAAATTCTCTGTTGTATCTCCATTTACTATCACATTTGCCATTTGTTTATGGTATATTGCCTTTGTATTTAAAAATTTCTGATATTGTTTTTAATCTGTCTCTTAGATATTTTGATCTGAATATATAAATTCGTTTAGAAATCTTTTTACTCTCTGCCATTATTGAAGCATATATTTTATACTTAATGTTCAGTAAAGATATGAGCCTATAATGTTTTTTTTTATATATATGCATTAAATCTGAATCTTCTTTTGGAATCAATCAATATTTGCTTCCATCCACTAATTTGGTACCTTTGCATCAATCAATAGTTCATTATGGACTTCCAACATTAATGGGCCTAAAGTATCTTGTAAACATTTGTAAAATTCTGTCCGCAGCCCATCTGGCCCTGGTGTCTTATTATTCTTTTGTCTCTTGATAACTTTTGACAACTCCATCATTGATATTCATTCATTTTACATAGGTTTTTTTTTCCTGGTACTTTGGGTAATTCTGCTTTTTTCAAATATTGTTTAATTTTCTCTTCTGAAACTTTTTCTTGCTCATACAGCATTTCATAATGATCTTGATTTTGGTAGTATATAGTTCCTTTCTCATCTTCTGCCTTATTTGCATTTTTTTAAAGTTCTGTTTAGCATTTTCAGAACACAGAACCTTCTGTTAGGGAAAGAAGAGAATGTGTGAAATGGAATGGAAAAGTGAATGAGAGAGTTGAACTGGAGCAACTAGCTGGGAAGTCACTGAGCAAAGCCCATGAGAGGAAGGAGCCCTTACACCTGGAAGCAAGCAGAAGTCCTTCCAGACTTGAGTCCGAAAACTGTGAGCAAGGAAAAGCCGATAACAGAAGGTGTCCTTGCTCACTGCTGGGAGCAGTGGAGTCTTCCCAGACCTCTTTTTGGTCTGAAAACTGCCAGGCAGGAGAATTCTGACTGGAGGTGTCCATACTCTGATAGGGAACCAGTTCCCGGATCCCTTTTGATCCAAAAACTGCTGATGGGCCAGTTGTCTCACTAGGAGACTCAGTTCGCCGGGACTGGCAGGCCAAAGTGAATCCCACATCAGAAGGGGAACCTGGGAAGCTCTAGCTTGAAGGTTATGGTAGGCTCCCAAATGAAAGACTTGCTTGACAACTGGGATGAAAAGAGGCAGTTGCCTGTCCAGATAGGCATGAAAAAAGAAAAAAAAAGTAAAAAAAAAGTTGTGAAGTGGGCTTTGCTCAGGGGTGAAGCTGGAAAACAAATTTGGCTAAATAAAGGTGCTTAAAAGAAAAGGGAAATATATAAATAGGAATGTTGAGGGTTTTGTTTGTTTTGTTTATTTTTGGTTTGTTTATCTCTCTGTCTTCTATGCAACCACATGGTATGTTTGTTAAGATTTGTGCCTTCTCTAATTTAACTGAGATTTATTGTGGGAATGAGCAGTGTGTGTATAAATTTGAAAGTTATTTTTCTTTTCTGTTTGTTTTCTTGTCTTTGTTTTGTATATGTGTGTGTAAGTCTTTGTGCACCCTCAAGGTAATTGTAATTGAAAAATGTCTCCAATCCAAAAGACAAAAATTTTAAATGGCTACACAAAATTATTAAAAGTGCTGAAAGAAAATGCCTTCACCAAATCTGGCCTGGCCAACTATACAGAGTGAAGAATACTGAGTTCAATTTCCTTTCCTTTCTGTGCTTTTAAGAAAAGCTGAAGATTATGAGCAAATGTTTTAAGTTAATTTACAGGAAAAGTTTCATTCTTGCATTTACTGTGTGTTTGAATGATTTAATCTGTCCATCTTTTCCTGAAGCATGTGAATCCAGTTTTTTCTTACGCATCATAATGTCATAATATCATCATCATATGATAATATCATCATAATATCAACATAATAGAACAAAATGGTGGCACCCAACCAGGAAGGTGAGGCTCTCGCTCCTGGAGCACTATCACTCTATAAAGCCACCGCCTGCACCAGAAATCACCTTTAAAGCTACCACTTGCACCAGAAACTGTGAGTAAACCAGAACCTCCCCCCCCCAAAAAAAAAACAAGCCCCAAAAACACTGGATTCTGAAGCCCTGGAGCCCTAATCATGCTGGCAGAGCTCCTGCTAGCTGGAGCAATTGGACCCTTATCGGCCTTCTTCAAAGAGCCTTCCTAAAAACGTAAACCAGAGCCCAAAAAAACCCACTAAAGTCCAGAGCCCTCCTCTCCTTCCCCAGAGAAGTGATTCCCTCGAGCCCTATTAACCATACTGGCTGAGCTCTTGAACTGGATCACTTGGAGCCAGTGGAGTGCAAACAACACACGTTCATTTAAAACCCCCACACAGCTAATCAGAGTATCTTTCATACCAGACAATGTGTCTCCATTCAAATCCAGAGAGACCAAGACTTGAAGAAAAGGACAAAGCTTAAGAATAAGCCAAGGAGAAACCATTTCACTAATAATCTCTACCTCACCAAAAAAATCAATTGCTTTGAAGCCATTCAAACACAAACACTCAGCTTTCTGAGCCCCAGTTAAATACAGTTCCCCGGAGGCAGCCAGAAAGCCAAGCCAGAACAGACTTACAGTCAGCCAGTCTAACTCCCAGCTAAAATAACTCCTGGTTTTCATTGTTACCAGGAAACAATCTTGCTAGAAAGATTATCTGCCTCAGCAGGAAATAATTACTTAGGAGCCATTAAAACAAAAGAAACCACGTGGCTTTATGAAGATTCTGTGGGTGGAGTCTTGAACAGAGACAGCTGCGTGTTTTGCTCTGTTTCAATAATTCAGTGTGTTTTTTGTCACTCCTGTTGTAGCCTATTCCAGTGTGTTCCAAACCTAGAGTTTTTACAATGAGTCTCCCCAGTGGATCAGATAACAGCAGCAATAAATCAAAGCAATAAATCCTTCCCAGGATTTATTATCTAATTCTCAGATATCAGCAGCAGTTAGCTAAGAAATAGCTAACTTTACTTTACTTGCTGACTCTCAATACTACTTCATTACTTCATTATCTCAAAACTTATAACTTTTCTACCTCAAGACCTATATCAATGATTAGATAATGATGTCTTCAAATCAATTTTTATAAAATAATTAATATTATCAATTGATTAATTGAAGCCTAGAAAATAAAAAAACTGAATTTCTCCTCTTACTAAATATGGCTAAATTCAACATCATATTTGTCTGTGAAACATGGCTCAACGCATCTCTCCCTGACTCCTTTACCACAATAATAGACTATCATGTTTACCGAGCAGATCGTGAAATCTGAAGAGGAGGTGGTGTTGCTATCTTCTATAAAAAGTCCCTACATCTAAAAAACATCCAAGTTACTCAGGAACTTGCTCATCCTGAGACTATAGTCTGTGAACTGTCCTTAAATATCACATTTTGATTCTTACAATGTTACAGAGCCCCTGATTATTACATCAAACATATAAACAAGTTAAATTCACTACTAACATGGGCAACATCCTGCCCACAAGCTTTTATCTTTCTTGGTGACTCAATCTACCTCACATTAACTGGACCCTAAACGAATGTATAACTGAACCCATACATGCAACCTTCTACAATGCTGTAACAAATTTGGGACTAGAACAACTAGTAACCAACAATACTAGACTTAACAACTGCCTCGATCTCATCTTCTGCAATAGTTTGAATTCAATTTACAGAATACAAATTAAAGAGCCCTTTTCCAACAATGACCACAACATGACTGACTTTTGTCTCAAAATATGTCCACACAAAAATCATCATATTATTATTATAATAATTATATTATAATTATTATAACTTCAAAAAAGGCAACTATGATCTTATAAACAATGATCTCTCATCTCTTGACTGGCAAATTCTATTTACTGGATGCAATACTGTAGAAGACCATTACAACATATTTTTACTTGAAGTCAAATGAGTCATCAAACTATATGTACCAATAAAAACTCCCAAAACCAGAAAAAATGAATTACCAATATCAATAAGGAAGCTTCAGTCCAAAAAGAAATCACTTCGGTGGAAAAAGAAATCTGGTCAGGTTGCCAACTTCAAAAGCTGATACAAGAATTTATGCCACCAGATAAAGACTGAATGCACCAATTATCACATTAAACAAGAGGAAAACCTTCTATGCACCAATTCCACCTGCACTTTCTACAATTTTGTAAAGAACAAACTAAAAGATTCAAGGTTCATCCCACCCCTGAAAGGACCTAATGGTAAAGACTGCAACAATGACACCATTAAAGCCAACCTCTTTAACACATTATTTGGCTCAGTATTTGTAAACAGCAATGGATCATGCCCAGTATTTCCTAGTCGAACCACAGACAACTACAATGATCTAATACATATCAATTTTACCGAAGATAATGTTGAAAAAGTACTACACAATCTAACACCATATGTGCCTACTTCCTAAATATGTGCCTACTTCCTAAATATGTGCCTACTTCCTAAAAAAGCTATCCACTGCCATAGCCAAACCTCTAAGCATAATTTCTGAAAAATCTTTCAGGACCAGCTCCTTGCCAAAACTATGGTCACAAGCCACGGTTATCCCCATCTTCAAAAAGGGAGACCCCAGCCTAGTTGAAAATTACAGACCAATCTCTTTATGCTGCATCACCTGTAAAGTCAATTATTAACCAATCCATTATCCTCCACTTAGAGACAAACAACCTACTCTCTAATAAACAATTTGGCTTCAGAAAAAAACTATTCCTGTAATCTGCAACTCTTACACTGCAAAAACATATGGACTACACAACTCTATCAAGGAAAAGCAATAGATGCAATCTACATAGACTTCTGTAAAGCCTTTGATTCAGTGGTACACAACAAACTACTCCTAAAACTAAAATCTTATGTTATCTCTGGACACCTGCATAACTGGATAGAAGCATTCCTGTCAAACAGACAACAAATGGTTAAAATTGGGAGCATCCTATCAAATTCTGTACCTGTCAACAGTGGTGTCCCCCAGGGAAGTGTTCTAGGACCCTTCATACTCTACATAAATGACCTCTGTGATCATATCAAGAGCAACTGCGTTCTCTTTGCTGATGATATAAAGCTATTCAATGCCACAGACAATTCTGCTACCCTTCAAAAAGACCTCAACTATGTATCAGAATGGTAAAACAAATGGCGACTTCAAATCTCAACAAATAAATTCTCTGTCTTACATATTGGCAAAAAAAATCAGAAAATAAAATACAAGCTGAATAGTCAAAACCTTATTGATGATCCAAACTCTGTCAAGGATCTTGGAGTACTCATCTCTAATGATCTAAGTGCTAGAGGCCACTGTAACTACATAGCCAAAAAGGCATTAAGAGTTGTTAACCTAATCCTACGTAGTTTTTTCTCTGGTAATATCACACTACTAACTAGAGCATACAAAACATTTGCGAGACCAATACTTGAATACAGCTCATCAGTCTGGAACCCCCATTACATATCTGACATTAACACACTTGAGAAAGTCCAGAAATATTTCACAAGAAGAGTTCTCCACTCTACTCATAGCAGAATACCTTATGCCACCAGACTTGAAATTCTACACCTAGTAAACCTAGAACTATGCCACCTTTGGTCCAATCTAAGTATGGTATATAAAATTATACATTGTAATATCCTACCTGTCAATGAATACTTCAGCTTCAACCGTAACAATACAAGAGCACACAATAGATACAAACTCAAGGTAAACCGCACCAAACTTGATTGCAGGAAATACGACTTCAGCAACACAGTGGTCAATGTCTGGAATACTCTACCTGACTCTGTGGTTTCTTCCCCAAACCCCAAAAACTTTAACCTGAGACTGTCTACTATTGACCTCACCTCTTTCCTAAGAGGTATGTAGGGGGCATGCATAAACATACCAACGTGCCGACCATCCCTGTCCTATTGTTTCTTTTTATTTTTCTTACATGTATCCATTTCATGTATTCATAACTATGTTATGAATAACGTAGTCGTAACATGGATAACTACCTGTTATAATCGATTGACAAAAATAAATAAATAAAAAATAGAATAAATCTGTTGTGTCTCCATTTTGTTGAAACTGATTTATCTGTTTAATAACTGTAGTAATGATGTTTTTTTCATCAAGTCCTGCCTGCAAGCTATCTACCCACCCCCACTCTATCGCTCCATCTCTTATTCTCCTACAATGCCTTTCCTCTTCTATAAAAGGGGGAAGGGGACCTTGTCCTCATGTCTTTCAGTCCTGAACAGATGACTTTGCAACCTGTAGAAGCAGATAATGCTGACCCAGATGCTGCCTCCAGAGAAGACCCTCCATTCATTTGAGCCAGTAATTGGGTTTGGATCCAGTCCTCCACTGAAAGTCATTACAGCAACCAGAGTGGGGCAGACCAGTGGTGGTATTCAAAAAAATTTACTACCGGTTCTGTGGGCATGGTCTATCTCGTGGGTGTGGCCTAGGAGGTCATGTGACTGTGTGGGTGTGGCTTATTTTGTGGACATGGCCTGGCAGTCATGACTGGCTGTGCATGGCCTGGTGGTCATGTGACTGGCTGTGTGTGGCCTGGCGATCATGTCACTGGCTGGGCATGGCTAAGTTGATATCACTGACTTCTTTGTCCTAATGACCTACAAAAAGAAGATATAAAAAGGTAGTTTATTATTTTGTGCACTTACTACTTAAATAAGAATAAAATAAGTACACAAAAACAATAAAGGAGGTACACAGAAGTACTACATCAGAATGATAAAAGTGCTCTGTGTCTTCAGTGTCTCAGACTTCTTTGGCCTAATGAATGACCTGCAGAAAGAAGGTATTTTCTTAAGTTTTTAATTTCATGCACTTACTACTTAAATAAGAATAAAGCAAGCACACACAAACAATAAAGGAGGTACACACAAGTACTTACATAACAACGATAACAGTGCTATCTGCTGTGTGTCATTGGTCACCGAGTTCTTTCCCTTAATGGAGAAGTCCCCAAACTTGGCAACTTTAAGACTTGTGGACTTTAACTCCCTGAGTGCACAAGTCTTAAAGTTGCCAAGTTGGGGACCCCTTCCCTTCTGAATGATCTACAAAAAGAAGATATACAAAAAGGTTTAACATTTTGTATATCTTACTATTTAAATAAGAATAAAACAAGCACACACAAACTATGAAGGAGGTACATACAAGTAGTTACATAAGAATGATAACAGTGCTCTGTGTCTTCAATGTATCAGACTTCTTTGGCCTAATGAATGACCTACAGAAAGAAGATATTTTCTTCAGGCACATAACATTTCACACAATTCAAAGAACTTCCATACACACACAATGCCAATCTCACAAAGCAACTGTTTTCTAAAAATAGAAATGCAGCTAAAATTTCCTAAATTTTATATAAATATTTTTGAAAAATAAATAAATAACACACTTAATATTTTTTTAAATCAGGGGATTTCAAACTTGACAGCTTTAAGACTTGTGGGCTTCAACTCCCAGAATTCCTCCTCCAAGTTTGAAGACCCTTGTTTTAAATCAGGGGACTTCAAACTTGGCATGCTTAAGACTTTTGGACTTCAACTCCCAGAATTCCTCCTCCAGTCATGTTAGCTCAGGAATTCTGGGAGTTGAAGTCCATAAGTCTTAAGCTTGCCAAGTGTGAAGACCCTGCCCTGATTTAAATAATGAATAGGGGGGCAGAGCTGGCGTTGCAATGATACAGTATACGATCTTGGAGGTCTGAGATTGCTGCCGATATCTTTGCTCCTGGACGGTCCAATTGGATCTAAGCTATCCCAAAGAGATGGTGAAAATGAAGAGCGCATCCTGTCGATCCCAGGGATGCTGCAAAGTCCCTGGTAGATCCAGGAGAAGCTATTTTTGCCAGCAGCAAAGAGGCAGCCATTAAAGCTGCTGAAGTTGGGACAGCTCCCAAACGAAAGAGAACAGAAAGAGAGAGTGTGCCAGTTTGGTGAGAACTTTTTCTTTATTCTAAGATCTGAAAGGACACCTTAAGGAAAAGAAGGAATTTGTAAAAGTTTTGACAGACATGATTAAGCAGTGATTTTAAACAGGAATGTCAAAGTAATGTTTTTTCCTCATTGCTGGATTTTCTATACATGATCTTATATTTTGAAACTGGACTGGGTTTTTTTTTTTCATCTATTTTTTTTTCTCCTTGATTTTGTAACATCTTAGGCTAGAGACTCCCTTTTAGTTATTTCTTTTTTAAAATATCTTTTTTTTAATTAATTCTTATTATATTTTGCTTGGAAAGGGAGGGGGAAAGTGAAAGCAAAGAAACTTTGTAACACTGCCAACTAGAGGCTTGAAAATATTCTATTTCTCTTGTGACCAGACAAAACTGAGAAAGAAAGAACTGAGACTCTTTTTTCAAGGACATTGCTATTTGATAAGATAGAGGGAAGAGCACGGGAGAGTATTATTGCAGGTGCTCTTCTGGGTTTCCATCAACAGCTGGAGTTTGGTATTGAAGTTTATAGGAAAAGAAAAGGTGATAAGTTTCTGGAGAAGAGTGTTACAACAAGAGCCTTGGATAACGAAACAAAGTGCAGTGTGTTCTTTTGATTTTTCCTAAGCTGCGCTACCCCTCCTCAACAGTTTACTTTTTGAAATAGCTATTTGGATTTTTAGTTCTTTGGAACTTGTCTTTTTTTTTTTTTTTTGCTTCTCTTTGGAAGTTAAATTTTTATGTTTGCTTTTTATTTTAAAAGAAAAGTTTTAGTATTAATGATTCCCTTCCTTTTCTTTTTAAGGGAGTAGCCTTTTTTTGTCTTTTTCTCTTTCTGCCTTTCTGGTATTTTTGTCTTTCCATCTACCTCCCATACTGTTTTTTTTTTCTTTTTTTCTTCCTGGCCCTTTTTCAGCTTTTTCTCTTATGCAGCCTTTTATATTTGAGATCTCTTAATTAAGGTGTTGAAGAATGTGAAGAATTTTTCCTTTTTTTTTAGCTTTTTATTCCTCACTTTTCCATCTTTTTTAGGATTTTGCAACTTTTTCTCTTTTGTGTGTGTTTATGGTTTTTTCCTTCATTTTTGAATTTTCACTGATATCTAACCAATCGATTGGATTAAGATATACAAGAACCTGAAGAATTTTTTTTATAATTATTACTATTTGGCTTCTTTTTCCTTAATATTTTTATTTGGAATTGCAATTGGTTATTTCATAATTGGATTAAGGTCCAGAAGAACCTGAAGATTTTGAATTGTTTGAAATGAGTAGGAAATTAACAGCTCCTGGTTCTTCAACTTCCGCTTCCTCCTCTCCACCGTCTGGAGGACAATGTTCAATACAGACAATGTTAAGGCAAGAGAAAGAACAAAAAAAAAGAAAAAGTGACCCTTGCAGATGATTATGCAAGAAATTCAAAACATTCAAACAAGATCAGAGAATATTGAAAAGAGAATAGAGAACATCGAACAAAGAACAAGGAACAAGGAAAACCGATGAAAAAGTGAAGAACATCCAACAAATGATGAAGTATGATGAGAGACTACTAAAAATTGAAGAAGACGACAAACAAAGAGATAAGAACATTGGAAACATTGATAACAGATTAACTGTGGTTGAGCAAGATAAAAGTGGTATGCTGAGATGGGAGATGGACAGATCAGAATTTTATCTTAGATTCCAAAACATAGAGGAAGAAAAAGGACAAAATCTAGCTGAGATAATGATAGAAATATTGGCTGAAGCTTTGGAAATAACTGAAGGGAAGATGATGGATGGAATAGATGAGGTCTATCAAGTCTTCACAAGATACGCAATGAGAAATAGCCTACAAGAGAAGTTCATATCAGATTTACAAAGAAAACCATTAAAATGCAAATATTGCAAGTGGCAAGAGAGAAAACATTGAAATATAAAGATAAGGAGATTGTGGTTTTGAAACAAGTACCCAGAAAAGTGAGAGAGAGGAGAAGAGAATACCAATTCTTGACCAAAATGTCACTGAAAAAAGAGGTGAATTATAGATGGCTTTCCAGAAAGCTTAATGTTCACATGGCAAGAACAGAGATACAGAATTGACTCAATTGAGAAAGTTGAATCATTTTACACAGAATTTTTCAGAAAGAAAGAGTTAGAAAGCAATATAACAATGATGCAGTTAACTGAAGCACTCAAGAAGCAAAATAATGGAAAGGTACCAGGCCCAGATAGAATTCCGGCAGAATTTTACAAAACATTACAAGAATCGTTGAATCTTCCATTGTTAGAAGTTATGAATGAAGTTATGTTAAAGAAGAGGAAACCTAAATCATGGTCAGAAGCTTTTTTTACACTTGTTCCAAAAGAAGAGGCCGATCCATTACAAATCAAGAACTATAGACCTATTTCCCTACTAAATGCAGATCATAAAATTTTTGCTTCAATATTGGCAGAAAGACTTAAAAATATTTAAATAATTTTATCCATCCTGATCAAAATGGATTTCTGCCAAAGAGACAAATTAAAGACAACATGAGAGTAATCTTGGACACTTTGGAATACTATGAGGCACATCCTGAAAAACAAATGGCTTTGATATTTCTAGATGCACAGAAGGCATTTAATAACGTGAATTGGTGATTCATGTTATTACTGTTGGAACAGATGAGCTTTACTAGAAAATTTATTCAAGCAATAGAAGCTATATATCATGAGCAAATAGCAAAAGTAATGATAGAGGGAGAACTGACAGACTCTATTGATGTAAGAAAAGGAACAAGACAAGGGTGCCCACTGTCACCTTTGTTGTTTGCGTTAACTTTGGAAGTGCTAAATAGAAATATTAGAGTTGAAAAGACTATAAAAGGGATTAAAATTAAAAAGGAAGAATTTAAGTTGCAAGCATTTGCAGATGACCTGATTTTTATCTTAGAAGACCCACTAGAAACAGCATCAAAATTGATAGAAAAGATAGAGACATATGGTAAGGTGGCTGGTTTGAAAATAAATAAAGACAAGACAAAGATCTTGACAAAGAATATGCTATCAAGACAAAAGGAAGAACTGGCAGACCTATTGAAAATTCAGGTCACAAATAAGATCAAGTACTTGGGGATATACTCGACAGCAAGATGCAGTACATTAAAAGAGAATAATTATATTATTATTATTATTATTATTATTATTATTATTATTATTATTAATAATAATTATTTTTATTATTAAATAATAATATTAAACAGCAGATAGAGCTAGATTTGGCGAAATGAGAAAATTTACAACTGTCATTAATAGGGAGAATATCAACAATCAAGATGAATATATTACCCAGAATTTTATATTTGTTTCAAACAATTTCAATTAGGCTTGGAAAAGACTACTTTGAAGATATAAATAAAATTGTGTTGAAATATATATGGCAAGGTAAGAAAGCGAGAATAAAGTTAAAACTTTTGCAAGATGCCAGAATAAGAGGAGGATTTGATTTGCCTAATTGGGAGTTGTATTAACAAGTTACAAATCTGATGTGGGTTAAGAAATGGATAACATTAAGAAATACTAGATTGCTGACACTAGAAGGACATGATCTGTTGTTGGGGTGGCATACTTTTTTATGGTACAAAGGAACTAAAATACAGGGGTATTTTAGAAGACATTATATACGGGAGTCTCTGTGGTTAAACTGGGAGAAGATTAAAAGACAATGCTATTTGAAAATTCCAGTCTGGCTATCGACTATTGAAGCATTTTCTTATTCTATAATATACAAAAAGGAGCAAACAGTTAGATATGGTGAAATATTGAATGAAAAGGGTGAACTTAAATCTATACAAAAACTAGAGGAACAAGGTGTTAGGAATATGAAACACCTAACAGGTATTTGGGTTAGAAATATATAAACCAGGACAAACATTTTAACACTGTCTCTTTAAGGGAATGCAAGAGCATGCAATTGGGTGTGGTTTCTCAAATGGCCATAAGATGGAGCCAGAAACCTGGTTTGTCTTCGTCTGAGTCTCAGAAGATAAGAGAGTGTATCTTTATTTCCTTCTGTTGGAAAATATTGCTATTGCTCCATTTTTCCTAATTGACTGATATTATGGATTTAATGTAAGTCTGATACTTAACTGTTTTTGACACTGGACTTTGTTACTGGAATATCCCTGGATTGAAAAACTGACTGATTAACCTGTGAATGACCTTTGGACTGTTTATTTTGGACTTTGCTTAAACCTTTCTGGGAGTAAAAACCTACAATAACTGTACAGTGTATCTGTGTACTGTATGTGTATTATTCCAACACTACTCTCTATACGTCTCCCTGTATGCACTCATTCTCCTAATGGGGAATTACCTCAACACTGGTTATGGGCCCAGGCCACACCAGGCTCAGATAACTGAGAGTTAGTGTGAATGCACAGTACTGTATACAGACAGCTGTTTACTGTTTAATTGTGGTTTACTATCCTGGTAAAGATGGCACAAGTCACTTCAACAATTCTATCACTCATAACCCAGTTGGATGGAACAAGCTATGTTTCCTGGTCTATGAAGTGCAGTCTACTTCTGCGTAGAGAAGGTTTATGGAATGTAGTTCAAAATCCACCAGATGTAAATGCTTGGGATCCAGAAAATGAGGATGATGCCAAGAAGATTGCTGACTTTAAAAAGAACAACGAATGAGCTCTTTGTATAATTGGACTAACACTGAGTGACCAGCAGCTAGTCCATATTCATGGAGAAGAGTCTGCTGCAAAGTGTTGGCAGAATTTGAAGAGGATTTATGTTCGTGACAGTGTAGGTGCACACAAAGATCTTACACGTAAACTGTTCAGAGCACGTCTTCTGAAAGGTGGAGATATGTTAGCTCATTTAAACTTCATGAAAAGAACTTTTCAAGAGCTACATGAAAAAGAACTAATATTTTCAGAGCTGCATCAAGTTTACATCATTCTTTCCTCATTGGATGAAAGTTATGATGACTATGTATCTTCACTGGAAGTCCTGCCCAGAGATAAACTGACATTGACTGACATAACTGGAAGATTGCTAGAAGAAGCAAGAAGACGGCTTGATAGGGACCAACTGAGGAAGGAACAACCACAAGAAGAGAATTTATCTTCAACTGCCTATACTGTTCAGAAATGTTTTTCTTGTGGGGCTAGGAGACATATAGCTAAATTCTGTCAGAAAAGAAAACAACAGAATACTGGCAAACACCAGAAGGCCAAAAAGAATGTTAGTTTAGCAATGTCTAGCATTTCAACTGTAAACAATAATTTGTGGGTTGTTGATAGTGGAGCAGCACAATGCATTACTAAAGATAGAAAAAGGTTTGTAAAGATGTCCACGAGTAAACAACATGTATCATTGGCAAATGGATGGAAGATGAAAGCATCAGGTGAAGGTACTGCATATTGTTCTTGTATAAATGAACATTTAACTATGTTATATGTGCCTAAACTGAAATTTAATTTGCTATCAGTAAGGGCTTTAGTTAATCTTGGTTATGTAATAACCTTTAGGGGAGATAACTGTATAATCGAGAAAGAGGGTAAAAGGGTTACTGCTATTTTAAAAAATGATTTATATGTAATACATGATGATCAGTTGAAGATGGCTAACCCTGTTTATAAAAATATTAAGCCACATGATGAATGTATACATTTACTACATAGACGTCTAGGGCATATTAATTTCAAAATGCTCAAACAAACTGTTAAATTGGCAGAGGGAGTAAAATTGAAACCTTGTAGCAAGTATTTACACCGTAATGCTTGTAGTCAAGAAAAGAGTAAGGTTACTCCAGCAAACAGACTAAATGGGTTTAAGACCAAAGAACCTTTAGAGGTTGTATTTGCTGACATAATTGACATAAGAAACCAAGTTTAGGAGGTGCCTGTTATATTTTGAGTATTATGGACCATTACTCAAGACACGGTTTCTGCTATCTTATGAAGAACAAAACATAAACATTCCAACATTTCTTTAATTGGCTAAAGTTTGCTGAGAGAAAAATGAAAAGTAAAGTAATTAGTTTAGTCACTGATAATGGGACTGAATTTGTTAACAAAAGATTCCAAAATATGCTGAAATTAGCTGGTGTGGAGCATAAATGTTCAGCACCTTACAGACCACAGCATAACTTGTTTATAGAACGAAGAGGGCAAACATTACAAGCCATGACTCGCACTATGTTATCTGATTCAGGTTTACCTGAAACACTGTGGGGTGAAGCCATAATGTGTAGTAACCATGTTTTAAACAATGTGATCCAGGGGCCTTCAGCAGCCAGGTGCAAGCCATGGCAGTGGCTTGACCAGCTGCATGAGGCCCCAGGTTGGAGGCCATAGCCTCTGGAGGTGGCCAGAAGGTCAGGACGAGGGTGGGCTGTGGCAAGGTGATCCAGGGACCTGTGGCAGCTTGGCCAGCTGCATGAGGCCCCAGGTTGGAGGCCATGGCCTCTGGAGGTGGTTGGAAGGTTGGGGTGGCAGCAAGGAACTATCCAGGGGCATTTTGAAGCCCAGAGGCGGGGGTGGCTGGCCCACAAGGGACCTGAAGTAGCTTGGGAGCTATGCCAGGATGTGGATTGAGGCCGTGGCCAGCAGAGGCTGCCAGTGCTCAGGGAGAAGCCAGGTGGCAGGAAGGAGTGTCGGGGGTTCAGCCCAGGGCTGGGCAGCAGGTGGCTAGTAAGTCAGTACTTACCTGGTCCTGTCGGCAGGAGGAGGCCGGAAGGTCCATTGGGAAGAGTAGAGTCAGTCTCAAATCAGCTTCAGCAGGCAGCCGCAGAGCAAATTAGCATGTACAAGTGATTGGGCCATGTGGCAAAGCATTTTAATAGGGTGGGCTTAGTATGGGTGGGCTGAGCATCGTGCGGGCCGGGCAAGTGAGCAGGTGGGCTGGGCAAGGAAGCAGTGAGAGCAGCAAAAGGACAGGTGGGGCAAGCAAGTGAGCAGTGACCACTCAGGCGACCAGGAACTGGCTCAGGGCCGTGGCCACCCAGAAGTCACTAATGGTTCCGTGACCCATGCCAAATTCTTGCCACCAGGTTGCCAGAATCACTGTGTACTGGCTGAATACCACCACTGGGGCAGACCTTCCCAAGCCTGACTGACCATTCTTATTGCCAAGCCTAATGCTACCCAGCAGACATGAAAGAAAGAACCAGTAAAAGACTAAAAGACTCTTTTTAATCCCCAGAAGACAGAAAGATTATGGGGGGAGGGTGAAAATTCATCATAATGTGAAATTCATTGTAATGTTTTCTTTCTTGTATCATTTATATTGTAATCAGTCTAATTTACTCATATAAGGATTGTATTTGAGAGTGGCTGGCCCAGCAAGTTCTGAATACTTTGGACTTCTGTCTGGTGGGAGGGAAAATTGTCCAGCATGTTTGTGTTGTCTGTATTGTAAAGTAGCTGCATACACAAGTGCACATCCAGAGACACACCATTCAGAATAAGACAGAGGTTATCCCCTTCACCTACCTCCATGCAAAGCTGCTCCTAGCTTCCCTTTTGTGTGTATGCTTTTTGTTTTGTTTTTTGTTTTGCTGCTCTGTGTCATTAAGGCCCAAGCAGTCATATCTCCCTGCTAATCCCATGGGGGAGGGGGAACCCCCCTCAGGCAATTCCCCCACTTGAAGAGATAGCAGAAAAGAGATCTCCAAACCCCAAACCCTGACTGTGACTCACAAATGATGCTGCCCAGTTGCCCAGTAAAGCAGGATATGTTGCACTGGTCGTCTCATGAGTAGAAGTCCCAGGACTCATCGTGTGTAATTTTAAAAATACTAAATAGCCTGGATTACACACTGGCTAACCTAAATTTGGCCTCACAAACCCTGGAAACCAAGAACTAGGGCAGGTTTAGTAACCATCCCTTGGAAATCAGCAGGCTGTAATTTAAAGGACAACCATGGCTGTGAAAAACTTTGGGACTTGTGCTTGCTTGAAACATGACTGTCAGGTAACAGAAAATGATATCAAACATCTGAAAATAATTGGAATGGAAAATTGGATACTATTAATTTCTTTCCAGAACTTTTCCCCAGGTGCTAGACCTTCATGGTTGAAAGCTTTTGGGAGCCACTGAAGGAATCCTTTTCTTTTGCCTCTATAAATGCCTTCCCCCTTGCATCAGAAAAATTAAAAGCACTCACCAGGTCTCCCTGATCTGATCAATTTTTAATCTTTTGCTGATAACATGGGTGTTCCACCCACATATTTTGGCAAAAAGGGGGTGTTGTGTATGGAACTTGGTAGGCTCCAAGTTCCCCATTCTGATTGGCCAAAAAAAGAACCTAGAGAACCAATCCGATTGGCCCGCTTGACGGCGGGATCACTTAAAGTGGTGTCATTGGCCACAAGCCGCGGGCAAGCCGCTATAAAAAGGGCTGCCACGGCTTGGGTCGTTGTTCTGTTACCATTGCTTTACTGTTCTAAATGAAAGAGTTGTTGTTGGAACCCGGTCTCACGCAATTTATTTCCGGACGGAACTGGGGGGATATTGTGAAAAGTTATTACACAACTATCCTTACCCATCCCACAACTATCCTTACCCATCCCAAAGCTATCCTTACCAATCTCACAGCTATCCATCCCACAACTATCCTTACCCATCCCAAAGCTATCCTTACCAATCTCACAGCTATCCATCTCACAGCTATCCTTACCCATCCTACAGCTATCCATCCCACAGCTATCCTTACTAATCCCACAGCTATCATTACACAACCCACAGCTATCCATCCCACAGCTATCCTTACCAATCCCACAAGCATGCAAAGGCTTAACCCTTTTTTCAAAGTTTTCCCCAACACTTTATTAAGTAAAAAAAATGAACCAAGTGTGTGAAGCAAAGATGACCTTTATTAACAACAAACTGTATGACTTTATTAAAAAGCAAAATGACCCAAGTAAAGTGTCTTAAGCAAAGATAAAGTGAGCAGGCAACAACTCAATCTCTGGCACTCTTCTCAGTCACTCTGAGGCGTGCCCATGGTCTCAGATGTAAAGGGGCCAGGGACTGTGTAGGTGGCTGTTGCTGAAGTGCTGGTCTGAGGCGCCATTGGGGTGCCTGGCCCCGAGAGTACAACAGGAGGTGGTGTGGGCAGGAAGCTCTCAGAGAGCTGACTCAGTCCCATGAGGTTGAGAGGCACTTCCTCAAGGACCTGGGATGTGAGGCCCAAGACTGATGACAGATGTTCTGAGGAAGGGCTTGGCTGTGGGGTGGAGGAAGGAGGAGTGTAGTGGGGCTATCTGGTCTGCAGCTGGACGAGGTGAGGCATCTGTGGCGTGCAATGAACCTGGGCCTGGACTGGGAAGGGCTGCCTCTGCTGTGGGAAGTCCTGGTAGTGGTAGGCTTGGTAGGCGAGGGGCTGCTGAAATCCGTGGAAGGGCTGTGACATCACCTGGGATGGAGGAGCAGACCTAGAGTGGGTAGGAGCAGGTTCAGCTGGGCCTGGAGGATGGTGCAGAAGAGCTATGAACCTCTCCTTCATCGCCTGGTACTGGGCCTCGGGCATGTCCATGAGGGTCTGGCTCACGTATGTGATGAAGGGCTTGCAGTTGGAGGATGGTATGTTGAAGTGGACCAGCTGGGAGAGGAGATCTGTGCTGGCTTTTATTGTGTCCCTGATCAAGAGGACAGTGTGGCTCTGTCCCTCCGGTCTGCCTCTCTGCCTGCTTTCTGTGGAGGGGGAGCTGGGGGTGGGTGTGGGTTGGTTTCTGGTGGCTGCTTCTTCTTGCTCCATCTGAGACAGGGGATCCTCCACATCCTCTGGCATGGGGGAGTGCAGCTGTCGGGGGGGTCTCCAAAGACACCTGCCTGGACACTGTAGCTGTCTCCTGGCTGGAAGAGGAGTGGCTCTCTGTGAGCTGTCTGAGGGAGAGGGTTGACAGAGGGGCTGCTCCTCAGTGGCGGATCTCACCCTCCAGGAAGCTGCACCTGGCCATGACATAGATCTCCCGGTCAGTGAGCTTGACAGCGGCCTGGCCGGATTTCTTCAGGTGCAGCTTGCCATACTAGGTGTGCATGTGCTTCCACCACCCAAGGAGTACATCTGAAGTGTAGCCCAGGCTCTCTGCCTTCTCTCTCCACGCTGCCTGCTTCCACTTGGTGTCGTGATAGAGCCTGCGGCCCTTCCTCCACAGGTACTCGTTCTCCCTCAGCCATTCCAGCACCTCCTCCTCATGGTCCTCAGAAATGGAGTACTGTTTCCTCTCCCCCTTCTCCTTGCCTTGCCTCTTCCACCCTCTGGCAGGGGCTTTAGGGCCTTCAGCAGAAGGGCTTTGAGGGCCTTGGGGCTGGTCCATCACAGCAGCAGCAGCAGGAGAAGCACCAGCAGCAGGAGAAGCACCAGCAGCAGCAGCAGGAGAAGCACCAGCAGCACCAGCAGGAGGAGCACCAGCAGCACCAGGAGCACCAGCAGCACCAGGAGAAGCACCAGCAGCACCAGCAGGAGAAGCACCAGCAACACCAGGAGCACCAGGAGCAGCAGCAGCAGCACCAGCAGCTTCAGAGTCAGCACCAGGGGGTGGGATGGTGGTTCTGTCCTTCTTGCCAGGGCTGGCAGGAGTAGGCACAGGCTTCCTCTTCTTCCCCATGGTGTTCTCTCAAGATGTCTCTGGCAGCAGGTCTTTCCTCTGAATGCTGACTGCTTGTGAGCTGCCTCCTTTTATAACCACAGAGCTTATGCAATTCATCCTCCCCGCATGCACAGTGAACACTTTGCATCCGCTATGCATCCTATAGGCATCTGTGATGCATCTGCATCATCCACTCTGCATCCTCTCCTTCCGCTATGCATCCTCTTCGCTGTTCTCCCCCGGAAGCCCTGCGGATGTGTCATCCACTTTCATCCGCTTCCATCCACTAGGCTTCCTTCGAACATCCGCTTTACATCCCCGCTACATCCTCCCCATGTCCGTTCCTTTCCGTTGTTATCCGCTCTGTTTATGCAAATTTGGGGCACTTTTGAGAGCGGATAACAACGGATGGAAAATTTGCTCGTCCGCTGTGTCCTTTTTACATACATTTTGCATCTGTTAGCCAGTGTGACCTAGCCTTCATCTTAAGTGTTTTCTGGCTGGCTTGCCTGAAGCTACGAGGCTGTTCACGAGTCAGGCAGGGTTTTTCTTTGTGTTTTAGTTTAAACTGTTTCTGATTTAATTTTTCTGTGTTATGTTTGAGTGTTTGCTGGCTTATATTTTATTCTATCAGGGGAGGGGGGGTCTTCCTTCAGTAAGATTTCTGTTTTTGTTCCTCTTGCTTATATATTTGATATTAAATATGTAAACTCATGGCTGATTTGTTATATTAAAGTATAGAAACATATCCTTGAAATATCTGTATGTCATTGCAGATGCTGGGCAGATAGCTTTGAAATAAAACTGGCCCAGCTTATCTTTTCATCTCAGTTCTGGTGTCTGATTGGAATTCAAAGAACTATGTTAGGAATTCCCAATGTTTTTTCACTATGGTGTAATAATTTTTAAAACTAAGCAAAACAGAGCTTGCTTTTGCATGGCCAAGCATTATATTATAAATTTTGATTTTGAAAATGGTGGAGGACATGGAAGAAGAAACAAAATTTGTACTTAAAATTCAGTGGGGCAAGGGGAGAGAGGAGTCTAAAAAGTTTCCTAATTGTTCTTGTAGCATTTTGGTTTCATTTAGTAAATCTTGTCACTCTTTTTAAAAATGAATTATTATGAAATGGATCTTTCATAAGTTCACTTTAAATGAAGATTTTCCTGGAATTTTTCTGTTGCACAATGATACATTATCTCCCCAGAATTATTCTCTTTCAAGCTCATGCTCAATAGATAAAAAAAATTAAATGGTTTAACATTTCTCATTCTGTAATAGAATACTTCAGATTTTTTTCCTGAGCATTTGCCTGCTAAGTATTATTTCAGCTTCATAGTTAACATATTTTGGATAAATATGCAGGCAGCAATGATCCCACTTTTGACAAACTGAATGTTTCTAATAATTTAGGCAGTTTGCTTTTTCTAGCAATTATCACTTTCTCTTTAAGTGTGAAAAGCTCAAGGAGTAGTAGTTTTGAGTTAGCACATCCCACAGTGATACATGCTTATCTCAGTCTCATGAATAGGATTTCATACTTTGCACTGCACAAGCATGTCACCATATTCTGAATAACTGTTTATATATAATAACTGAATAACAATGTTCAAAACATTGCCTGTTCTTATGTTATTCTGATCTGGGCTGGCTGTAATAATTTCACATGGACTACCCTTTGCGGTTGTCTAGATCAGGAAACAGATTTCATAAAAAACTAAAGCTTTCTTGAGAGTGTTACCATATATATTCCTAGGTAAACCCAACTGTGGATAAACCAACCCTCAAATTTTTAAAACACAAATATTATAAAAATACACCACCCATGGATAAGCTGACTCTTCATATTTTCATATATTCATTTTCACAATTGGTCCATCTGTGGGTGCACATTTTTCATAGTATTTGATTATTCAAGGTCTGCTTGTCCACAAATGGATTATCAATGAATATGGGATACAGAAAAACTTGTTAAAGTTTAGAGAAAAAAATGTATATATTATGGATAAGCCCATCTGCAGATGAGCTGAATCCAGTTTGGGGGCTGTATTTTGGTACCTAAAATCCTCACCTTATCCGGGAGTATAATGATATGGTATATTAAAATCATATTGCAAATCTAAGTGAATTTTTCTTCCTATCACTTTCACACCCAGTGAATCAGAGAGAAGCCAGCCTGTCCAAAGAATGCTTCTTTTTATTTAATGGTTTCTGAACATTTCCCTCAAGGCCAAGGCCATCTGCATGGTTCTCTAAAAATATGTAGGAACAGTGAAATGGTCCTTCTTACATAACACTTTTTAATCCATCTTCTGTTAGTTAAGGATTTTTTTCCCTGAAGCTTGAAATAAGATATGATATTAATGATCCTCTTTTCTGATGTGTTAAAGATGAACAGTGATGACTTGTTATTGCTCATGGGGAAACAGTAGAAGCAATTGAGTCTAAGAATAGAAAAATAAAGAAATATACTTCTATATCTCTTTGGATGCACATTTTTTTAGTATATTGAAACCTGACTCACATTAATCGATCAATTGCACATTAATTAGTGATTTAAAAATGCAAAATCCTTTTAATGTATTTATGTAAAAATGTGTAATTTCCAAAATACATATTTTAGCCTTTCTTTGAACTGAGAACAGTATCATAATATTCAGATGTGTAAAATATATAATAGATAACTATTGTGGTTAATTTACTCCATAATGGAATTTTGAAATATCACATTTTAAAGCACTGTTTGCAACTTCCCCTGCTAGCTTATAATGCATGATTATTATAGGTCTGCTTCTTGGCAGATATCACACATCCATTGCCAGAGGTATATAAAAGTGTTTCATTTCAAATTCATTGTATTTATAACAACAATTTATAAGTTTTAAGGATTGCTTCTTTAAACATTTTGATATTGTGTGCAGCTATTTCTTTTTTTTTTTCCATAAGCATTCTTTTATTTAGTAAATGTTGCTGAATGTATTTTGAGTTGCAATTATTCTAAAATTCATAACCATTGAAAGAATAAAATCCGATTAGAGATTTTTAAATGTAAAGATTTAAATTCTTATATTTCTTTAACTAGACATTGAGCTTCAGAAACCAAAATAAGCAATTCTACAAAAATATTGTGTTGTACAATAAAATTAACTCTGCACAGCAACAATTCTGCTGTATAGAATAGAATAACAGAGTTGGAAGGGATCTTGGAGGTCTTCTAGTCCAACCCTCTGCCAAGGCAGGAAGCCCTACACTGGGGTCGCCAACCTTTTAGACCTCAGGGACCACCAAACTCATAATTTTAAATCACAGGGACCACTGTGGGCATGGTCTAATTTGTGAGTGTGGCTTGGTGGTCATGTGACTGGCTGGGCACAACTTGTATGTAAATATAAATATTTATATAAATATTGAATTTTTTATTTTAAAAAAGGGAGAAACTTTTACCCAAAATCAGGCAAAGCAGGTAGGCAGATTGAGTTGCTCACAGAATCATTCAGTGATCTATCTATCTGCCATCGGCTAGCTCAGTCTGTCACATAAAATTTTCTTGCTGTGAGTCTGCACTGAATAATAGAACCTTCAGTCCTAAGGGAGGTTCAGCTGTGCTTAAAAGCAGAGCCGAAGATCTAAAGACTAGGTAGAAAGCAAGAAATTTCCTGCTTCCTAGCTTATCTAAATCTCCTGGTACAGCAGAACAGCTGATGGTCAGGGGAAAAAATAGGAAAAATAGCAACTTAGCAGGCAAATTTGCCGGGTAAGGAATGAGCAGGCAGGGAGGGTTCCCGTGGGCCATGCGGGTGGAGCAGCCTTGTGTTCCTGCGTAGCCTGGAGGGGGTGCTCTGGGGGTGACATTTCTCTGCGGACCACCAAAATTTTCTCGTGGCCCACCAGTTGGCAACCATGGCCCTACACTACTTCGGACAAATGGTTTTCCAACATCTTTTAAAAACCTTCTAGTGTTGGAATATTCACAATTTCTGGAGGCAAGTTGTTCCACTGATTAATTTTTTCTAACTGTCAGGAAATTTTTCCTTAGTTGTAAGTTGCTTCTTTCCTTGATTAGTTTCCACCCATTGCTTCTTGTCCTGCTCTCAGTTGCTTTGGACAATAGCTTGATTCCCTCTTTTTTGTGGCAGCCCTTGAGATATTGTAACATTGCTATCATGTCTCCCCTAGTCCTTCTTTTCATTAGACTAGACATACACAGTTCCTGCAACCATTCTTCATATGTTTTAGCCTCTAGTTCCCTAATCATCTTTGTTGCTCTTCTCTGCACTCTTTCTAGAGTCTCAACTTGTTTTTTACATCATGACGACTAAAACTGAATTGCAGTATTCCAAGTATAGTCCAGGGGTGGGATTCACATTTCTTAACAACTGATTCTGTGGGTGTGGCCTAATTTGTGGGTGTGGCCTAATTTGTGGGTGTGTCTTGGTGCTCATATGACTGGGTGAGTGTGGCTTGCTGACTGGGTATGGCTTGGTGGTCATGTGACTGGGTGGGCATGGCTTGTATGTAAATATTATAACTCACAACACAGTAGGTAAGGCATCCAGAAAGTATCCAAGATATCAATCACTCCAAGACATTTTCTCTCCAATTGATTTAATTAGAAACAGATCTGGCATGTCAAAGGCAATTTCCCAAAGTGAACTTATTTTCGCATGTTACACAGAATCCACCTTCTTTTCTCCCTTCTCTCCTCCCACTTCTACACTTCATAAATCACGAGAACCAATTAACTGCAACTGGAATTTCTTAATACGACATACAGAATAACCTTGAACTTTTCAACTCCTCCACCCCCACTTCCATGAAATGTGACAGCTGAAATTTAAAGCTGACAGGCATCCCCCTTGAAAACTCCTCCTCCTAAAGGGAAATAAACCAGATTCAGGGGTTAACACATGTCCTTAATCCCCTCTCCACCCTCATGGAATTGGTTAACCAATTCCCTCCTCATGGAATTGGTTAACCAATTGATCAGCATGAACATCCCAACTCTTTACCCAACTAGCATCTGAGAGAGGGTATCCTTTCCATAAGACCAAATGTTGCAATTGGCCACAGGGTAATCTAGAATCGAGAATTTTTTGAATTTCCTAATGTGTTTCCCCTGTACCATTAATGGCTTAGGGGGAATGATTGGCGATGGTCTTATCATTGATGCAGTAGCTGGTTTAGTAAATTACAATGGAATACTGGATTAATTTTCCCCAATATTCGAGGAAGACTTAATTGGACAGTGACCAGATTGATTATCTTTGAAATTGGGAATGGACTTTCGGAATTTTGGACCCAGCTTCTTACTGGGCAGTTTCAACCTAAGATACTTGGTTGACAAATATACTTTGTCCTCTACTTTAAAAGGCGGTTGAAGGGATCTACGTTTATCCACCTGATTTTTATATTTTTTTGCAGCTTTGGTGGAAGTCCTTTGCAGGCTAAAAAATGAGCCTGTTTAGAGAATAAGTCAATTATAGTCCAAATGATCGTATTCCCTTCACTCTTAGGTAATTCTACAAGAAATTCCATTGTGATTTCTTCCCACGGTTGGGTTGGTTCAGCGACTTGTTGAAGGAGGCCAGGGATTTTTCCAGTTCTGTGTTTCATTGTGGCAAAAACTGAGCAACTTTTTACATAGTCCTCAATGTCAGGTTTCAGTTTTGGCCACCAGAACTGTCTTCTCAGTCAATGTAGGGTTTTTAGGAATCCAAAGTGGCCTCCCAGCTGGGAGTCGTGGCTATGCTTTAGTACCAGTAGTCTTAGGGTTGTGGTTACATAAATCTTAAGGCTAGGTCCCACTGGCCGATGGACGCAAAACATATGCAAAAAGGACACAGTGGACAAGCAAAATTTGGGGGTGGCTCCATCCGTTGTCATCCATTCCCAAAAATGGCAAAAATTTGCATAAACAGAATGGAAAAGAATGGAAAAGAACGGACGGGGGTAGTATGTAGCGAGGATGTTAAGTGGATGTTCATAGGAAGCCTAGTGGATGACAATAGATGGAAGTGGATGACACATCCGAAGGGATTCCGGGGGAGAATTGCGAAGCAGATGCATAGCAGAAGGGGCAGAAGCATAGTGGATGATGTGGATGCATCACGGACGCCTAGAGGAATGTATAGAGGAATGAGCGGATGTATATTGGATGCAAAGCGTTTGTTAAGCCTGGGTTCCCCAACAAGGGTTAGGTAGACAAGCTAAACAGAATGTGCAGCATTAGTCAGATAGGCAAACAGATAAATGAGTGAGCTAAGCTTGTATGTTTATTAACATACAGTA
>BLBF01000006.1:70273715-70300813 GCA_015471245.1 Laticauda colubrina
TATTATTTCACCTAAACCAGTTAGGGTGAACAATGTTATCCCTAACAAACTGAAATTATATCTGTATGGAGATGTGAAAACCTGGAACTATGTTGTTCACTAAAAAAGAACTATTTTTCTTTTTGTTGTGTGAAAACCCAAATAAAATTGTTTAAAACAAAAAACAAAAAAATCAAGAGCTCGAGAGCTGGTACACGCAGATTTAGTGGGGCCAATGCAAGCCAGTTTGGGAGGAGTAAAGTATGCACTGGTCATTGTAGATGGCCACAGCAGAGTTGAGTTCTGCTATTTACTAAAGAGTAAAATAGAGGTGGGACAGTTAGGAATAAAACACAGACGCACTAATCCATACACAGTAGCTGAGAATGGTGTAGTTGAGAGGTGGAATGGAGTCTTACGAACAAAGACTCATTGCTGGAGGATTCTGGTCTGAGCAAGTCATATTGGGGTGAAGCCATGTTGACTCCTAATTATTTAATCAATAAACTGTGGAGTTCATCTATTAATGATACTCCATATGCAGTGCTATACGGAAGAAAACCATCCCTGGCACACTTACGGGTGTTTGGAAGCAAAGCATGAGTACATATTCCAAAAGCAATCAGGAGTAAAGGTCAATCAATGTCTAGAAAGCTCAGGTTATGGGCTATGAGCCTGGCTCAAAGAGCTTTAGTGATGGGAACAAAAGAATCATGATTTCTAGGTCTGCTAGTTTTGCAGAGCAAAATTGGAAAATAATTGATGACAATTTTGGGATGGTGACCCACTTAGTGATGGTAACTCACTTAGTAACAGTGTCAGTGTTCAGGACAGAACTAGAAAAGGAGTTAGGAGAAGATGATGACTCAGATATGAAGCCATAGAGGGTTGAAACATAGGAGCAGTCAATGCCACACAGGTCAGAGTAATGAAACAAGGGGATTCCACCTGACAGGTATTCTGCTAATGAAACTAAAGGTGTGTAATATGTGGTATGAGCCAAGGAATTATAAGGAAGAATTGCCTTATAATTACCTAAAATTACCATTACCTAAAATTAAACAAGTGAAGTGGAAAGAAGCCTTGGATAAAGAAATGAAATCCATGGGTGAACATAAAGTGTTCACATCTATGACTTTGCCACAGGGTTGCAAAGCCGAAGGATATAAATGGCTTATACAAAAAGAAAGTACTATCTAACAATGAGGTTCAATGTAAGGCAAGATTAGTGGCACAAGATTTTTCATGAAGGAAAAACATGATGAAGTATTTGCACCTATGGTAAAGAGTAAAACATAAGGTTGGCACCAGTGTTGGCAGTGTCATGTGACTGTAAAATTTGGCATTTTGATATAACCAGAGCATTCCTCAATGCAGAATTAGAGGAAGAAATTTACATGATTCAAGCACCAGAGTATGAAAGTAAAAAGCCTAACACTGTATAAATTGAACAAAGCCATTTATTTATGGGCTGAAGCAGTCAGCCAAGAATTGGAATATATGTTTAGATATGGTATTGAAGGGTCTTGGGTTCAAGAGTTGCAAAGCTGATGGTTGCATATATACTGGAAAGTTGCAAGATGGGGATTGTCAATTGTTAGCGTTTGTAGATGATCTCCGTTTCATTGCAAAAGATTTGTCATAGAAAAAAACAATTTGCCAATCAGTTAAAGAAAATTTTTGAATTAAATGTTTGGGTGAGGACAAAAATGACAAGCCATTGAGTGGAGTGCACCACGGGAAGAATATTAAGTTATTTGTGTTTATGTCTATTCCAGTCATGAAGGGAGGAGTGTCACAGTATATGAGAGTTTACGAATTGGAATAGACATGGTAACAGGTCAGCCAACAGAGACTGTTTGGTGACCCATTGGGCTCGGAACCTGGGCATGGCTTAGGGTTACTGGTCTGTATATAAGAGTTAGTTTGTCCTTGGATCTTTGCTTCTGTGTTTGTATTGGTTCTGTGAATGTGACTTCTGGATTCTGAGTTCTGGTTCTGGGTATTGTATACATGCATCATACTTTATATTATTGTGTATAAACAAGTTTCTTTTATAAATGAATCCTGCTGAATTATTTACTTGTGTGCTGGCTGGATTGCTGCAAATTGACAATGTCCATGTTAAGCAAGTTCAGCTCTTTCCTCAGAGCAGTCATCAGTAAATAAGATGTAAAATAGAATATTAATTGGCAAGCTTGGCCAACAGAGAATGAAGTTCATAGTAAAAAAAAAAAATCATCTCAGTGAATTAGCTGGAAGAAGAGATTTGAACAGAAAAGAGGGAAAGTGGATTGAATGCAGATGCATCAATGGAGAACAAACTCAGGAGAGTTCAAGTAGCCAAGCAGAAGGCAGTGAGAAAAACCACTGCATTTTAAAGAGGCAGCTGTGGCACTGGGCATTTTGACAGAGTTTTTGGCAAACTTTGGTTTGTTTAAATATGTTCTTCAGTCCGTGTGTGAAAGAGGATGAACTGCTAATTTTGAACAAGCTTCTCAGGACATGAGGCAGTTCATCCTGTAGAGTTCCATAGCTTAGTATTGTTTAATCTCAGTATTTCTTTCTGTATTGTTGCTATTTTTCAACTACAGGTACAAGTTCAGAAATAGAGGTTTGACAAGCTTCTTTTTGAACTTGTGAAGGAGTGGAGGGGAATATTGCCTCCTTCTGGTTGCAGATTGTTTAAAGTGAATTGTAAAGAAGCTGGAAAGATTCTTTCTCTGTGGAGACCTCTGTGGAGATCACTTCTTGAATAGAGAACAGCATCTGAGTTAAAATACAGATAAAACTCAAAAAATTAGAATGTCATGCAAAAGTTCATTTATTTCAGTAATGAAATTTAAAAGGTGAAACTAATATATGAGATAGACTGATTACATGCAAAGCAAGATAGTTCAAGCCGTGATGTGTTATAATTCTGATGATTATGATTTACAGCTTATGAAAACCCCAAATCCACAATCTCAGAAAATTAGAATATTACATGCAATCAATAAAACAAGGGCCCCTTTTGCAGCAATTACTGCCTCAATGTGGCATGGCATGGAAACTATCAGCCTGTGGCACTGCTGGGGTGTTATGGAAGACCAGGATGCTACAATAGCGGCCTTCAGCTCTTTTGCATTGTTCGGTCTCATGTCTCTCATCTTTCTCTTGGCAATGCCCACCATAGATTCTCTATGGGGTTTAGGTCAGGCAAGTTTGCTGGCCAATCAAGCACAGTAATCCCACAGTCATTGAACCAGGTTTTGGTGCTTTTGGCAGTGTGGGCAGGTGCCAAATCCTGCTGGAAAATGAAGTCAGCATCCCCATAAAGCTCTTCTGTGGAAGGAAGCATGAAGTGCTCCAAAATCTCCTGGTAGATGATTGCATTGACCCTGGATTTAATGAAGCATAGTGGACCAACATCAGCAGATGACATGGCTCCCCAAATCAACACAGACTCTGGAAACGTCACAGTGGACTTCAAGCATCTTGCAATGTGTGCCTCTCCATTCTTCCTCCAGACTCTGGGTCCTTGGTTTCCAAATGAGATGCAAAAGTTGCTCTCATCAGAAAAGAGGACTTTGGACCACTGAGCAACAGACCAAGTCTGTTTTTCTTTAGCCCAAGTAAGACGCTTCTGACATTGTTGTTCAGGAGTGGCTTGATAAGAGGAATACGACATTTGAAACCCATGTCCAGGATCCGTCTGTGTGTGGTGGCTCTTGGTGCACTGACCCCAGCCTCAGTCCACTCCTTGTGAAAGTCCCCAACACTTTGAATGGCCTTTTCCTGTCAATCCTCTCCAGGCTGCAGTCATCCCTGCTGTTTGTGCACCTCTTTCTTCCACACTTTTCCCTTCCACATAACTTTCTATTAATGTGCTTTGATACAGAACTTTGGGGAAATTTCTTTTTCAATTACCTTTTGAGGCTTTCCCTCCTTATGGAGGGTGTCATTAATGGTTTTCTGCAAAACTGTCAGGTCAGCAGTCTTTCCCATGACTGTGATTCCCACTAAACCATACTGAGAGACTATTTAAAGGCTCAGGAACCCTTTACAGGTGTTATGGCTTAATTAACTGATTAGAGTGGGACAGTTTGAGCCTAGAATATTGAACCTTTTCACAATATTCTAATTTTCTGAGATTGTGGATTTGGGGTTTTCATGAGCTGTAAGCCATAATCATCTCAATTATGACAAACTATCTTGCTTTGCATGTAATGTGTCTATCTCACATATTAGTTTCCCCTTTTAAATTGCATTACTGAAAAAAATGAACTTTTGCACAATATTCTAATTTTTTGAATTTCACCTGTAGTTTTGTGATTTAATCTTATGCCTTCTTTAACAACTGTAGTAAAAATAATTTCTCCTTAGCATAATATATGAAATCTAGATTAAGACTATTTATTAAGTTTGCAGAATTGCTGACTTAAAATCCCTAGGAAAGAAGACCTTGTTTGTTTCCTTCTCTTTGACTCAGTTGTTTTTTCTCTACATGTTCCACCATCGACTTCCTTCCCATATGTTTCTAGAGGGTTACGCCTTCACATATCCTACATCAACACTAATAATAATCCATCCTATTTAATTATTATAATTTTGCTATTGCCTTAGAGCACACAGTGCCTCACCCAATTATTTCACAGGTCAGTTATCTTTACAATAAAGTTCATTGCTTGATTTTTAGATTCCAAACATCAACATGTCTCACAACGAGCTATGTGGCTGCGAAAAAAAATGTATACTCTTGTTCTTTTTTATAGCCTGTTGTTTCAGCTAATATTTCATTATTAAGCTAATTCAACAGAATGTGAGAAAATGCTTGTTCATGAAGAGTGCAAAGTTTAAGAAATATTTGTAGAAATGTTTTTGCTACACTTTTTTCAGACAAAAATTGAATCTTCTTTACCTGAAAAGATGCTGTTAATAATAAAGGTGTTGATAATATTGATGAATAACCACAGAGAACATAGAGATAATGTTTCCCACAATAAAAAATAGATGGGAAAAAGGGAAATTTCCATCAAAGGTTATAAGAAACAATAAGACTAAAGTTTTTAAAAATTAATAGAATGTAGAATCCCTGTAGTGAAAATCCAATTATAAATATAAATCTTATCATATCACTTTCACTACCCAGGAAATTAGAATTCAGAACAACAGAGTAGAAGGGACCTTGGAGGTCTTCTAGTCCAACCCCCTGCTGAAGCAGGAGACTCTATACCATTTAAAATAATGGCAGATTAGTCACTTCTTAAAGCCCCTGTCACACTGCACCAACGGATGGAAAGAGGATGTAAAACGGAGAAAAACACTTGCCATCCTTTGGTTAATGTGATGCTTCCATTCTGTACTCACTGCCTCCGTTTTGCTTCCTCTCTATCCATCCAGCATCTGTCTATTGACGTTTCATCCGCTCAGAGGGTTTTGAGCTGCTCAAAACTTTTGAGTGGAAAATGTATCCAATGCGTCTGTTCTGCATCCGCTAGGCATACGGGGGACATCCATTCTGCATCCGTTACGCATCCGCTATATCTGCTAGGCATCCGCTGCGCATTTGCGCAACTCGCATCCGCTTGGACGCAGGGAGGAAGCAGAACGGATGCGGAAGAGACGCGCAGCATTAGTAGCACAGACGGAGAAAGGATGAAAGCAGATGCAGCTGAAAGGATGAAAGCAGATGAAAGCGGATGCAAACAAAGCATTTAAAATGGAAAAAACGTTCGCAGAGGGGACCTATCTCAGATATTAAGGATGTCTAGAGGATGCCTAGAGGATGCAAAAGGACACATAGGGGAAAACCTATATTGCCTATCTAAAGGGGGAGCAACTCACCTGCATCTCACTTTCAGACCAGCAGCCCTGCTGTGCAGACCTCTGCAGCCTTCATCTGACTCTTCCTCTTCCACAGCATCCAGTCATCTCCACCATAGATCGTAACAAACTCCTTTTGGTAGCCACCATCCTTCTGCAACAGTGCGAAGCCATCTACAGGCTCTGTGAACTCTACTACGGGAAGAAAAAGAGGTGGCCAAGAAGCGTCTGGGTCCAAAGATGGATCGGGAGAAGAGCAGAGTGCGGACTGTACAACAAGCTGATGATGGACCTCAGGAACGAAAACACTCGTGCATTCCAGAACTTCATGAGGATGCCTCCAGCCATGTTTGACGAAGTTGTGCAGCGGCTGACACCCAGGTTGACCAAGCAGAGCACCAACTTCCGGCCCAGCCTGGACCCTGGGCTCAAGGTGGCACTCACTCTGTGCCACCTGGCCTCAGGGACCACCTACAGGAGCATGCAGTACGGCTGGAGGGTGCCACACAACACCATCAGCATTGTGGTCAGAGAAGTGGTGCAGGCCATCATTGAAGAATACCTGGAGGAGCTCCTCCAGTGCCCCTCCACTGAAGAAGATGGAAGAAAGTTGCAGAGCAGTGGTATCAGAGGTGGAACTTCCCCCACACCGTTGGAGCCATCAATGGCAAGCACGTGGCCTGCAAAACTCCACCCAAGTCGGGGTCCACTTATTTCAACTACAAGGGCTTCTTCAGCATCGTCCTCTTCACCATGGTCGATGCTGACTACAAGCTCATGTACATCGATGCTTCAGGCAACGGGTCAGCTTCAGATGCCCAGGTATACAACACCAGTGACCTCAAGGAGGGGCTGGAACAGAAGCTCATCATGGGCTTCCCAGATCCAGAACCCCTGCCCAATGACACGCAAAATGTGCCCTACTTCATCATGGGGGATGACGCCTTCTCCCTCAGAACCTACCTCATGAAACCCTACACTTCCAGACTTCTCACCCATGAAGAGAGGATCTTCAACTACAGGCTGTCCAGGGCAAGGTGGGTGGTGGAGAAAGCCTTTGGCATCCTGGCGAACAGGTTCCAGATACTTCTCACCACCATGCAGCATTGCCCAGAGACCGTGAGGAGGATCGTGGAAGCTTGCTGCATCCTGCACAACCTCATGCGCACCTGCTACCCAGTCTTGCAGAATAGGCTCGTGGACCTCCAGCAAGGCAATGGGGACATGGAGCCTGGGGAATGGAGGCAAGGGCGAAACCTGATAGACACTGAGGATGTGCAAGGCCCCAACAGAGCCTCACATGAAGGGAAGAAGCAGCACAACCTCCTGAGACACTGGGGCAACTCCCCAGCTGGAGCAGTGGAGTGGCAAAACAGGATGATAGATGATTAATGGATGCTTCCTTCAGCCTGTCTCATCACACTGATGAGATTGGGCCATGTATGTTGAGTGGGCCTACAATGAATAGGGCATTTCATAAAGAGTTGTGTTTATGTTCAAATGTGTGGATCAATGCTTACATTAGTATTGATAATGAAGGGCCATAGGTGTGGCAGCTGGGAGGGTGGACCATACAGTCCCACTATGCTTGCACTGGAGGTTTATCTATCCCACAGCTATTACCCATCCAAAAGGTATCCCTGCCCATCCCACAGCTATTACCCATTCCAAAGGTATCCCTGCCCATCCCTCTGCTATCCTTACCCATCCCACAAACATGCAAAGGCTTAAACCATTTCTAAAAGTTTCCACCAAGACTTTATTGACATAAATAAATGAAGCAAGTCTGTGAAGCAAAGATAAACTTTATTAATTACAAGCTGTAAAAGAAAAATGACCCAAGTCAAGTGTCCAAATAAAGACAACAGGTAGCCACCCAGTCTCTGGCACTCCTCTTGGTCACTCGGAGGTGTGCCCAGTCTCAGGGGTGAAGGGTCCAGGTGCTGTGGAGGTGGCTGCTGCTTGAATGCTGGTATGAAGCGCAACTGGGGTGCCTGGCCCCGAGAGGACAACAGGTGACAGTGTGTTGTGGAAGCTCTCGGACAGCTGGCTCAGCCCCGTGATGATGAGAGCTCCTTCCTCCATGCCATTTGGTGTCAGCCCCAATACCGAGGACAGATGTACTGAGGCCGGGCTTGGCTATGGGGTGGAGGAAGGAGCAGTGTAGTGGGGCTGTCTGGTCTGCAGCTGGGTGAGGACTGGCGTTGGTGGCATCAGTGGTGTGGGTGGCATCGCTGTTGTAGGTGGCATCATTGGCGTGGGTGGCATCGGTGGCATCGGTGGAACCGGTGGCAACGGTGTCGCCCGATGACTCTGTGCCTGGACTGGGAAGGGCTGCTGCCTGTGCTGCTGGACCTCCTGGTAGCCGTAGCCCTGGTAGGTGAGGGCCTGTGGGAAGCCTTGGAATGGGAGGGACATCACCTGGGGTGGAGGAGCAGACCTGGACTGGGTGGGAGCCGGTGCCTCTGGGTCTGGAGGGTTGTGAAGAAGCTCGGTGATCCGGTCCTTCATCACCTGGTACTGGGGTTCCGCCATGTCCATGAGGGTCTGGTTGACATAGGTGAGGAAGGGCTTGCGGTTGGAGGATGAGGAGTCAGTGTGGACCAGCTGAGAGAGGAGATCTATGCTGCTACGGATGGTGTCCCTGATCTCCAGCAGGACAGTGTGGCTCTGCCCCTCCTGTCTGGCTCTCTGCCTTTCTGTGGAGGTGGAGCTGGAGCTGTGGGTGGATGTGGGTAAGGCTGTGGTGGAATTGCCGTCTCCTTTCTCCCACTGCACCAGGGAGTCCTCCACACGCTCCACCACGGTTGAAACACCTGTCCGCGGGTTCTCCACCATGGCACGCTCCACAGAAACCTGCCTGGAGACAGGAACTGACTCTCGGCCGGAAGAGGACTGGCTCTCAGCAGGGTGCTGGAGAGAGAGGGTCATGAGAGGGGCTGCTGATGCTGCTCCTCGGTGGCGGATCTCACCCTCCAGGAAGCTGCACCTGGCCATGACGTTGGTCTCTCTGTCCGTCAGCTTGACCACGGCCTGGCCAGATTTCTTGAGGTGCAGCTTCCCGTACCAGGTGTGCATATGTTTCCACCAGCCGAGGAGCACCTCTGAAGTGTAGCCCATACTCACCGCCTTCTCTCTCCAAGCAGCATGCTTCCGCTTGGTGTCCCTGTACAGCCGGTGTCCCTTCCGCTACAGATAGTCATTCTCTCTCAGCCACTCCAGCACCTCATCCTCGTGTTCCTCCTCAATGGAGTATTGCCTCCTCTCCCGTTCCCGCATATGCCTCTTCATCCCTTTGCCAGGACCAGATGGTCCCTCACCAGAGGGGCTTCCAGTTTGTAGGGGCTGCTCCTCCACACCACCACCACCAGCAGCAGCAGCAGCAGGATCATCATGATCAGCAGCAGCAGCAGCAGCATCACCAGCAGGATCATAATCAGCAGCAGCAGCAGCAGCACCAGCACCAGCAGGATCATCATCATCAGCAGCAGCAGCAGCAGCACGAGCAGGACCAGGAGCACGAGCAGGGCCAGGAGCATGAGCAGGACCAGGAGCACAAGCAGGATCAGCAGGACGAGGAGCAGCTTCAGCAGAGTAAGCACCAGCAGAAGCACCACCGCCAGAAGCAGCATCAGCAGAGTAAGCAGGAGCAGAAGCACCACCGCCATAAGCATCATCATCAGCTCCTCCAGAAGCAGAAGCAGCAGAAGCCCCAGCCGCAGAAGAGCGAGCCCATGCTACAGAAGCCCCAGCAGAAGCAGAGTGAGGGCCAGGGGGCGGGAGGGTGGCCCTGTCCCTCTTGCCAGGACTGGCAGCAGATGGCTGAGGCTTCCTCTTTTTCCCCATGTTTGTGGGATTGCTGGCTGCCAGGGAGGCTGGCAGGAAGGCTGGCAGGCAGCAAGGCTGGCAGGCAGGCACCAAGGCAGGCAGCAAGGCTGGCAGGGAGGCAGGCACCAAGGCTTGCAGGATGGCAGGCAGCAAGGCAGGCACCAAGGCTGGCAGGCTGGCAGGCAGCAAGGCAGGCAGGCAAGGCACTCAATGCATCTGGCAGCAGGTCTTTCCTCTGAATGGTGACCTGCTTCCGAGCTGCTTCCCTTTATATCCGCGGGGCTGATGCAATAAATCCCCCCCGCATGCACAATTAACGCAAGGCATCCGCTAGGCTTCCGCTGTGCATCCGCTAGGCTTCCGCTCTGCATCTGCTTCATCCACTGTGCATCCGCTGTGCATCCGCTTCATCGGTTCCGCGTCCGCTCTGCATCCGCTGTATCCGTTCCGTGTCCGCTTTGCTGAGGCCCCCCGGAAGACTAGCAGATGTGCCATCCACTCCCATCCGCTTCCATCTGCTAGGCTTCTGCTCTGCATCCATTTTCCATCCGCCCTGCGTCCTCCCCCTGTCCGTTCCTTTCCGTGTTATCTGCTCTGGTTATGCAAATTTTCGCCCCTTTTGAGAGCGGATAACAATGGATGGAACATTTTGCTCGTCTGCTGTATCCTTTTTACAAACGTTTTGCATCCATTGGGCAGTGTGACAGAGCCTTTAAGTCTCCGTGATGGAGCACCCACAATTTCTGAAGGCAAGCCATTCCACTGGTTGATTGTTCTTACTGTCAGGAAAGTTCTCCTTAGTTCTACAGTAGGTTGCTTCTGTCCTTGGTGAGTTTCTATTCCTTTTCTCAGGTAGAAGTACAGTCAAGGGGGTCATTCCTAATTGTTCTTGATTGAATCTGGGGAGCACTCCACCAAAAAGCCAGTTTTGTTTGTCCACAGGAGAAAGCACACCATTGGTGGACTCTCAGGATGTAGTCATTCTGAAGAATTCTAAGGGAAAAACAATTTTTAAAAACCCTTCAAAATTTGATGTCACATTTTACAATGTGAGTAGTGTTTTTTTCTATCATTTCCAGACCTATCATTATGACTATATGTATGTTTGTTTAGATTTTAAATACTGCATATTTTACCCTAAGTATTTATTTTATTTAAAACATTAATATGGCTACTCATATTAAATCAAACTCTGGACATCTCATAACTTGTGGATAAAAAAATATACAAGCAATAAACCAAAAACAGAAAAACTTCATTTAAATAATATTACGAAACAATAATTGGCAGAAAATTTGTAAGGACAATATAAGAGAACTGTAGGATCGTGATGGCAAACCGATAGCACACCTGCCAGAGACGGCACACAGAGCCCTCTCTGTGGGCACACACACACTGTCACCAGCTGCTCTTTTGGTTTCTGGAGCATCAGGTGGTCTTTGCCAGAGCACCAGAAAATGGCCCCCAAACAGCCAAAAAACAGGCTGATAATGGCCTGAAAAACAGCCTGAAAACGGCCTGAAAATGTCCCCCAAACAGCCTGAAAATGCCCCCCCAAAAATACCCCAAAAACAGGCATGCACATGGCACTCCAGCACTCCAGCACCCGCACATGCATACACACACATTCCAGTTTGGGCACTCGGTGCTGAAAAAGTTCACCATCACTTCTCTCGGAAGATAAGAAATAGAGAAAAAGATGTGGTGTTTAACAAGCATAAAATAATTTGAATAACAAAGAGATACCAAAAAGTTACAGGAGGGCTTCTAGTTTAGAGAAGTTTGAAAGTGAAACAAATTGACTAAGTAGTAGTTCCTTCAATGGGTATGTTCAAGCAGAGGCTAGGCAGCCATCTTTCAGGGATGTTGTCATTTAAATTCTTGCACTGACATGGAAGTTGAACTCAAGGAATTTTATATAACATTTTCCAAAGCCCAATTCTTCTCTATAATGTCCTGAGTTGGGAAACAGTTCAGCTTTCCTGTAAATAAGTGCATACTTGTGTTCTGTACCTTGGCAGAATAGAGGATAGATAATTGTCTTCTTCCATGTGATAATCTAGTTTCTCTCAGTCCTTTCAATTTTATCTTCTCAAGGCTCTTGAGAAGGTCCCTTTGTATTTCTTGTGTGATTTGTTCCCAGATAATTCTGATTACCCTTTTACCCATAGAAAACTTTGAAGGCCACAAATTGGGAAGGTTGCAACTAGAAATTAATGTGAAATAATGTAATCATTTACCTTTTTAAATATTAAAACGAGGGACTCATTTTCTAAAACAACCTTGCTTTTGTGTTATAAACCAGAAGGACTCAAAAAGTGGCAAGGACAAAAAAAACACCGATACTGGAACAAGTGATAGAAAGGAAAAAGATTTAGTTTGGTATAAATACCGTACATTGTAGTTTTTCTGGCAGAGTGTATGTGATAACATATATTGAAAGAATTAGAGATCTAAAAATCTAAATATTTTATTGTAAGATCCTGCTTCTCCTTCCCATTCAAGAAAGCATGGACTCTTGAAACTTTAGCATTTCAAAAGGAAACTTTTATTGAAAGGAAGTGAATGCAGGACAACATAAAGCAGGATCTGAGCCCCCCCCCCCCCCCAACAATTCTGTTAGGATAAAGTGGTTAGAAACCACTCCCCTCAGTCTGATGTTGAATGAGCCAATCCACAGGTGCAAAGATGTTGTGGAAATGGTCATCCTGAGAAAGAGATAAGGAGTTGTTTCCATGTGCTTCTTCTGTGAGGCTTCTGAATTGAGGGAAAACTGATGGCCCTCCCCCCCCCCTTGTACATTCCCCAAGGTAAATCAAAACACAGGGCAGAATAAGTGACAGGGTAAAAGTTACAAACTAGGGAAATTACAGGATACATAGGAAACAGGATAAGAGCAATAAATGAGTAAAAGAATCCGGGGTTCCCTCCCCACATGAATGGCAGTATCATGATAGGGATCTGACATTTATTTTCCTTGTCAAATATTGGTAAAAAGCAATATATACTTTTTTAAAAGTTTGTATTCTCATTTGTAGTTTCCAGGTTAGAAGAAAAACTATAAAAAGTCATCAAATCTATATTTAGTGCTATTCTTACTAAATACCAGTAATCTGTTAAGCTTATTCACATCCATCAGATTCTAGGACAATGGTGGCTAACCTTTTTGGCACCAAGTGCCAAAATGCATGCACACATGTGCACCCCGGAAACTGGAAGAGCAGCTCCCAGTGTGCACATAAGCACTGGCCACCTGGTTTTCCAGCTTCTAACGTGCATGCATACACGAATACCACCTGGCTGGTCAGTTTCTAATGTACATGCATGCATTGAACCAGCTGTTCTTTGCATGCATGTGCATGCCAGCCAGATAATCTTCACGCACCCATGCACATAAGAAACAGCTAGACCAGGTGGTCGGCATGCACGCACACACCGGTAGCTACTCTTCCAGTTTCCAGCACTCCCACATGCACGAAGACCAGCTAGCCAGCATGTGCTTGAACCCGGAAGAGCAACAAGTGATGGCTGGCGTGCCCAGAGAGATGGCACTGTGTCCCACTTCCAGCATTCATGCCATAGGTTCACCATCACGGTTCTAAGAGAAACCAAATTTTTAAGCATCGAGAAACTCATTACTCTCTCTATTTGCTTGGCATTTTTGCAATCTTTATGTCACCAGGGATTTGTATATAACTTGTTAGGCATCTGTTAATAATGAAATTACTTAGTTGTTCTTATCTATTTCTATTTTCCCTTCCTAATTTATCTAGAAATATGCATTTCAATACCATAATAGATACAAAACAACATTCTAGGGATGCTGAAATGACCCTAGGTCCTTATGATAATTTCCATTTATAAGTTACATTTTATTTTAATTGTCTTATTATTCATGTTCCTTGTATTTATTTTAAAAATACCAATGAAACAATGAATACCAATAACCCTTATTAAACACCTCACTTGAGATAGACAACACAATATCACATGTCCACAACTTATGATACTGCTGAATTCTCCATTGACTTGTTTGCTGGAAAGCTTAAAAATGGCAATTGTACAACTGCAGATGTTGCAACTGTTTTAAATGCACACCAATTCTTAAGCATACAAATCATGATCAAATGAGTATGGGGATGCTGCGATGGTCATAAAATTACTTTTTCAGCACTGACATAGTTTGAATGGTTGCTAAACAGAGCAGTTAACTGTGGATTTCCTAAGTAGTTAGAAGCCATCTCTCTCATACATAATCATACACAGAATTGCAAAATCCCCAATATTGTTAGTTTCCTCTTTTGTAGTAATTTTCATTGAGTTAATTCAGATTAAGAACATTAGTGTCTTCAGTTTTGTATTAATCCAGTTTGTCTTTCTCTTTCTGCTTCTTCTAGTTTTCATGGAACCATGTATTTTTAGTTACATTAAATCTTTTGTGACAAGTTTTTTCAGACTCTTTCCCTCCATTGTTTTTTTTAGATCTGGTAATGACATGTTTTCTTTCTGTTACATTGTCTAGCTTGATTTTTCATTTAGGTTTCTACCTACCTTGACCTCTTTATTTATTTAGCCACTAGTACTTTAGTAACCATGGCAACAAAATCATATGATGTTAACTAAAGGATACAACATCTTGGTATTCTGTCTCTTTTAAAAAACATACATTATATACATTTGTCAACATGTGCACAGCTTAAAAAATGGACATAGTTAACTGTGATGTGAAGGGTCAAAGAAAACTACAATTTACAGACTGCCTTGCTGCTCTGTCAGATAGTATTAGCTATTGTCAAAACCAATAAACTACCCTCACTGTTTCTGTCAAAATCCTCACCTGTATCATCATCATGAATTTGTGAAACTTGAATGCTACCTGAATCTCAAAAATTCTGAGCAGCTTGCAACAATCAAAGAAAATACAATTTAAAAAGATTAACCATAAAGATACAAAAGGGAATGAAGGGAATGCCCTTTCCCTCTCTTAAGGCCGTGTCACACTGCCCAACGGATGCAAAAAGGACACAATGGAAGAGAAAAATGTTACATCCGTTGTATCCACGCTCAAAAGGGGCGAAAATTTGCATAATTGGAGCGGATAACACGGACGCGGGGAGGACACAGGGCTGATGCAAAACAGATGCGGAACGGAAGCCCAGCGGATGGAAGCGGATGGCGCAACCGCAGGGCTTCCGGGGGGCCTCAGCGAAGCGGACGCGGAACGGAAACAATGGATGCAGAACGGATGCACAGCGGATGAAGCGGATGCACAGCGGAAGCCCAGCGGATGCACAGCGGAAGCCTAACAGATGCCTGGCGTTAATTGCGCATGTGGGGGGGATGCATTGCACAAGCCCTGCGGATATAAAGGGAAGCAGCTCACACATGGCCAGCATTTGGAGGAAAGACCTGCTGCTGGATACCTCGAGTTTTTGCCTGCATGTCTGCCTGCAAGCCTTGCTGCCAGCCTGCCTCCAAGCCTGCCTGCCAGCCTGCCTCCCAGCCTCCTGGGCAGCCTCCCTACCAGCCTTGCTCCCAGCCTGCCTTCCAGCCTCCCTTCCAGCCTTGCTGGCAGCCTGCCTTCCAGCCTCCCTTCCAGTCTTGCTGGCAGCCTGCCTTCCAGCCTCCCTTCCAGCCTTGCTGGCAGCCTGCCTTCCAGCCTCCCTGCTAGCCTTGCTGCCAGTCTGCCTTCGAGCCTCCCTGCCAGCCTTGCTGCCAGCCTGCCTTCCAGCCTGCCTTCCAGCCTCCCTGCCAGCCAGTCTGTCTGCCAGCCTTGGTGCCTGCCTTCCTGCCAGCCTTGGTGCCTGCCTTCCTGCCAGCCTTCCTTCCAGGCTTCCTAACAGGCGCCCTGCCAGGCTTCCTGCCAGCCTTCCTGCCAGCCTTGGTGCCTGCCAGCCTTCCTGCAAGCCTTCCTGCCAGCCAGCAACCCTACAACCATGGGGAAGAAGCGAAAGTCTCAGCAACCTGCCACCATCCCTGGCAAGAGGGACAGGGCCACCCTCCTGCCCCATGTCCCTGACTCATCTTCTGCTGGGGCTTCTGCTCCTTGGGCTCGCTCTTCTGGTGCTGGAGCTTCTGCTTAGCTGCTCCTGGCAGTGGTGCTTCTGCTGCGTACTCTGATGAAGCTGCTCCTGGTGGTGGTGCTTCTGCTGGTGCTTACTCTGCTGAAGCGGCTCCTCGTCCTGCTCGTCCTGCTAGTTCTGCTCGTGCTCCTGGTCTTGCTGACCCTGCTGCTGGTGCTTACTCTGCTGCTGCTGATCCTGGTCTTGCTGCTGCTGCTGATCCTGCTGCTGCTGCTGCTGCTGCTGCTGATTATGATCCTGCTGGTGATGATGCTGCTGCTGATGATGATGATGCTGTTGGTGTGGAGGAGCAGCCCCTACAACCTGGAAGCCCCTCTGATGAGGGCCCATCTGGTCCTGCCAAAGGGAGGAAGAGGCGTATACAACAACGGGAGAGGAGGCAGTACTACATTGAGGAAGGGCACGAGGATGAGGTGCTGGAGTGGCTGAGAGAGAACGACTATCTGTGGCGGAAGGGACACTGGCTGTACAGGGACACCAAGCGGAAGCAGGCTGCTTGGAGAGAGAGGGCGGAGAGTCTAGGCTACACATCGGATGTGCTCCTCGGCTTGTGGAAGCACATGCACACCTGGTACGGGAAGCTGCACCTCAAAAAATCTGGCCAGGCCACGGTTAAGTTGACCGACAGAGAGAACTATGTCATCGCCAAGTGCAGCTTCCTGGAGGGTGAGGTCTGCCACCGAGGAGCACCAGGAGCCCAAATCTCTACCCTCTCTCTCCGGCAGCCTGCTGGGAGCCAGTCCTCTGGCGGCCGAGAGTCAGTCCCTGTCTCCATGCAGGTATCTGTGGAGCGTGCCATGGCAGAGAACCCCACGGCAGGTGTTGAAAGCGTGGTGGAGAGTGAGGAGGACTCCCTGGTGCGGTGGGAGAAAGGAGACATCGAGTCCACCACTGCCAAAGCCGCATCCATCCACACCTCCGCCTCCACAGTAAGGCAGAGAGCCAGACCGCAGGAGGGGCAGAGCCACAAGGTCCTGGTGGAGATCAGGGACACCATCTGCACCAGCATAGGTCTCCTCTCTCAGCTGGTCCCCATCGACTCCTCCTCCTCCAACCGCAAGCCCTTCCTCAATTATGTCAACCAGACCCTCAAGGAGATGGCGGATCCCCAGTACCAAGTGGTGAAGGAGAGGATCACCACGCTGCTTAACAACCCTCCAGACCCAGAGGAACCTGCTCCCACCCAGCCCAGGTCTGCTCCGCCACCCCAGGTGATGTCCCTCACATACCAAGGCTTCCCACAGCCCCTCACCTACCAGGGCTACAGCTACCCGGAGGTCCAGCAGCACAGACAGCAGCCCTTCCAAATGCAGGCACAGAGTCATTGGGTGACTCTGTTGCCACCGGTTCCAATGATGCCACCGATGCCAACCACAACAATAATGCCACCCACAATAGCAATGCCAGGCACGCCAATGATGCCACCCACGCCAGCCCTCACCCCGCTGCAGACCAGGCAGCCCCACTACACTGCTCCTTCCTCCATCCCACAGCCAAGCCTGGCCTCAGTACATCTGTCCTCAGTACTGGGGCTGACACCCCATGGCATGGAGGAAGGACCTCTCAGCATCACGGGGCTGAGCCAGCTGTCCGACACCTTCCTCAACACACCGTCCCCTGTTGTCCTCTCGGGGCCAGGCACTCCAACAACACCTCAGACCAGCACTGCAGCAGCACCCACCTCCACAGCACCTGCACCCTAACACCTTAGACTGGGCACACACCTCCGAGTGACCAAGAGGAGTGCCAGAGACTGGCTGCCTGGATATTTGTGGACTTTATTTGGACACTTGACTTGGGTCATGTTTATTTTACAGCTTGTTATTAATAAAGTTTATCTTTGTTTCACACACTTGCTTCATTAATTTTTTTCTATAAAGTCTGGGTGGAAACTTTTAGAAATGGTTTAGCCTTTGCATGCTTGTGGGATGGGATAAGAGAGCAGTGGGATGTGCAGTGATACCTTTGGATGGGTTAAGATAGCTGTGGGATGGGAAGGGATACCTGTGGGATGGGAAGGGATACCTGTGGGATGGGAAGGGATACCTGTGGGATGGGCAGGGATACCTATGGGATGGATAGATAAACCTCCAGTGCAAGCATAGTGGGACTGGATGGTCCACCCTCCCAGGTGCCACCCCTATGGCCCTTCATTATCAATTACAATGTAAGCATTGATCCACACATGTCAACATAAACACAACTCTTTATTAAATGCCCTGTTCATTGTAGGCACATCCAACATATGTGGGCCAATCTCATCAGTGTGATGAGACAGGCTGAAGGAACCATCCATTAAGCATCTACCATCCTGTCTTGCCACTCCACTGCTCCAGCTGGGGAGTTGCACCAGTGTTTCAGGAGGTTGCGCTGCTTCTTCGGCTCACGTGAGGCTCTGTTGGGGCCTTGCACATCCTCAGTGTCGATCAGGTTTTACCCTTGCCTCCATTCCCCAGGCTCCATGTCCCCATTGCCTTGCTGGAGGTCCACGAGCCTGTTCTGCAAGACTGGGTAGCGGGTGCGCATGAGATTGTGCAGGATGCAGCAAGCTTCCACGATCCTCCTCATGGTCTCTGGGCGATGCTGCATGGTGGTGAGAAGTATCTGGAACCTGTTGGCCAGGATGCCAAAGGCATTCTCCACCACCCGCCTTGCCCTGGACAGCCTGTAGTTGAAGATCCTCTCTTCACGGGTGAGGTATTTGGAGGTGTAGGGCTTCATGAGGTAGGTTGTGAGGGAGAAGTCGTCATCCCCCACGATGAAGTAGGGCACATCTTGTGTGTCGTTGGGCAGCGGGTCTGGATCTGGGAAGCCCACCATGAGGTTGCTTTCCAGCCCCTCCTTGAGGTCACTGGCGTTGTATACCTGGGCATCTGAAGATGAGTCGTTGCCTGATACATCGATGTACATGAACTTGTAGTCAGCATCGACCATGGCGAAGAGGATGATGCTGAAAAAGCCCTTGTAGTTGTGATAAGTGGACCCTAAGTTGGCTGGAGCTTTGCAGGCCATGTGCTTGCCATCGATGGCTCCAACGGTGTGGGGGAAGTTCCACTTCTGATACCACTGCTCTGCAACTTTCTTCCATCCTTCTTCAGTGGAGGGGCACTGGAGGAGCTCCTCCAGGTATTCTTCGATGATGGCCTGCACCACTTCTCTGACAACAAAGCTGATGGTGCTGGGTGGCACCCTCCAGCCGTACTGCATGCTCCTGTAGGTGGTCCCTGAGGCCAGGTGGCGCAGAGTGAGTGCCACCTTGAGCCCAGGTTCCAGGCTGGGCCAGAAGTTGGTGTTTGTCTTTGTCAACCTGGGTGTCAGGTTCTGCACAACTTCGTCAAACATGGCTGGAGGCATCCTCATGAAGTTCTGGAACTCCTGAGTGTCTTCGCTCCTGAGCTCCACCATCAGCTTGTCAAAAAGTACGTACTGTGCTCTTCTGGTGAACCATCTTCGGAGCCAGACTTTTTTTGGGTGCCTCCTTTTCTTCCTGTAGTACTGTTCACAGAGACTGTAGATGGTTTTGCAGTGTTGCAGAAGGATGTTGGCTGCCGAAAGGATTTTGTCGCAATCCACGGTGGACATGACTGGATGCTGTGGAAGAGTTAGAGGCAGATGAAGGCTGCAGAGGTCTGCACAGCTGGGCTGCTGGTCTGAAAGTGAGATGCAGATGAGTTGCTCCCCCTTTTTATAGGCAGTATAGGTGTCCCTTTGCATCCTCTAGGCATCCTCTAGACATCCTTAATATCCGAGATAGGTCCCCTCTGCGAATGTTTTTTCTGTTTTAAACGCTTTGTTTCCGCTACGCATCCGTTCTGCATCCATTCTGCATCCGTTCTGCGTCCATTCTGCTTCCTCCCTGCGTCCGGGCAGATGGAGTTGGGCGGATGCGCAGCGGATGCCTAGCGGATATAGCGGATGTGTAACGGATGCGTAATGGATGCCTAGCGGATGCGTAGCGGATGCAGAACGGACGAATTGGATACATTTTCTGCACAAAAGTTTTAGGCATCCCAAAACTTTCAGAGCGGATGAAATGTCAATAAACGGTTGCTGGACGGATAGAGAGGAAGCAAAATGGAGGCAGTGAGTACATCGCATTTTCCAACGGATGGCAAGGTTTTTTTTCCATTTTACATCCTCTTTGCATCCATTGGTGCAGTGTGACAGGGGCTTTACCAAAAGCTTGGGTGAAGAATCAGCACAGATGTTGCAGTCACCACTGTGACCTATAGCAATATGGAGCAACATGGAAGGCCAAGCTAGGAACTGTGATGCTCCCTTTTCTATGCTGGCACAGCATTCTGAACATGAAGAGACAAAATGAAAAACCTCAGTCTCTGCCAAGTCTTACACATTTATCAAATAAGTTCCTCCCTTGTGTAAGGTCATGTTATAATTATAGAAAGGTTACCAGACAATGTTTATTCAATTCAAATAAACTAACTGGATTATGACAGACAGGTCTAGTATCGCCTATGCAGAGCAGCCAGCACATTACTTGGCTTTCTTGAAAGGAAGAAGATAACGCCACCTGAACTCCTTGCTAAAAATGAACATATACTAAACGGAAAGATTACACACAGAATTGCCTGGTTGGGAACAGGAAAGCTTTTGGGGAAGAAATCCTTTCAATTATTTTTTCCATGTGTGCCATATCCATACATGTTCCTATAGTCACTTCAGTCATACCCATGAAAATGCTTTTTATTTGCCCATCCAAAGTTCCTCTGTTAATGACTTTTCATTTTATAACAAGGACAGAGACAAGTAACATGAAATCTGTAGAAGCTGTGGTCAATCAAGATGAATATAATCTACAGTTTATTAATCATGTTAATAGTCCAAGGCATCTAGGAAACTGGTCGACCCATTTCATGTAAGATTGACTCAATTGAGTAGATTCTATTTTATAGCTGTTCTTTAACATTCCTTTTTACAAAAATCACTTTAAAAGTTATCATTTGACTTAGAACATTAGAATCTATGCTGATACTAATGCGGAATACTTTAAGCCCATGTCACATTGCACCAACGGATGGAAAGAGGATGTAAAACGGAGAGAAACACTTGCCATCTGTTGGTTAATGCGATTCATCCATTCTGTACTCACTGCCTCCGTTTTTCATCCTCTCTCTGTCCAGCATCCGTCGACTGAGGTTCCAACTGCTCAAAACTTTTTGAGCGGAAAATGTATCCAACGCGTCCGTTCTGCATCCACAACGCATACGGGAAACATCCGTTCTACATCCGTCGTCATCCGTTACGCATCCGCTATATCCGCTAGGCATCCGCACAACTCAAATCCGCTCCAGCGGAAAATGGATACAGGGAGGAAGTGAACTGGATGCAGAACGGACACGCAGCGTTAGTAGCATGGACAGAGAAAGGATGAAAGCGGATGCAGCTTGCAAACAAAGCATTTAAAATGGAAAAAACGTTCGAAGAGGGGACCTATCTCAGATATTAAGGATGTCTAGAGGATGCCTAGAGGATGCAAAAGGACACATAGGGGAAAACCTATATTGCCTATAAAAAGGGGGAGGAACTCACCTGGATCTCACTTTCAGTCCAGCAGCCCTGCTGTGCAGACCTCTGCAGCCTTCATCTGGCTCTTGCTCTTCCACAGCATCCATTGATGTCCACCATGGATTGTAACACACTCCTTTTGGTAGCCACCATCATTCTGCAACAGTACAAAGCCATCTACAGGCTCTTTCAACTGTTCTACGGGAAGAAGAGGAGGCAGCCAAGAAGTGTCTGGGTCCGAAGATGGATCACGAGAAGAGCAGAATACAGACTGTACAAGAAGCTGATGGTGGAGCTGAGGAACGAAGACACTCGGGCATTCCCGAATTTCATGAGGATGCCTCCAGCCATGTTTGACGAAGTTGTGGAGCAGCTGAGACCCAGGTTGACCAAGGCAAACACCAACTTCCGGCCCAGCCTGGACCCTGGGCTCAAGGTGGCACTGACTCTCCGCCACCTGGCCTCAGGGACCACCGACAGGAGCATGCAGTATGGCTGGAGGGTGCCACACAACACCATCAGCATTGTGGTCAGAGAAGTGGTGTAGGCCATCATCGAAGAATATCTGGAGGAGCTCCTCCAATGCCCCTCTACTGAAGAAGGCTGGAAGAAAGTTGCAGAGCAGTGGTATCAGAAGTGGAACTTCCCCCACACCGTTGGAGCCATAGATGGCAAGCACGTGGCCTGCAAAGCTCCAGCCAAGTCGGGGTCCACTTATTTCAACTACAAGGGCTTCTTCAGCATCTTCCTCTTCGCCATGGTCGATGCTGACGACAAGTTCATGTACATCGATGCTTCAGGCAACGGCTCAGCTTCAGATGCCCAGGTATACAACGCCAGTGACCTCAAGGAGGGGCTGGAAAGCAACCTCATCATGGGCTTCCCAGATCCAGGCCCCCTGCCCAACGACACACAATATGTGCCCGACTTCATCGTGGGGGATGACGCCTTCTCCCTCAGAATCTACCTCATGAAGCCCTACACTTCCAGACTCCTCACCCGTGAAGAGAGGATCTTCAACTACAGGCTGTCCATGGCAAGGCGAGCGGTGGAGAACGCCTTTGGCATCCTGGCCAACAGGTTCCAGATACTTCTCACCACCATGCAGCATCGCCCAGAGACCGTGAGGAGGATCATGGAAACTTGCTGCATCCTGCACAATCTCATGCGCACCCACTACCCAGTGTTGCAGAACAGGCTTGTGGACCACCAACAAGGCAATGGGGACATGGAGCCTGGTGAATTTAGGCAAGGGCAAAACCTGATAGATACTGTGGATGTGCAAGGCCCCAACAGAGCCTCACATGAAGGGAAGAAGCAACGCAACCTCCTGAAACACTGATGCAACTCCCCAGCTGGAGCAGTGGAGTGGCAAGACAGGATAGTAGATGATTAATGGATGCTTCCTTCAGCCTGTCTCATCACACTGATGAGATTGGGCCATGTATGTTGAGTGACCCTACATAGAACAGGGCATTTAATAAAGAGTTGTGTTTATGTTGACATGTGTGGATGACTTGTTACATTATTCTTGATAATAAAGGGCCATAGGTATGGCACCTGGGAGGGTGGACCATACAGTCCCACGATGGTTGCACTGGAGGTTTATCTATCCCACAGCTGTTACCCATCCTGCCCATCCCACAGGTATCCCTGCCTATCCCACTGCTATCCTTACCAATCCCACAAGCATGCAAAGGCTTATACCATTTCTAAAAGTTTCCACCAAGGCTTTATTGACAAAAATAAATGAAGCAAGTGTGTTAAGCAAAGATAATCTTTATTATTAACAAGCTGTAAAACAAAAATGACCCGAGTCAAGTGTCCAAAGCAAAAGCAAAGTCAACAGGTAGCCACCCAGTCTCTGGCACTCTTCTTGGTCACTCTGAGGCATGCCCAGTTTCAGGAGTGAAGGGTCCAGGTGCTGTGGAGGTGGCTGCTGCTGGAGTGCTGGTCTGAGGTGCCATTGGGGTGCCTGGCCCCGAGAGGACAACAGGGGACAGTGTGTAGAGGAAGCTCTCAGACAGCTGGCTCAGCCCCGTGATGTTGAGAGGCCTTTCCTCCATGACATGGAGTGTCAGCCCCAATACCGATGACAGATGTACTGAGGCCGGGCTTGGCTGTGGGGTGGAGGAAGGAGCAGTGCAGTGGGGCTATCTGGTCTGCAGCTGGGTGAGGACTGGTGTCGGTGGCATCGGTGGCGTGGGTGGCATCTGTGGCACCGGTGTTGTCCAATGTACCTGTGCCTGGACTGGGAAGAGCTGCCTGTACTGCTGGACCTCCTGGTAGCCGTAGCCTTGGTAGGGGAGGGCTTGTGGAAAGCCTTGGAAGGGCAGTGACATCACCTGGGGTGGAGGACCAGGCCTGGACTGGGTGGGAGCAGGTTCAATTTGGTCTGGAGGGTTGTGAAGAAGATCGGTGATCCTGTCCTTCACCACTTGGTACTGTGGTTCCGACATGTTCATGAGGGTCTGATTGACGTAGGTGAGGAAGGGCTTGTGGCTGGAGGATGGGGCGTCGGTGTGTACCAGCTGAGAGAGGAGATCTACACTGCTCCTGATGGTGTCTCTTATCTCCAGCAGGACAGTGTGGCTCTGCCCCTCCTGTCTGCCTCTCTGCCTTTCGGTGGAGGTGGAGCTGGGGGTGGATGCAGGTTGGGCTGTTGTGGAAGTGCCCTCTCCTTGCTCCCACTGCGTCAAGGGGTCCTCCATGTGCTCCGCCAGGGGTAGTACAACTGTCGGGGGGGTCTCCATCATGGCACGCTCCACAGATACCTGCCTGGACACAGGAGCTGACTCTTGGCCAGAAGAGGACTGGCTGTCTATGGGCTGCCTGAGACAGAGGGTTGACAGAAGGGCTGCTCCTCGGTGGTGGACCTCACCCTCCAAGAAGCTGCACTTGGCCATCACATAGGTCTCTCTGTCCGTCAGCTTGACCACGGCCTGGCCAGATATCTTGAGGTGCAGCTTCCTGTACCAGGTGTGCATGTGCTTCCACCAGCCGAGGAGCACCTCCGAAGTGTAGCCCAGGCTCTCCGCCTTCTCTCTCCAAGCAGCCTGCTTCCTCTTGGTGTCTCGATAGAGCCTGTGTCCCTTCCGCCAAAGATATTCATTCTCCCTCAGCCACTCCCTCACCTCCTCCTCATGTTCCTCTTCCATGGTGTATTGCCTCCTCTCCCGTTCACGCGTCTGTTTCTTCCTCCCTTTGGCAGGAACATATGGACCCTCATCAGAGGGGCTTCCAGGTTGTAGGGGCTGCTGCTCTACACCACCACCAGCAGCAGCAGCAACAACAACAACAGTAGCAGCAAAAGCAGGACCAGCAGGACCAGCAGCAGCACCAGCAGGACCAGGAGCACCAGGAGCAGGACCAGGAAGCACCAGCAGGACCAGGAGCACCAGCAGGACCAGGAGCACCAGCAGGACCAGCAGGACCAGGAGCAGCACCAGCAGAGTAAGCCCCAGCAGAAGCCCCAGCACCAGGAGCAGTGCCAGCAGAGTAAGCCCCAGCAGAAGCCCCAGCACCAGGAGCAGTGCCAGCAGAGTAAGCATCAGCAGAAGCACCACCTCCAGAAGCAGCATCAGCAGAAGCCTCAGCACCAGAAGATCGAGCCTGGGCAGCAGAAGCCCCAGCAGAAGCAGAGTCAGGGCCAGGGGCTGGGAGGGTGGCCCTGTCCCTCTTGCCAGGGCTGGCAGCAGATGGCTGAGGCTTCCTTTTCTTCCCCATGGTTGTTGGGTTGCTGGCTGGCTGGCTGGCTGGCTGGCTGGCAAGCTGTGTCTGGAAGCAGGTCTTTCCTGCTTGCGAGCTGCTTCCCTTTATATCCGTGGGGCTGACGCAATCTGACTAGATGACCTCTAAGGTCCCCTCCAACTCTGATGATCTGTTAAAAAGATAATCGACAATGAATCAGCGAACACCTAGAAGCAAACAAAGTAATAACCAAAAGCCAACATGGGTTTGTTAAAACAGATCATGCCAGACTAATCTTATTGCGTTCTTTGACAAAGTTACAAAATTAGTTGACCAGAGGAATGCTGTCGATATAATTTACATGGACTTCAGTATGGCATTTGATAAAGTAGACTATAACCTACTACTAGCTAAAATAGAAAAATGTGGGTTAGACAGCATCAGATGGATTCATAACTGGCTGACCAACCTCATTCAACATATAGTCCTTGATGGAACTCCCCCTACATGGAGGGAAGTGTGCAGTGGAGTACCCCAAGGTTCTGTTTTAGGCCCAGTACTGTTCAACATCTTCATCAATGACTTGGACAAGAGGATAGATGGGGAACTCATAAAATTTGCAGACAACACCAAGCTGGCAGGAATAGCCAACACTCCAGGAAGATAGGCTTAAGATACAGAAGGATCTTGACAGACTTGAACATTGGATGCTATCTAACAAAATGAAATTTCATGGTGAAAAAAGTAAGGTTCTACATTTAGACAAGAAAAATCAAATGCATAGGTACAGTATATGTGGTACCTTGTTCAATAATAGTAACTGTGAGAGGGATCTCGGAGTCATAGTGGACAACCATTTAAATATGAGCCAGCAATGTGCTGCAGTTGCCAAAAAAGCCAACACAGTTCTAGGCTGCCTAAAAAGTGGGATAGAATGAAGAGCACGTGAAGTGTTAATACCACTTTATAATGCTTTGATAAGGCCACACCAGGGGTGGGATGCTACCAGTTCGGCCCGGTTCTATAGAACCTATAGCTGCAAAGATCAGCTGACACCAAACTGGTTTGATGTTTGGCCCACCCATCTGCCCAGGCTCTAGGCTGACCTTTATTCCCTGCTTTTCCCTCCTCAGGTGCTTTGCATGGCATAGCTGAGGTTGAAAAAGCAGGAAACTAGAGGCTTTTCAAATGCTGCGCATCGGAGCATAGCGCTTGTCAGCTGTCCAGGCAGTACAGCTGATGATTTATTGCAAATGCTGCACACACAATTGTCCCCAGTTCGGAGAACCGGCAAATCACTCCACTGGCTGGCACTGCCCTTCACCGCCCACTTACTCTGTACCTAGCATGTGCGCCATCCACTTGCCTGGTTTGGTAAGTTGCTTTTTTTCCTTTTTTTCTCCCAACCATTAGTTGTACTGCTCTGGCAGGAGATTTAGATTAGCTAGAAAGCAGGAAATCCTTGGATTTCTTGCTTTCTAGCTAATCTAAAAGCAGAGCCGAATCTTCCCTAGGACTGAAGCTTTTCAGTGCAGACTCAAGTAGCCGATTGCAGATAGATAGATCTCTAAGTTAATCTGAGATTCTGTGAGCAACTCAATTTGCCTGTCTGCTTTGGGGTAAATGTTGCTCTTTTTTATAAAAAAAAAAGTTCAATATTTACATATATGGTGTGTTGTGAGTTAATTTTGTGAGTTTGCTTGCAAGCAAATTTTATGTGACAGACTCAGATAGCCATTTGCAGATAGATCTCTAAATTAAAATGTGAGCAACTCAATCTGCCTGCCTGCTTTGCCTGCTTTGCCTGCTTTGGGGTAAAAATTGCTCTTTTTTTTAAATAAAAAAACCAATTGTCAGCCTTAAAATTCAGCTGTCACGTTTCATGGAAGGGGGGATGAAAGCGGTGCTGGACTGGCAACCCCCCAGAACCTGAAAACAACTTCAAAGGTTCTTGGGGTTGGCCAGCTTCTATCGACAATTCATTCCGTCCTTTGCTGAAGTTGCCCTCCCGTTGACAGAGCTATTAAAAACAGGCCCGTTGCCCACCAAACTGAAGCCAAGTCAACCCCTGACTTGGACTGTTAGGGATAACATTGTTTACCCTAACTGGTTTAGGTAAAATAATAACTATGAATCATATTTTTTGTATGTTAAAGTGTCTGCAACTTTAACTGTGGGATAGTAATT
>BLBF01000006.1:70350813-70442678 GCA_015471245.1 Laticauda colubrina
GGTATTCAGTTAGCAAAGTCCATGTAGAATATCCTATGTCAGTTCACATAAAAATCAGTCCTTTGTTGTCTCTCCCGTTCGAGCAATGCAGTCTTGATTCCAAGCAGTAATCAGGGATCATCAAAGCCAGAGAGAGTGAGAGCAAGCCGTAGTCTTGCTACTTTTATATTGTTTTCTTAACCACTCCTTTAATTGCTATTTCCCAGTTAAAGCTGTATACACTCTAACATACACTAACTATGATTTATAGTTATTATTTCACCTAAACCAGTTAGGGTGAACAATGTTATCCCTAACAATAACAATTTCTTATAATTCTAAGAGGAATAAAGAAAAATATGCCCAACAAAATAAATTACAACAATAAATTAAGGAACTAGAAATGCTACTACAGAAGAGCCCAAAAAACCCAACATTACAAAACCAGATAATAATAACAAAACACAAATTGAACTTAATCGAACAAGAGAAACTGATTATAAATTTGAAGATGACAAAACAATCTTACTTTGAGAATGCCAATAAGCCAGGAAGATGGTTACAAATTAAAAAAAAGAAAGAAAAGAGATTGATATATCAATTAATAGACGGTAACGGTGATATACAACAAGAGATAGGGGAAAAAAAGAAATTGTACATAAATACTACAAAGAATTATATAAAAAGGAAGAAATAAATGAGAATAGAATAAGAAATTATTTAGATGAAATTAAAGATAAAGAAATTGAAGAAATGATAGAAACACTTCATAAAGATATATTGTGGTCTGAACTGAAATCAGCAATAGAGAACCAAAAAAACCAAAGCCCCAGGTCCTGATGGAATCCCAGGAGAGTTATATAAAATAATTGCAAAACAGATTGAACCATTTATGTTGGAAATTTTTAATGAAGTATTATTGGCAGCTAAGATGCCGGACTCGTGGAGGGGAGCACTGATTTCGTTGATCCCGAAGGAGGATTCTGAACCCAGATATATTAACAATTATAGACCGATTTCACTATTAAATACCGATTACAAAATATTTGCCTCCATTATAGCTAATAGACTTAAAAGAATATTAAGCTTATATATACACGAAGATCAAAATGGATTTCTTCTGACTAGATAGATTAGCAATAACTCAAGAACAGTATTAGATATTTTAGAATTTTATGAAGCTCACCCTGAGAAACAGATTGCACTTATGTTTTTAGACGCTGAAAAGGCCTTTGATAATTTAAATTGGCAATTCTTAATACAAAAAATATATAATATGAAATTAGGCACCAAATTTGAAAATATTATAACAACTATTTATAACACACAACAGGCCAATATTATAGTAAATGGGGAATATACTTGTCCAATAAAAATAGAAAAAGGAGTTAGACAAGGCTGCCCGCTCTCGCCCCTGCTCTTCATATTCGCATTAGAAACATTACTAATTAAGATTAGACAAAATCCAGAGATAAAAGGACTAAAGATGAAATCAGAAGAATACAAATTACAAGCATTTGCTGATGATTTGGTTTTTTTCATTGAAGATCCAATTGAAAGAGGACAAAAATTGATTAAAGAAATAGAACAATTTGGAGCGGTAGCAGGACTTAAAATTAAGAGGAAAAAAACAAAATTAATGACTAAAAACTTAACAGAAAAGCAGAAAAAAGAACTAGAAGAAATTATGGGAATACAAGTGGCAAAGAAAGTTAAATATTTAGGAATATGGTTGACAGCACATTGTAAGGCGCTTAAAGAAAACAACTATGATAAATTGATGCTTCAGGTAAAGAAGGATCTAGAATTATGGGGCAAATTACAACTTTCACTATTGGGAAAGATTGCTACCGTTAAAATGAAAATCCTCCCAAAATTTTTATATCTATTTCAGATGATTCCAATTAAATTACATAAGAAATTTTTCGAAGAACGCAGTAAAATTATTGCTAAATTTATTTGGCAAGGGAAAAAACCCAGAATAAATTTAAAAGCAATGCAGGATATGAAGAGCAGGGGAGGGTTGGCACTTCCAAATTGGGAATTGTATTACACAGCTGCCACCCTAGTATGGTTAAAAGATTGGGTAAACTTAAATAATAAGAGAATCTTACTTTTAGAGGGCCACGACTTACAAAGGGGGTGGCATGCTTTTTTATGGGATGTCGGAAAAATTACCCAGAAATACTTTCACAGACACTTAATTGGAGACTCATTGGTAACTAATTAAAAAAAAATACATAAAAAATACATAAATACATTTAAAAGTACCAATTTGGCTATCAACAATGAAGGCAATGATTCACCCAAACAATTTGGATATTTCTAGAATGATCAAATATAAAGATTTATTAGACGTACAAGGAAATTTGAAATCCTGTCAAGAACTTCAAGAATGGGGATTTAAAATGGATCAATGGGCATATTTACAAATTCATAGTAGATATAACCAGGATAGAAAAGAATTCGGAATTAGTAATAAACCCCAGCAGCTAGATAAAATTTTAATGGGATCAGGAAAAAAGAATATAACTAGATTTTACAATTGTTTACTTGAAGTAGAATTAGAAGAAGAAATAGTAAAAGGAAATATGATTGCTTGGAGTAGGAATGTAGGACGTAATATCACTTTAAATGAATGGGAAAAAGTCTGGGGAAGTAATAATAAGATTACAAAATCGGTAGCATACAAAGAAAATGCATATAAACTGTTTTATAGATGGCACCTTCCTCCTTTGAGATTGGCCCAAAAATATTGGAAGATAATAAGAAATTGGCTAGAAGATATTACTGAAGAACAGATTGAATATAAACCAGAGTCTTTTCTACTAGGGATTTTTGACAAACAAATATCAAAAAAGACAAAATATATTACAAAACATATATTAACAGCAGCTAGGTTGGCTTTTGCTCAGTGTTGGAAGCACCCACAGATTCCTACAAAGGAGATGATTATCCCAAAAATTTCAAACTGCGCAGAAATGGACAGATTAACATTAGCTATAAAAAACAAAGAAACATCAATATGTTATAATAGCTGGAATTATTGGTATAAGTGGTTAGAACAAAGATGAATTTTATAATATAGGATAGAAAGAATAAGATAAATTTATTTGAGTGATGTATAAATTCTTGTAAAGATAAAGTGTTTAGAGATAGTAAAACCAAAGGAAGAAAAAATCTCACAAATTGTTGAAAGTAAGAATATTTTTAACAAATCTCTTTTCTGTATTTTTTTTTTCCTGGTCCTCTTTTCCCATCCCCTTTTTTCCCCCCTACCCTTCAATTATGCATGTGTTATTATGTTGTTGTGTCTTTGGTTTTTTTTTAAATTGTAAAATCAATAAAATTTGTTTAAAAAAAAAAGAAAGAAAAAGGGTGACAGATAGAGGTGAAAGAGAGAGAGGGAGAAAGAGGGAGAAAAGGAGATGAGAGAAAAAAGGGTGATGAAAAAGAGGGAGAGAGAAAGAGAGAGAGAGAGAGAAAGAGAGGGAGAGGGAGAGATGAGATGTTGCTTATTATGGGAAAGGGGAATTATCTAAGCAAGAGCCCCCCTCCTCACTTTACCCCACCTGAAAGGGGAGGGGGGGTCTCTTTTTGTTGTTATTTGAGTAAAATGAAAAAAAAGCAATCCAGTATTTGTATCTAGTGTGGGGAAAGAGATGAAATCTACCTAAGTGTAGAGAATGCCACATTCCATCTCTTTTCCAACACTAGATACAAATATTGGATTACTTTCATTTTATTCAAACAACAAAAAGAGAACCCCCTCCCCTTACAGGTGGGGTAAAGTGAGGAGGGGGCTCTTGCTTACATATCTCCCCTTTCCCATGAAAAGCAACATCTCATCTCTCCCTCTCCCTCTCTTTCTATCTCTGTCTCTCTCCCTTTCTCTTTCTCTTTCTCTTTTTCTTCCTCTTTTTCATCTCTCTTTCTCCCTCTTTCTCTCTTTCTCCTTTTCTCCTTCTTTCACCCACTCTCTCTTTCTCCCTTTCTCTTTCATCTCCCTTTCTCCCTCTTTCTCTCTCTCTCTCTCCTCCCTATCTTTCTCTCTGTGTCTCTTTCTTCCTTTCTCCCTCTATTTCTCTCTCTTTCTCCCAGTTCTCTGGCTACACATACTGTTGCCTGGAGATGAACCGAAGGGGGAGGAGGTTGAAGACTTCTGTAGCCCTCCCCACATAGCTCCTGAACTAACACCTGTGACAGAGGGAGACCGAGAGCAGAAAGCTAAGCTTTGGATTGCGGTGGCCATTAAATCACCCGGCGGCCATGACTTTTCCAGGTGGGAGAAAAGATGTCAGGCTCCGCCCCCACAAAGGGGAACAGCAGCAATTGCAGACAGCCCAACTGGCTGGGAAGGGGGACATTTCTCTCATCTCCCCAAATTTCCTGCTCGCTTTTCCCTTCGGCTGCAGGGCTAGCCAATCACCGCGAGAATGTGGCTCCTCCTGTATGTGGAGAAAAGGCACTGAGAGACAAGGCGGGAGGGAAGGGGCTTTGGGAGGGTAAAGGAGATTAAATTGCAATCTTTCTCCACGCTCAAGGGGAGCCATTTCAAGTGACCGTGGCTTTCTTTCTTGCTTAGAAATAGAAGTCTGGCTGATCGGGATTTTTTTTTTTTTGTCTCTGAGCTAAGCTAAATGAGAGCTTTAAATGAGATATGGGCGGTGACAGGGCAGGAGGGCAGGGGTGGGGCCAAGCAGGGCAGTGGTGATTTTTTTTCCTGCAGTCTGCCTAGCTCCCTAGCAAACACACATCATGGCTGCTGCCTCCTGCCTCTGCATAGACTGAGCAGCAGAGGGAAGAGCACGGAACTTCTGAGTTGCAGGAAGCGGCTGCCAGCGATGCCATCAGATGCCAAAGATGTTGCAGGTGGGAGGCTTGACCTCTCCAGGAGGGGAGGGCACAATCTACTGTACTCCCCCCCACCCCAGGAGCGACAACACGCTCACTGCCCCTCACCAAGATGCCTCCTTCCCACTGGGTGTGCGAGCACTTATGGTGAGGAAAAGAAGAGTGGTGGAACAAGGCTTAAGGCCCTGTCAAACTGCCCAATGGATGCAAAACGTTTGTAAAAAGGACACAGCGGATGAGAAAAATGTTCCATCCATTGTTATCTGCTCTCAAAAGGGGCAAAAATTTGCATAATCAGAGCGGATAACACGGAAAGGAATGGATGGGGGGAGGACGCAGAGTGGATGGAAAACGGATGTGGAATGGAAGCCTAGCGGATGGAAGCGGATGAGAGCAGATGGCACATCCTCAGGGCTTCCGGGGGGCCTCAGCAAAGTGGACGTGGAACAGATATAGCGGATGCACAGCGGATGAAGCGGATGCAGAGCGGAAGCCAAGTGGATGCACAGCGGAAGCCTAATGGATGCCGAGCGTTAATTGTGCATAGGGGGAGGATGCATTGCGTAAGCCCCGCAGATATAAAGGGAAGCAGCTCGGAAGCAGGTCACCATTCAGAGGAAAGACCTGCTGCCGGATGGATTAAAAGCCTTGCCTGCCCTGCCTGCATGCCTGCCTGCAAGCCTTGCTGCCAGCCTCCCTGCCAGCCTTGCTGTCTGCCTGCCTGCCAGACTTCCTGCCAGCCAGTCTGCCTGCCAGCCTTGGTTCCTGCCTGCCAGCCTTGCTGCCTGCCTGCCTGCCAGCTTTGGTTCCTGCCTGCCTGCCAGCCTTGGTGCCAGCCTTCCTTCCAGCCTTCCTGCCAGCCTTGGTTCCTGCCAGCCTCCCTGCCAGCCAGCAACCCCACAACCATTGGGAAGAACAGAAAGCCTCATCCATCTTCTGCCAGCCCTGGCAAGAGGGACAGGGCCACCATCCCACCACCTGGCCCTCCCTCTGGTTCTGCTGGGACTTCTGTAGCATGGGCTTGCTCTTCTGGGGCTGGAGCTTCTGCTGCTTCTGCTTCTGGAGGAGCTGATGATGATGCTTATTGCGGTGGTGCTTCTGCTGGTGACTATGCTGATGCTGAACCCCAATGGCGCTTCAGACAAGCACTCCAGCACCAGCCACCTCCACAACACATGGACCCTTCACCCCTGAGACTGAGCGACCAAGAGGAGTGCCAGAGACTCATTTTTGTTTTATAGCTTGTTGTTAATAAAGTCTATCTTTGATTCACACACTTGCTTCATTTCTTTTTTTTAATAAAGTCTTGGTGGAAACTTTTAGAAATGGTTTAAGCCTTTGCATGCTTGAGGGATGGGTTAAGATAGCAGTGGGATGGGCAGGGATATCTGTGGGATGTGTAATAGCTGTGGAATGGGTAAGGATAGCAGTGAGATGGGCAGGGATACCTTTGGAATGGGTAATAGTTGTGGGATAGATAAACCTCCAGTGCAAGCATAGTGGGACTGGATGGTCCACCCTCCCAGGTGCCACACCTATGGCCCTTTATTATCAATAACAATGTAATCATTGATCCACACATGTCAACATAAACACAACTCTTTATTAAATGCCCTGTTCATTGTAGGCCCACCCAACATACATGGCCCAATCTCATCAGTGTAGTGAGACAGGCTGAAGGAAGCATCCATTAAGCATCTATCATCCTGTCTTGCCACTCCACTGCTCCAGCTGGGGAGTTGCACCAGTGTCTCAGGAGGTTGCGCTGCTTCTTCCCTTCACGTGAGGCTCTGTTGGGGCCTTGCACATCCTCAGTGTCTATCAGGTTTTGCCCCTGCCTCCATTCCCCAGGCTCCATGTCCCCATTGCCTTGTTGGAGGTCCATGAGCCTGTTCTGCAAGACTGGGTAGCGGGTGCGCATGAGATTGTGCAGGATGCAGCAAGCTTCCACGATCCTCCTCACGGTCTCTGGGTGATGCTGCATGGTGGTGAGAAGTACCTGGAACCTGTTGGCCAGGATGCCAAAGGCGTTCTCCACCACCCGCCTTGCCCTGGACAGCCTGTAGTTGAAGATCCTCTCTTCACAGGTGAGGAGTCTGGAGGTGTAGGGCTTCATGAGGTAGGTTCTGAGGGAGAAGGCGTCATCCCCCATGATGAAGTAGGGCACATCTTGCGTGTCGTTGGGCAGGGGGTCTGGATCTGGGAAGCTCACAATGAGGTTGCATTCCAGCCCCTCCTTGAGGTAACTGGCGTTGTATACCTGGGCATCTGAAGATGACCCGTTGCCTGAAGCATCGATGTACAGGAAATTTTAGTCAGCATCGACCATGGCGAAGAGGAAGATGCTGAAGAAGCCCTTGTAGTTGAAATAAGTGGACCCCGACTTGGCTGGCACTTTGCAGGCCACGTGCTTGCCATCGATGGCTCCAACGGTGTGTGGGAAGTTCCACCTCTGATACCACTGCTCTGCAACTTTCTTCCATCTTCTTCAGTGGAGGGGCACTGGAGGAGCTCCTCCAGGTATTCTTCGATGATGGCCTGCACCACTTCTCTGACCACAATGCTGATGGTGTTGTGTGGCACCCTCCAGCCATACTGCATGGTCCTGTAGGTGGTCCCTGAGGCCAGGTGGCGCAGAGTGAGTGCCACCTGGAGCCCAGGTTCCTGGCTGGGCTGGAAGTTGGTGTTTGCCTTGGTCAACCTGGGTGTCAGCCACTGCACAACTTCATCAAACATGGCTGGAGGCATCCTCATGAAGTTCTGGAATGCACGAGTGTCTTCGTTCCTCAGCTCCACCATCAGCTTGTTGTACAGTCCGTACTCTGCTCTTCTGGCGATCCATCTTCGGACTCAGACGCTTCTTTGCCACCTCCTTTTCTTCCCATAGTAGAGTTCATAGAGCCTGTAGATGGCTTTGCACTGTTGCAGAACAATGGTGGCTGCCAAAAGGACTTTGTTACGATCCACGGTGGACATGACTGGATGCTGTGGAAGAGCAAGAGTCAGATGAGGGCTTCAGAGGTCTGCACCTCAGGGCTGCTGGTCTGAAAGTGAGATCCAGGTGAGTTGCTCCCCCTTTTTATCAGCAATATAGGTTTTCCACTATGTGTCCCTTTGCATCCTCTAGGCATCCTCTAGACATCCTTAATATCTGAGATAGGTCCCCTCTGCGAACGCTTTTCCGTTTTAAATGCTTTGTTTCCGTTCTGCATCCGCTAGGCATCCGTTCTGCATCCGTTCTGCGTCCGTTCCACTTCCTCCCTGCCTCCGTTTACCGCTGGAGCGGATGGAGTTGCGCGGATGTGCAGCGGATGCCTAGCGGATATAGCGGATGCGTAACGGATGCAGAATGGATGCCTAGCGGATGCCTAGCAGCTGCAGAACACACGCATTGGATACATTTTCCGCTCAAAAGTTTTGAGCAGTTCAAAAGTTTCTGAGCGGATGAAACGTCAATAAACGGATGCTGGACGGATAGAGAGGATGAAAAATGGAGGCAGTGAATACAGAACGGATGCATCGTGTTAACCAACGGATGGTAAGTGTTTTTCTCCGTTTTACATCCTCTTTCCATCTGTTGGTGCAGTGTGACAGGGGCTTTAGCAGGTGCCAGAGGGGAGGAGAGGGCTTTGAGGTTCCTGGGGTGGGTGGAGGGAGCATGGGAGATTGCATCCTCCCCTCACAGGCCAGGGGACACCTGGGAAGAGCTCTGATGCCGTGATCTCCGAAGCAGTACCCTACCTCCCTGTTTATCGCTCCTGTTATCAACATGGGTGCACTGCAGACCACCTTTCCTGGTGGCAGTGGCAGTGGCATGAATGGGTGAGGAGCACAGGGACACTCACTCCCCTCTGCCAGAATTGTGCTCCGGGCAGCGTCCAGCCAGCCATGCCTTCCCTCCCCCCCCAGCTCACATGGATCCCAGGCTTTTCCTGCAGCATGGTTAAAAGCCACCAGGATGTGAGGTGGGCACAGGTGAGCAACCGGTGGCAGTGCTCCTGGCTTGCAAGAGGGTGGATGCAGACACCGACGGCACTGACAGCAAGTGGGCCAGGAGCTGGAGGAGCTGGCCCTGGGCCGTGGCAAGCAAGCAAGGGAAGGGGGGTGTCACAAAGTCATCAACTTACCAAATATTATGCAGTCAAGCAAGGAGTCAGGGCAAGCAGGCAGGCAGGCAAGCAGGCAATTAAACAAGCAGCAACAACAAGCTAGGTGCAGGAACCAGAGCAGCCAAAGAACTGTTAGGCGGTGTGCATGTTTCTGGAGGCAGGAGAGGCAGATAGGGCAGAGCAGGGCCAGCTAGTGAGGCAAAAAGTCAAGGTTTTTGCAGATAGGATGGGGGAGGTCATTCTGATCTACAGACCTGAAAATTAGCTGAGAGGCATGCATGCACAGTGGAGCTGAGTTGGGCTGACCACTCGTGTGCCTGAACAGAGGGCTCTGCGTCCACCTGTGGCATGCGTGCCATAGGTTCACCATCACGGTTCTATAGGATTTTTTTTCATGAATATGCCAGGATTATCTTGAATGACCACTACAAGTGAAAACGTCTATGGGGAGGTGTTACTTTTTACAGTAATTCTCTTTGAGAAACTGCTCCTGTCAGCCTTCCATCACTTTGTATATGTGACTTACGTGCCTAATTTCTCAGATTCAGAATTCTTTGGTTGTTACCACTTCATTTTCAATAAAAGATAACCTTTTTCTAATTAAAGAGTCTAAGTATTTCTTTCTTGGATTTTGAATGGAGCACCTCATGACATTATTCTGAATCTGCCTCTACCAGCCCACCTGGAGAAAACACCCAATTTTCTTCCGAGGGGGCCTGAAAATCATGTCATCTTCAACTAGTGACCAGGAAGATCTGGGAGCCATTGGAGGGCAAGATTCTTTGCTGGTACAGGAAGCCCAATCATTAGCAGAGCTCAATCTGGAAGAGGATCCAGCTGTGAAGCCCAGATGGTCAGGGGGGTTGGCTAGAAAGATTCGGAGAAGAACCCCCCCCCCCGGATCACAACCACCCGCCGGCGTGAAAAAGAGGAGCCATGGCAAGAGAGGGAAAAGAGACAACTCTCACTGGATCAAGCCAGGAGATTCCTTAATGAAGCCTTTGAACAACTCCAAGCTGCACAAAGGTATGAAGGGGAAGCGGGAGTAACCCCAGCTACAAGAAGCAGAGCAGCCCCCTCTCCCATAAATCAACCCAAACCAGCAGCAGCCCCAGGGCCCCCAGCGGGAGGTGTAATTCCTAGAAGGCATAGAGCTCCTAAGTTGCCTCCATGAGTAGTAAAGTACGGGGTAAATCCCAAAACCCTGGGGTTTTTCCTAGCCCAAGTTTGGAGCTATATGAAAGAATACAGGGAGGATTTTTCCTCAGAAGCAACCAAAGTGAGATGTGTTACCAGGGCTCTGGAGGGAACAGCTGCAGAGTGGATGGTGACCCTGCATAATGATAATGCTCCCCAGTTGATGAATTATAACCTGTTCATGACTGCACTGTGGGCTAGGTTTGAGGACCCATTGGCAGAGCGCAAGGCCCAGATCAGGATGAAGACCATAAATCAGGGGCGGAGGTCAGTGGCTGACTACACCCAAGAATTTAGACAGTTAGCAGGTCATATCCGAGGCTGGTTCCAGGAAGCCCTGATAGAAGTGTTTAAAGATGGATTAAATGAAGATGTGTACCAGAGATGCATGCTAGAAGAGACCCAAATGACTTGCAGATGTGGTACTTGCTGGCAGAAGAAGTGGAAATTGATTTAACCCAAAATAGATGGCGGGGAGGTTCTGGGTGGAGCAAGCCTTCCCCCCCACGTCCTCAAGAGGTCCCCAAACCTCAGAGGAGAGGAGCGGCAGCAAGACCAACCCCTCTGCCTGTTTCCGATGTGGAAAGGAAGGTCACCGGGCTGTGAACTGCAAAGTCAAGCTGGAACCAAAGGGGGTGCCAAAAGGATGAAAGAAACCTGAAAAATCCCCAGCGAAGCCTCACGAAGTGGCGCTAAAGATGAAAGAGGTGGGAGAGGTCGCCCTTCCAGTGGGAGAGGAGTCGGAATCCCTGACTACCCCTGAAGAGAGTGATTGCGACTCAGAAGACGACTTCCTGGTAAGTCCAAACGAGGGCCCTATGACCATTCCGGTGAAGTTGAGGGTACCCACTTCAGGGGTTGAAGGGGAAATGCTAGCCCTACTAGACTCTGGGTGCACAAGATGTGTAATCAACACAGGAGTAGTGGAGAAAATGGGTTTAAAACTAAGACCTTTTAAAATGCCCATTGCCTTTTGCCAATTTGATGGATAAGTGGCTGGGGGTTGCCATGCACGTTTTATCATAGTGGAAATGACTATGGGAGAGCATAATGAGATTCTGCGCTTTATTGTGGCCCCTGGGATGGAGCAACCATTAATACTTTTATTAATACTTTTAACGGGATTACCCTGGCTCCGGAAATGGAACCCCCAGGTTAACTGGAAAAAGGGGTCGTTGCGCATATGCACCAATCAGCAACCGGAAAAGGAGGGGCGATCTCAGCTGAAGCTTCGGAATCCGATTGAAATAGCTTCCACAGGAACTGAACCCTTGAAAGGGGAGGAGAAAATTCCAAAAGAATTTTGGGATTTAAAGGAAGTATTCAGTGAAAAGGCCTCGGATGAGCTTCCGCCTCACCAGTCAACAGATTGTGCTATTGAAATTTTACCTGGGATGAATCTCCCGAAACTGAAGTTATACTCAATGACCCCACGAGAATTAGAGGAGCTAAGATTGTTTATAGATAAAAATTTGGAACGTGGTTTCATCCAACCTGCTAGGTCCCGGGTAGCAGCCCCAGTGTTGTTCCGTGAAAAGAAAGATGGCTCCAAATGCTTTTTGGTGGACTACAGAAATTTGAACGCTATTTCCGTGGAAAATGTGTACCCCCTCCCTTTGATGAAGGACATGCTGGCTCACCTAGCCAAGGGAAAGATTTTCATAAAGTTGGATTTGAGAGAAGCATACTACCGAATTCAAATTAAGGAAGGGGATGAGTGGAAGACCGTTTTTAACTGCCCGATGGGTTGTTTCCAATTCAACGTTCTTCCTTTTGGCCTACAAGGGGCCCCAGCTGTATTCATGCAGATGATCAATCAGGTGTTACATGAACATTTATACAGGGGGGTTCTGGTTTACCTTGATGATATCCTTATCTACACGGAAACTCTGGATGAACATGTGAAACTGGTGCTGTCGGTTCTACAGAAACTGTGTGCTGCTAAGTTGTATGCTAAACTATCCAAGTGTGAATTCCATCAAGAGAAAATTGACTATTTGGATTATTGCATTTCATCTGAGGGCATAGAAATGAATCCAGAGAAAGTGTGTGCCGTATTGGAATGGGCTCCCCCACATACCAGAAAACAACTTCAAAGCTTCTTGGGATTTGCAAACTTTTACCGGCAATTTATCCTGACTTTTGCTAAGACAGCAATGCCCATCACAAATCTCTTAAAAACAAAAGGGGAGGTGAAGCCAAGGCCGGGCAAGCCATTGGAGTGGTCCATGGAGTGCCAAGCAGCTTTTGAAAAGCTAAAACGACTGTTTGCTGCAGAACCAGTGCTAAAGCACCCGGACATGGAGTCTCCTTTCGTGATCCAAGCTGATGTGAGTGATGTGGCCGTTGGAGTGGTGTTACTTCAAATCAATGAGAAAGAGGCCTTACAACCTTGTGCGTATACCTCCCATAAACTATCTGAAACCCAGAGAAGGTGGGCTGTCTGGGAAAAAGAAGCTTTTGCAGTTCGTTGGGCCTTACTGACCTGGAGACATTTCCTGGAAGGAACATGCAAAACATTTGAGGGATGGACTGACTATAAAAATTTGGAAGCCTTAAAAATGCTTCGGAAGCTGTCCCCTAAACAAGTTCGCAGGGCCCAGTATTTCAAGCGGTTCAATTTTTCATTGAGGTACATTCCAGGGGGGAAGAACTTCATGGCGGATGCTCTCTCTAGACTACCCCAATATAATAGTATTTGCCAGGAAGTGATAAGTCCAATTGTTTCAACCAAACATCTAGCCACCCGAGTGATCACCAGAGCCCAAAAGAAGAAACAAGAAGCGGATTTATGGAATGACCTAACCACACAACTAAAATAAGCCTTAAAACTTGATGATTGGTTCCTGACTCATTCGAATGACTATACAGTTAGAGATGGTTTGTCTTGGGTGGGGACCAAGTTGTATATGCCACAGGTGCTGAGTGGCCAAATACTACAACAAGCTCATGATTCTAAAGCAGCTGGTCACTTTGGATTTGTGAAAACCTTAAATCTGGTTAAGCGGCAATTCTGTTGGCCTACTTTGAAGAAGGACATTGAAGCTTATGTAGCTAGCTGTCCAATTGGTGCATCGGCAAAGAGACCTCCTGGTAAGCCATCAGGGTTCTTACAAAATGTAGCTAGACCAACAGCCTCTTGGAAGGAAATCTCTATGGACTTTATAGTAGAATTACCCGAAAGCAGTGGAAACATGGTTATTTGGATGGTAACCGATTTGTTTTCTAAACAAGTACATTGCATACCTTGTTCCAAGATTTCATCTGCAAAGATGTTGGCTGAACTCTTTATTTCACATATCTATAGGGTACATGGCGTTCTGGAATGCATAATCTCTGACAGAGAGGTCCAATTTACCTCAAATTTTTGGAAAGAGTTCCTGAAGTTGATAGGCTCCGCCCAGGGCTTAAGCTCCGCTCACCAACCCCCACCCAATGGGACGTGTGAGAGGACTAATGCAGTGTTAGAACAGTATCTTAAGGCCCTGTCACACTGCCCAACGGATGCAAAACGTTAGTAAAAAGGACACAACGGACAAGCAAAATGTTCCATCTGTTGTTATCTGCTCTCAAAAGGGGCAAAAATTTGCATAACCGGAGCGAATAACATGGAACGGATGCGGGGAGGATGCAGAGCAGATGGAAAGTGGATGCAAAATGGAAGCCCAGCGGATGGAAGCAGATGAGAGCGGATGGCACATCCGCAGGGCTTCCAGGGGGGCTCAGCAAAGCAGACACGGAATGGATACAGAGGATGCACAGCGGATGAAGCGGATGCACAGCGGAAGCCTAGCAGATGCACAACGGATGAAGCGGATGCAGAGCGGAAGCCTAGCGAATGCACAGCGGAAGCCGAACGGATGCCGAGCATTAATTGCGCATGCGGGGGGGATGCATTGTGTAAGCCCCACAGATATAAAGGGAAGCAGCTCCCAAGCAGGTCACCATTTGGAGGAAAGACCTGCTGCTGGATACATCGAGTCCTTGCCTGCCCTGCCTGCCAGCCTGCCTCCAAGCCTGCCTCCCAGCCTCCTGGCCAGCCTCACTGCCAGCCTTGCTCTCAGCCTGCCTGCCAGCCTTGCTGCCAGCCTGTCTTCCAGCCTCCCTGCCAGCCAGTCTGCCTGCCAGCCTTGGTGCCTGCCTGCCTGCCTGCCTTTCTGCCAGCCTTCCTGCCAGCCTTCCTGCAAGCCTTGGTGCCTGCCTGCCTGCCAGCCTTCATGCCTACTTGCCTGCCAGCCTTCCTGCCAGCCTTCCTGCCAGCCTTCCTGCCAGCCTTGGTGCCTGCCAGCCTCCCTGCCAGCCAGCAACCCCACAACCATGGGGAAGAAGCGAAAGCCTCAGCAACCTGCCACCATCCCTTACAAGAGGGACAGGGCCACCCTCCCACCCTGTCTCCCTGACTCTGCTTCTGCTGGGGCTTCTGCTGCTCGGGCTCGCTCTTCTGGTGCTGGAGCTTCTGCTGAAGCTGCTCCTGACGGTGGTGCTTCTGCTCGAGCTTACTCTGCTGAAGCTGCTTCTGGCGGTGGTGCTTCTGCTGGTTCTTACTCTGCTGAAGCTGCTCCTGGTCCTGCTGGTCCTGCTCGTGCTCCTGGTCTTGCTCGTCCTGCTGGTCCTGCTGGTCCTGCTTGTGCTCCTGGTCTTGCTGGCGCTGCTGGTGCTTACTCTGCTGCTGCTGATCCTGGTCCTGCTGGTGCTGGTGCTGCTAATGCTGCTGCTGCTGATGATGATGTTGATCCTGCTGCTGCTGCTGATGATGATGATGATGATTATGATCCTTCTGGTGATGATGATGATGATGATCCTGCTGGTGTTGCTGCTGGTGGTGGTGTGGAGGAGCAGCTCCTACTACCTGGGAGCCCCTCTGATGAGGGCCCATCTGATCCTGCCAAAGGGAGGAAGAGGCGTATGCAACAACGGGAGAGGAGGCAATACTCCATTGAGGAGGAACACGAGGATGAGGTGCTGGAGTGGCTGAGAGAGAATGATTATCTGTGGTAGAAGGGACACTGGCTGTACAGGGACACCAAGCAGAAGCATTCTGCTTGGAGAGAGAAGGCGGTGCGTATGGGCTACACTTCGGAGGTGCTCCTCGGCTTGTGGAAGCACATGCACACCTGGTACGGGAAGCTGCTCCTGAAGAAATCTGGCCAGGCCACGGTTCAGCTGATGGACAGAGAGACCTACATCATGGCCAGGTGCAGCTTGCTGGAAGGTGAGATCCGCCACCAAGGAGCAGCCCCTCTGTCTACCCTCTTTCTCCAGCAGCCTGCTGAGAGCCAGTCCTCTTCCGGCTGAGAGTCAGTTCCTGTTTCCAGGCAGGTTTCTGTGGAGCGTGCCATGGTGGAGAACCCGCGGACAGGTGTTGTAATCATGGTGGAGCGCGTGGAGGATTCCCTGGTGCGGTGGGAGAAAGGAGACGGCACGTCCACCACAGCCGTACTCGCATCCACCCCCAGCTCCACCTCCACAGAAAGGCAAAGAGCCAGACAGCAGGAGCGGAAGAGCCATACTGTCCTGCTGGAGATCAGGGACACCATCCACACCAGCATAGATCTCCTCTCTCAGCTGATCCACACTGGCTCCTCATCCTCCAACCGCAAGCCCTTCCTCACCTATGTCAACCAGACCCTCAGGGACATGGCGGAACCCCAGTACCAGGTGGTGAAGGACCGGATCACCGAGCTGCTTCACAACCCTCCAGATCCAGAGGAACCTGCTCCTACCCAGTCCAGGTCTGCTCCTCAACCCCAAGTGATGTCCCTCCCATTCCAAGGCTTTCCCCAGCCCCTCACCTACCAGGGCTACGGCTACCAGGAGGTCCAGCAGCACAGGCAGAAGCCCTTCCCAGTCCAGGAACAGAGTCATCGGACGACACCGTTGCCACCGGTTCCACTGATGCCACTGATGCCACCCACGCCACTGATGCCACCAACGCCACCAACGCCAGTCCTCACCCAGCTGCAGACCAGACAGCCCCACTACACTGCTCCTTCCTCCACCCCACAGCCAAGTCCAGCCTCAGTACATCTGTCATCGGTACTGGGGCTGACACCCCATAGCATGGAGGAAGGAGCTCTCAACATCATGGGTCTGAGCCAGCTGTCTGAGAGCTTTCTCAACACACCGTCACCTGTTGTCCTCTCGGGCCCAGGCACCCCAGTGGTGCTTCAGACCAGCATTCCAGCAGCACCCACCTCCACAGCACCTGGACCCTTCACCCCTGAGACTGGGCACACCTCTGAGTGACCAAGAGGAGTGCCAGAGACTGGCTGGCTGGCTATCTGTGGACTTTATTTGGACACTTGACTTGGGTCATTTTTCTTTTACAGTTTGTTGTTCAATAAAATCTATCTTTGATTCACACACTTGCTTCATTTCTTTTTTTTAATAAAGTCTTGGTGGAAACTTTTAGAAATGGTTTAAGCCTTTGCATGCTTGTGGGATGGGTTAAGATAGCAGTGGGGTGGGCAGGGATACCTGCGGAATGAGCAGGGATACCTTTGGGATGGGTAATAGCTGTGGGATGGGCAGGGATACCTGTGGGATGGGCAGGGATACCTTTGGGATGGGTAATATCTGTGGGATAGATAAACCTCCAGTGCAAGCATAGTGGGACTGTATGGTCTACCCTCCCAGGTGCCACACCTATGGCCCTTTATTATCAATACTAATGTAATCATTGATCCACACATGTCAACATAAACACAACTCTTTATTAAATGCCCTGTTCATTGTAGGCCCACCCAACATACATGGCCCAATCTCATCCGTGTGATGAGACAGGCTGAAGGAAGCATCCATTAATCATCTACCATCCTGTCTTGCCACTCCACTGCTCCAGCTGGGGAGTTGCACTAGTGTTTAGGGAGGTTGCACTGCTTCTTACTTTCACGTGAGGCTCTGTTGGGGCCTTGCACATCCTCAGTGTCTATCAGGTTTTGCCCTTGCCTCCATTCCCCAGGCTCCATGTCCCCATTGCCTTGTTGGAGGTCCACGAGCCTGTTCTGCAACACTGGGTAGTGGGTGCGCATGAGATTTTGCAGGATGCAGCAAGCTTCCACGATCCTCCTCATGGTCTCTGGGTGATGCTGCATGGTGGTGAGAAGTACCTGGAACCTGTTGGCCAGGATGCCAAAGGCGTTCTCCACCACCCGCCTTGCCCTGGACAGCCTGTAGTTGAAGATCCTCTCTTCACAGGTAAGGAGTCTGGAGGTGTAGGGCTTCATGAGGTAGGTTCTGAGGGAGAAGGCATCATCCCCCACGATGAAGTAGGGCACATCTTGCTTGTTGTTGGGCAGGGGGTCTGGATCTGGGAAGCCCACGATGAGGTTGCATTCCAGCCCCTTCTTGAGGTCACTGGCGTTGTATACCTGGGTATCTGAAGATGACCCATTGCCTGAAGCATCGATGTACATGAACTTGTAGTCAGCATTGACCATGGCGAAGAGGACGATGCTGAAGAAGCCGTTGTAGTTGAAATAAGTGGACCCCGACTTGGCTGGAGCTTTGCAGGCCACGTGCTTGCCATCGATGGCTCCAACGGTGTGGGGGAAGTTCCACCTCTGATACCACTGCTCTGCAACTTTCTTCCATCCTTCTTCAGTGGAGGGGCACTGGAGGAGCTCCTCCAGGTATTCCTCGATGATGGCCTGCACCACTTCTCTGACCACAATGCTGATGGTGTTGTGTGGCACCCTCCAGCCGTACTGCATGCTCCTGTACGTGGTCCCTGAGGCCAGGTGGCGCAGAGTGAGTGCCACCTTGAGCCCAGGTTCCTGGCTGGGCTGGAAGTGTTTGCCTTGGTCAACCTGGGTGTCAGCCGCTGCACAACTTCGTCAAACATGGCTGGAGGTATCCTCATGAAGTTTGGAATGCCTGAGTGTCTTCGTTCTTGAGCTCCACCATCAGCTTTTTGTACAGTCCGTACTCTGCTCTTCTCCCGATCCATCTTCGGACCCAGACGCTTCTTGGCCGCCTCTTTTTCTTCCTGTAGTAGAGTTCACAGAGCCTGTAGATGGCTTCGCACTGTTGCAGAACGATGGTGGCTGCCAAAAGGACTGTGTTACAATCCACGGTTGACATGACTGGATGCTGTGGAAGAGCAAGAGTCAGATGAAGGCTGCAGAGGTCTGCACAGCTGGGCTGCTGGTCTGAAAGTGAGATCCAGGTGAGTTGCTCCCCCTTTTTATAGGCAATATAGGTTTTCCACTATGTATCCCTTTGCATCTTCTAGGCATCCTCTAGGCATCCTCTAGACATCCTTAATATCCGAGATAGGTCCCCTCTGCGAACGTTTTTTCCAATTTAAATGCTTTGTTTCCGTGCTGCATCTGCTAGGCATCCGTTCTGCATCCGTTCTGCGTCCGTTCCGCTTTCTCCCTGCGTCCGAGCAGATGCGAGTTGCGCGGATGCGGAACGGATGCCTAGCGGATGCCTAGCGGATGCCTAGCGGCTGCAGTATAGACAAATTGGATACATTTTCCGCTCAAAAGTTTTGAGCAGCTCAAAACTTTCTGAGCAGATGAAACGTCAATAAACGGTTGCTGGACGGATAGATAGGAAGCAAAACGGAGGCAGTGAGTACAGAACGGATAAATCGCATTAACCAACGGATGGCAAGCTTTTTTGTCCGTTTTACATCCTCTTTCCATCCGTTGGTGCAGTGTGACAGGGGCTTTAGATGTTATATAAATTATCAACAATATAACTGGTCCGACCTACTACCATTTGCTGAAGTGGCATATAACAACTCCGTACATAGTAGTACTGGATTTACTCCATTTAAAGTAGCTTCGGGACAAGATTTCGTACCCATACCTGTACTTCCTCGTGAAAGGCCTAACATCCATTCGTTGGATGATTGGATAACTCAACTACAACTTAACTGGCCAGTAACACGTAAAGCATTAGAAGAGGCCCATCAAGCTCATAAGAAGTTTGCAGACAAGAAAAGATCTCCACAGAAATTATATAAAGTAGGCGACAAAGTTTTCCTGTCCACCAGATACCTGCAATCCACTCAAAAGTCGAAGAAGCTTGGTCCTAAATATGTTGGTCTTTTCACATTTGAATGGATTATAAACCCTGTAACAGTCCAGCTGAACTTACCGAAAACTCTTCGACAAATTCACCCAGTCTTCCATGTTAGTTTGTTAAAACTTGAACATACCTCTGATTTAAGACCCATCCAGGCTGACCCTCCCATACCAATACTGATTGAGGGTGAACAACATTTTGAAGTTAAAGAAATTCTGGACTCTCGCAAATGTAGGGGTCGGCTCCAGGATCTTGTAGACTGGAAACATTTCCCTTCTTCACAAGCCAAATAGGTTAACGAAAACAATGTTAAAGCCCCTAAATTGATCAAAGCATTTCGTACCAAGTATCCTGATAAGCCCTAGGAGTCTATTCATTTGTAATTGTCTAAATGATTAATTATTGTCTTTATATTTTTCTCCTCTTTCTCTTTTAGAACTGACGGTTTTCTTTTTCTAGGAGGGCCGAATGTCAGCCTTCAAGATCTTCTACTGTTGCTTTGCATCTTTCGGCTGTCATAAGAAATGGGGGGGGGGAGGGGATGAGTCTGGGAAATGTGCTGGAGGTGTTACATTTTTCTGTTGTGTAAATGAGGAGGGGGGAGCATACATCAGAATTAGGTTTCTATTTCTTGCTTAGCTTTCTTTTCTCTGTGCAACTGCAACCCGTTATCAAAGTATGCCAAGGTCAACGGACAGAGGCCTCATCATCAACTGAAGATGCCCACATGATCATATTCACAACTTCTAATTGGAAGTTTCATCTGAACTATTGGGGGTGGGAACATTTCCATCACTTTGTGTGTGATTCGCATGCCTAATTTCTCAGATTCAGAATTCTATGGTTGCTTCCACTTCATTTTCAGTAAAAGATATATTTTCTCTAACTTAAAGAGTCTAAGTATTTCTTTCTTGGATTTTGAATGGAGCACCTCATGACAGCTCCGTTTTCAAGATAGATTTTGTTCAGTAATACAAAAAAGAGTGTGAGAGAATGAATTAATCTGTTTTTTAAAAAAACAAAAACAGAAAACAGCTTTTGTCCTGTGTATGAAAGTACTTTTTTCAAATATTTTCATTAGTTTATTATTGTTCATTACTCAATAAGGAAACTATCAGAGACAGACTTACAGAAATTTCACTAGAAAATAAAATGGTTAACAACGTAAAGATTAAACAACACATAGATGCTTCTGACCCACCCACATACACTATTTTTTCCACTCGTTATAAGAGTTTGGAAAAATATTGCTCAAAAGTTTAGCCCAGAATTTTATTTGCAACAGCTGGTGTGCATTACTATAACTTTTCAGAAAATTTTGCTTACCCCATACTTGCTTGAGCAATGTAAGATGAAGAAGCTAGCTACTCTAAAGAATCCATAGAGGGTATTCACATTCAAAATAATCAAGCAGAACTTAAAAAACACGTGGAATGAACTGCAAACTATTGTCACTTTTCTTTCTTTAGTTTGTTTTTATTTATTTTTTCAATTCTTGGTTTTTACAAATACATTTATTTGCTTGCTTGCAGTTTATTCTGAGATTCTGAGGCAGTTTAAAGAATTATAAATAAATTGTCACCCACAAATATGAAAACAGTAATCAAAACAGTTAATAATTGTTTAGTTTGTGTTTGTTACTTTGTTGTCAAAGTAAAATAAATCCTAATAAAATACAATAAACAGTGAACAAAGGAAAATAAAGTAAAACCAGAAAATTGACAGGGAAAAAAGTCCTCCAAAATGCTTGGCTAAATAGAAATAACTTCTAAAACAGTCACCTGGCTAGCAATTATAGCACCCAGCATGATGTTTATTGGGGCCTGAATCATATGGAATATAATCTATTGACATATACTGATTGAAAAAAATTTTCTGTGTCAGGTTTCTGACAGATGCCCTAATTAAATCATGAGTCTCAAGCCAAGCTTCAAGAGAAATTCAGTTATTTATGAGGAGGTTCATGGTTCAGTTAGATGGGAGGTGTGGGCTCCCCCCAATAGTGATTCATCTTCCTGTTTGAATCTGATTGGGTGGGCCAGTCTCTTTGTTCTAATCCCCAGTTTCAGGACTAGGTAGCTCAGTTAATCAGGCATCTAATGCAGCCTGAGTCTATTAGGGATTGAAAAGTGCCCTGTGAGGTGTATAGGGAAGATGAAGGGGTGGACTGGTTCATTCACCATCAGATCATCTTCACCATTGTCCTCACTGTCATAAGGATCTGGTGATTGGTTGTCATTGTCTGGAATGCCCCCCTCTTCAACTGGATTAGGAGGGACCTCTATAGTCTGGAGGGTTTTTCAGGATGTGTCAGCAGCATGCCTGGGGCCTTGTTCTGGTTGTGCCCTGGGTGGTGGCTCTGGTTTGGTTTTTGGAGCTGGGGTTGCACTAGCTGAAGTGATGTGGGCCATCCTTATGCATCTGTAGTATTTCAACTGGCTTCATGGGAGGGTTGGTTTTTGGGCCAGCTGTGCTGTTGTAATCTCTGGTCTGATTGGCCTCTCTCCTTGGTATGCAGTTGCTTCAGCATGTCATTTGCACACAATCCACAGTCAACTTTTATGGCCACTTGGAATCACTCAGAGAGTTGGTTTGGAATGTCCTGGTAGGCTGTTACTTGGGCAATTTGCTTGTCCAGGCTTGTTCTGAAAAAGTGAACTAACAACTGCTCTGGCAAAGGGGGTAGATTCCCCATGACTCTCCTGAATTCATGGATGTGTTCCTTAATGGTCACCCTCTCTGCTTTAGGTATCAGAGCTCATCTACCACATATGGATCCTCCTCCACCTCCTTAAATCTGGCTTCTAGCTCTTGCAGGAAATCATCAATGTCTTGCAGCTGGGGAGGTCTCTCCTCTTATAGAGGACTGTTAGCTATTCCTTTGCTTTTCCCTCTAGCCGCCCCCCCCCCCCCCCAGCAATAGTATTCACCATGGCTCTGTGCGATGGGTAGAGGTGGATGTAGCACTCTAGGTGGATTCTAACATAGATGAGGAATAGAGCCAGCTGATTGGAATTCCCATCGAATTTCCCCCTGAATCATGCAGTTCATTCAGCCCTGCTCCTCCCTCACCATATTGGGCGCCTTAGGGTTCCTGCACTTGGTGTCTTTGGTGGTCTCTTTCAACTCTGGTTTGGAGGAAGGGAAAGGGCCACCTCCCTTGGGCAGCTTGCCTGTTATGTGGGGGTACCACCGACAGCAGTTTTGGGCTCATTCTCCCTCTGGGTAGTGGAGAAGGAGGACTGCATTCCCATCTGCTTCTCCTTGCTTCAAAGTTGTAACCCCCTCTCTTTTGGGCAGCACAACAGCCTCTCCTCCCAAAGGGTGGTTCATTCAAATTTCTCCCTCAGCTGTTCTATGGATACCCCCAAGGATTCCATCAGAGTTTTTGGGAGTCCGGCACATTCCCAATCCATCATCCATCCCACTCTTCCTAGCTCACTCAGGGGTTTCCCCTGGGGCTCTGGGCTCTGGAGTGGGAGAGTTCAATCTTAGCTGCTTTAGGGATTTTTTTTCCCCCTAAAGCAATACTCATCTTTTCTTGTTTCAGTCACTGTGATGAGCCTTTCATCTTTGATGTCCAGGGAGGGCTGCAATTTGACTCTGGTTGAGCTGCTGGTTCCTGGAGTTCCCTCGATGGGTGCAAGTTCTACCCTGCTCAGGATCACCTGGAGCAGGCTCTCTTCGGATTGTCTGTCCTCTGTCATGGTAGCCTGAGTTTCTTTCCATGCACCCCAGGCATTGGGAAGTGGATGGAGAGTGCAGGACTCAGAAATCCCAGATGTTTTTATTAGTTTTGAGAGAGTTAGCTCACTGTCAGGGTTCCGACAGATGCTCTTCTTTATGACAGCTCTTTAGATTTTGAAAAACTGCTATCATGTCACACCTAGTCCTTATTTTCATTAAAATAGACATACTTAGTTCTTCATTCATTTTAGCCTCCAGTATTCTAATCATGTTTGTTGTTCTTCTTTGTACTCTTTCTAGAGACTCATTATATTTATATCTTTTTAAATATTTTTATATCTTATATTTTATTAAAAATATAGTATATCTTTCTATATTTAGGTTTTATACTAGACATAAAATGTAGAAGTTAGAAACTTGAAGTCTATCTTCTCAAGATATAATTAGAATCTTGGAATTGTTTTGTCCTTTAAACTTTCAGGGAACTCAAAGACACCATTTCCCCTCTTTAGTGGGAATGAAAATGTTTGGAACAATTATACTGGAGTTTTTCCATTTGATTGATATAAACAAATATTGCTAAAAATACAGCAGAGAGGAACCTGCATCTATAACATAATCAGAACTGTTTGTTCTCATTAGGTATATCTTTGTTTAAATCTTCAGGCTCCTGGGATCTCTTCTACCTATCATTTTCTCTCAATATGATCCTTAGGCTGGTTCTTCAATTAACTGAATGAGAAGGAGTCTCTATGGAAGGAAGAATAATGGTAAGAAGATGGAATGATAGAATAAAATGATAACATGAATGGAAGAAACAGGTAATACGCATGGGATAACTATATACAAAGAAATATCATTAAGTATATCATTTATCCATGAACATATATCTCATGGCAAATCATAAACCTTGTTCCAATTTGAGATACGTTTAGTAACTAATCAGTTTTAGTTCTTCAGCTTTTCAGAAGATTTTCATTCTTCTGTATATACGGTAAGATACAGATTATGTGTCTCTGAGAAGACTGAGAAGTGTCCCAGGAATTTGTGGAAGAGGAAATAGCAATCTCTTCTCAAATTTCATTTAGGTTTGTACTAGATCTTTGACCACAAACAAGATACAGGTGAAACTCGAAAAATTAGAATATCATGCAAAAGTTCATTTATTTCAGTAATGCAACTTAAAAGGTGAACCTAATGTATGAGATAGACTCATTACACGAAAAGCAAGATAGTTCAAGCTGTGATTTGTCATAATTGTGATGATTATGGCTTACAGCTCATGAAAACCCCAAATCCACAATCTCAGAAAATTAGAATATTGTGAAAAGGTTCAATATTCTAGGCTCAAAGTGTCCCACTCTAATCAGCTCATTAAGCCATAACACCTGCAAAGGGTTCCTGAGCCTTTAAATGTTCTCTCAGTCTGATTCTGTAGGAATCACAATCATGGGAAAGACTGCTGACCTGTCAGTTGTGCAGAAAACCATCACTGACACCCTTCATAAGGAGGGAAAGCCTCAAAAGGTAATTGAAAAAGAAGTTGGATGTTCCCAAAGCGCTGTATCAAAGCACATTAATAGAAAGTTATGTGGAAGGGAAAAGTGTGGAAGAAAAAGGTGCACAAGCAGCAGGGATGACTGCAGCCTGGAGAGGATTGACAGGAAAAGGCATTCAAAAGTGTTGGGGATTTTCACAAGAAGTGGACTGAGGCTGGGGTCAGTGCACCAAGAGCCACCACACACAGACGGATCCTGGACATGGGCTTCAAATGTCATATTCCTCTTGTCAAGCTGCTCCTGAACAACAAACAATGTCAGAAGCGTCTTACTTGGGCTAAAGAAAAACAGACTTGGTCTGTTGCTCAGGGGTCCAAAGTCCTCTTTTCTGATGAGAGCAACTTTTGCATCTCATTTGGAAACCAAGGACCCAGAGTCTGGAGGAAGCATGGAGAGGCACACACTGCAAGATGCTTGAAGTCCACTGTGAAGTTTCCACAGTCTGTGTTAATTTGGGGAGCCATGTCATCTGCTGCTGTTGGTCCACTGTGCTTAAGTCCAGGGTCAATGCAATCATCTACCAGGAGATTTTGGAGCACTTCATGCTTCCTTCCACAGAAGAGCTTTATGGGGATGCTAACTTCATTTTCAAGCAAGACTGGCACCTGCCCACACTGCCAAAAGCACCAAAACCTGGTTCAATGACTGTGGGATTACTGTGCTTGATTGGCCAGCAAACTTGCCTGACCTAAACCCCATAGAGAATCTATGGGGCATTGCCAAGAGAAAGATGAGAGACATGAGACCGAAAAATGCAGAAGAGCTGAAGGCCACTATTGAAACATCCTGGTCTTCCATAACACCTCAGCAGTGCCACAGGCTGATAACTTCCATGTGAAACCACATTGAGGCAGTAATTGCTGCAAAAGGGGCCAAACCAAGTACCGACTACATATGCATGCTTATACTTTTTTTTAAAATAAACTTTATTGATTTTACAATTAAAATAAACAAACAACACAAACACAAATGTGAAAGAGGAGAAAAGAAACAGAAAAGAAAAGAAAAAAGGAAAAGAGGTAGAAAGAGAAAGTCATAAATAGATTAAAAACAATATCATTATTGACAATTTGTAGGTCATTATCTATATCCTTATTTTATGCCATATTTACAATTAATCCTTAATGTGAGTATATAATTACTACTACAATTATAACTTATCCTCTTTTACAATGTTATATAGCCCATCTTTGGTCTATCCATTCATACCAGCAGTTCCAACACTCATAATAGATTGATGTTTCCTTATTTTTTAGTGCTTAGGTTAATTTATCCATCTCTGTACAACTTGATATTTTTTTGAATGATCATTTCCTCTTGGGGAGTATTCAATGTTTCCAATATTGTACAAAGACCAATCTGGCTGCCGTCAGTATGTGTACTATTATATACTTTGCTTTTGGGGGGAATTGTTTATTGGAGATCCCCAATAGGAAGAATTCTGGTTTGAATTCAATCTGTTTGTGATGACCTGTAGTCTTTCAAAATAACCCAAAACATATATTAAAGTCAGTAAAGCCTTCAACTTAACTTCACGCTTTTATTAGGCACAGTTTAAAGTCACAAAAGTAAATAAGGAGTCAAACAGAAAACCAAAACAAACCGCATTGATGAGAGTTCTGAAGCAAGCTGAGATAACTAATTATAAACTCGAGGAAAATAGCCGAGAAAAGTCCATTGGAAGAACACCAGCTCAGATAAGCCTCTTTCAAGGTGAACACTAATTGACTTCAGCAATTCTAACCGTGCAGTTGGAAACTTATATACATAGCTCCCACCTGCAAGCCACGAGGAGGATCATGGTAATCTCCTCTTGAGTAGACCTTGCTTTTCCCTGATCCTCTCCTCCCTGCATGACCTAGGATGGATAAAGGACAGGCCTGGATCCTTTTATGACTGCTCAGCCAGCCTCTGCCCTTTCCCAGCCTCCTTCACCACCTTTGGAGCCACACTCCCACTTCCTGTGGGCTGTTCCTCCTCTTCTCAGAGTCAGACTCCACCAGGGGCATGACACTATTCCCCCCCCACAGGGCCCCCTCCCCCAGGACCAGACGGATGAGGACATTGAGGAAACGGAGCATGAAAGTCCTGGACCAAATGAGGAGCATGAACGTCAGTGGCACTGACCCAGGTGAAGTCCTCTGGTCCACAACCTATCCATATCACCAAATACTGAAATCAGCCCTGCAACTGGCGTGAATCTCGGATGCTCTCCACTTCATATTCCTACTCTCTAAGAGGGGCTACTGGGGCCAGCTGTGATGGAGCCAGTCTATGCGGATTGCCGGGCGAGGCAGGGACTAACAGGGAACGATGAAAAACAGGATGGATATGCATGGTCCATGGCAGGGAGAGATGATAAGCCACAGGATTGATCACCACCTTGAACGGAAAAGGTCCCAAGTAACAGTGATTGAGCTTTTTTGATGGTTGTGTCATTGGTAAATATCGAGTAGAGAGCAAAACCCGATCGCTGACCGCTAAAGGTGGAACATCGCGACGATGTCAGTCTGCAAATCATTTATAGTCTTTCTTGGCTCTCTCTAGTTGTTTACAGACCATGTGGTGCATGGCTTTTAACTCCTGCAAAAACATATCCACTGCCAGAACTGAGGAATCAAACGGGGCTAAAGGGAAAAGTCGTGCATGAAATCCATAGTTAGCAATAAAAGGGACACACAGGTGGATGCATGTTGAGCATTGTTATAAGCAAATTCCACCACCGGCAGCACCTCCACCCAATTGTCTTGTTGAGTATTGCTGAAACAGCAGAGGTATTGCTCCAAAATAGCATTCACTCTCTCTGTCCCCCCATCAGTTTCGGGCTGATGAGCAGATGACAGACATGACTGAACCTGCAGTTTCATGAGTAGGGTCTGCCAGAAGCATGTCGTAAATTGTACCCCCCGATCTGATACCATGCTGTCTGGTAACCCATGTAACCGGAAAACATGGGAGATAAACAATTGAGCCATTATCTTGACTGATGGAAGACCCGCACATGGAATAAAGTGGGCCATTTTAGTCAACATATCCACCATCACCAAAATGGTTGTGGCATCATTCGATGGCAGTAACTCAACGATGAAATCCAATGAAACTGCCCCCCACGGTCATTCTGGCATGGGCAAGGGCTGCAATAAACCAGGGGGCACACCAGGAGTATACTTGGCTTGGCAACAGATCCCACAGGATGCCACATATCCCGACACATCATGTTTAAGTCTCGGCCACCAAAGTGTCCCAGAGAGGTGCAGCATTTTGAACACCCCAAAGTGTCCTGCCACCAGACTATCATGACATTGACATAGGATAAGGCCCCAAAGAGGACCTCCAGTCACATAAATGTGATCACGGAACCGCAACAGGTCCCCAATAAACGCCCAAGGAGTCTCTTGTCTCCCATTCTCATCCAATTCTTGATGTCGAGCTGTCACAAATGGGTCCTGCCGCTGTGCCTCCTGAATCCTAACTTGAAGGTCCACAGGTTCCTCAGTGGCCACAAACTGCTCCAACAGAATCACCATCCAGGGCAAGATTTTGTCCTCCCTTCGGGTATACTTGGGCTTCCAAGATAGGGCGTCGGCGTATTGATTCCCTTCACTCGGAACATAGGTCACCTGGAAATCAAATCGAGCAAAGAATAAGGACCATCTCACCTGATGCTGGTTCAATGTCTGGGCTGTATGTCGGTGTTCCAAATTGCAATGATCTGTCCAAACCTCGATTTGGTGACGAGCCACCTCCAGGTGGTGCTGCCATGCCTCAAAAGTGACCTTGTCCCAAATTGTACAGTTACATTCTGAGCTGACAACTTCCAGGAATAATAAGCACACAGGAACAAGGTATCTGAGGGAACATAGGCCTGGAGGAGCACTGCACCAACAGCCACATTGGAAGCATCTGTTTCCACCACAAATGGCTGGCCTGGATCAGGTTGTTTGAGGATAGGCTTGGAAGCAAAGGCGACTTTCAACGCCTCAAAAGCTGCCTGCTCCTCAGAACCCCAATGTAACTTCTCCCCCTTCTTGAGCAGATTAGAAAGGGGAGCAGTCAAGGCAGCAAAGCAGGGAATAAATGTGCGGTAGTAGTCCGCAAACCCCAACAGTCATTGCACATCCTTAACCTGCTGTGGAAGTTCCCACTCCTGCAATGATTGAATTTTTTCCGGGTCCTGCAGGAAGTCTGAGTAAATCAAAATGTCATCTCAATAAATGACCACAAATTCATCCAACAAATCATGGAAAACATAATGCATGAAATGCATGAACACAGCTGGGGCATCGGTTAATCCAAAAGGCATCACGGTATACTCAAAATGCCCGTACCTCATCCGGAAAGCTGTTTTCCAATCATCCCCTGCACGAATGTGAACCAGATTGTAGGCCCCATGCAAATCCAACTTCAGAAAGATCTCAGTCAATGGGAAAGTCCTCAGGCTGAAGGCTCATGTAAAGCTGGCACTGCCCAAAAAATGCAGGAAATTGGGCCAGCGAACCATCAAATTTATCTGGCATTGCCACTGGGCATTTTCAGCGTGGCTGGGCTAGCATTTGTGCCACCTGTGCAGTCAAAAGAGCCACTTGCTGGGTTAACTGGGCAATCTCTGCTCTGAGCTGATCCATGGTCACCCCACAAAAAGCAAAAATAAGTTGAAGGGGTGACTGGAGTCAAAATGTGATGACCTGTAATCTCTGAAAATAACACAAAACCCAAAACATACATTAAAGTCCGGTAATGCCTTCAACTTAACTTCACTGTTTTATCAGGCACAGTTTAAAGTCACAAAAGTAAATAATGAGGCAAAAAGAAAACCAAAACAAACCACATTGATGAGAGTTCCGAAGCAAGCCAAGATAATTAATCATACATTCCAGGAAGATAACTGAGTAGAAGAACACCAGCACAGATAAACCTATTTCAAAGAAAAACACTAAACTTTGACTCCAGCAATTCTACAACGTAGTTACAAATTTATATACATAGCTCCCACCTGCAAGCCACAAGGAGGATCATAGTAATCTCCTCCTGAGTAGACCTCACTTTTCCCTGATCCTCTCCTCCCTGTGTGAACTAGGAGAGATAGGGGATGGGCCTGGATCCTCCTCTGATTGCTCAGCCGACCTCTGCCCTTTCCCAGCCTCCTCCACCACCTCTGGAGCCACACTCCCTGTTGGCTGTTCCTCCTCTTCCTCAGAGTCAGTCTCCACCAGGGGCATGACAAACCCTACCTAATAGAGAGAGTTGCAATTTACCCCATATTTCTAAATCTTTCTTTACCTGTTGCATTAGTCTGTCACAATTATTTTCCTTTAATGTCTTACAATATGATGTCAATTGTATTCCTAAGTATTTAATTTTCTTTATCACTTGTATTCCCATCTCCTTTTCTAATTCTAATTTCTGTTTTTTTGTTAAGTTTTTGGTCATTAATTTTGTTTTCTTTCTATTATTTTTAAGCCCTGCCACTGCTCCAAATTGTTCTAGCTCATTCATCAGTTCTTGCCCTTTCTTTATTGGTTCCTCGATAAAAAAAACAAAACAAAACCATGTCATCAGCGAATTCTTGCAACTTGTACTCTTCTTTCTTAACCTTTAATCCCTTTATATCTGAATTCTGTCTAATGTGCGTTCATAATATTTCCAATGATAGTCATGAAGAGCCTGTCTAACTCCTTTCTCTATTTTTATTGGTCGTGTATATTCTCCATTAATTATAATATACGCCTTTTGTGTAGTGTAGATGGTAGTTATAATATTTTCAAATTTGGTGCCTAAATTCATGTTATAGATTTGTTGAATTAGAAATTGCCAATTTAAATTGTTGAAAGCCTTCTGGGTGTCAAGAAATGAGAGCTATTTGTTTTTCAAGGTGTGTTTCATAAAATTCCAAAACATCTAAAACTATTCTTAAGTTGTTCACAATTTCCCTGTTTGGGAGTAATCAATTTTGGTCTTTGTGTATATACTCGTTCAGAATTCTTTTTAGTTTATTTGCTATAATACTAGCAAATATTTTATAATCAGTATTATGCAAGGAAACTGGCCTATAATTTTCTATATTTTGGGGGTCTAACTCCTCCTTCAGGATCAGCGAGATCAATGCTCCTCTCCACAAGTCTGACATCTTGGCTGCATGTAAGACATCATTATAAACTTCCACCATGAGAGGTCCTATTGCCTTATAAAGTTCCCCTGGAATTCCATCTGGTCCCAGAGCTTTTCTATTTTTTTGACTTGCTATTGCTGTTTTCAGTTCTGACTAGGTGATCTCTTTATTTAATAGTTCTTTCATCTCTTCCCCAATTAATTTATCTTTTGTTTTCTCCAGGTAATTTCTTATCATATCCCCATTTACTCCCTCTTTTTTGTATAAATCTTCAAAGTCCTTTTGGGCAATTTCTTTTTCTTGTTCTATCCCATGTTGAGTATCCCCATTTTCATCTATTAATTGGTAAATAAGTCTTTTTTCTTTTCCTTTTTTAAGTCTGTAGGACAACCATCTCTCTGGCTTATTGTTCAAAATATATCTGTCTAGCTGCGTTCAAATTTATAATCATTCCCTTTTGTACAATTAAATTTAATTTAGGTTTAGTTACTGTTATCTGGTTTGTAATCTTGGATCTTTTGGGGTATTTTGTACTTGAGTTTCCAACTCCTTAATTCTTTGTGTAATTTATTTTGCTGGGCATATTTTTCTTTATTCCTCTTGGCAGTATAAGAGATTGTCATACCTCCTATTACTGCCTTCATTGTGTCCCAAATATTTTGTTTCATAGTTGCTTCATTGTTATTTTTCCTTAAGAAGTAGTTTAATTCCTCCTTAAGTCTATTTGTATATTCTTTTTCTCTAATTAACTGAGTGTTCGGCATCCACCTTTTCTTTGGTTTTTTCCTGCCTTTCCAAAGTATCTGAATAGGATTGTGGTCTGCCCATTCATTAGGTAAAATTTCAATTCCTTTTAATTCATTTGCAATTTCCCCATTCATCCATACCATGTCAGTTCGTGTCCATATTTGATGAGGGTTTGAATAGAATGTAAATTGCTTTTTCTCAGGATTTAGTCTCCTCCATATATCTGTCAAGTTTAATTCCCTCATCATTTCCATACATATTTTTAGTAAAACGCTTCCCCCCCCCCCCCATTTTTCCTTCCACAGCGGTCTTTTTGATAATTGACAATGGCATTGAAGTCACCTAAGATACAAATATTTCTTTTTTTCAAATCCTACTATTTTTTGATAAAGATGATGAAAAAACTCTTTTTGATCTCCATTTGGGGCATAGATTACCACTAATAGAATTAGGGTGGAGTTAATCCAGATTTGCAAAACCAGAATTCTTCCATTGGGGTCCGAACTTATTAAATCTATCTTCATATCATCTTTGACATACACAGCAATCCCTTCCTTTTTCCCAGAATCTGCTGGTGCGGAAAACAATTTCCTTAGTTTCGGGCATTCTAAATATTTTTCATCTGTCTTCTTTATATGTGTTTCCTGTAGACATACTATATCCGCATTTTGTTTAATTAATTTGGGTAATATATTTCTCCTTTTTGTCTAGAGTTTAGACTGTTTATGTTAATCGAAAGCATTTTCCTCTCCTCTTCCATTCTCTAGTTAACTCTCGATCTTTGTCTTGTAATTACTCCAGTTTCTCTATGTGGCTGTCTTGCTTTCTTCTCTTTCTTCTTGTCATTGAATATTTTCTTGGTTTCCTAGGGATTTGTCTCTATTCTTTTGAAGGTCTCGATCTTATTGGGAGTTTGTTTCCAATTCCTCCTTACTGCTCTGTTCTTCCAGGCTTACCAGCCATTTGTAGAATTTTTGAGCTTTCTCCATAGTGTCTATTTTAACTTTCCTTTCCTCCCAAATAATTAACATCCCCTCAGGGATTAACCATTTGAATATGATATCTTTTTTATTTAATTGGGCCACTAGAAATTTATAAATTTATAAATTCTTTGTTCTCTAACTCTTCTTGGGATTTGTTTAAGAACCAAGACTTCTTTACCTTTATATAAAATTGATTTTCTCTTGATAATTTATATATGGTGTCCCAAACACTCCTTCTTGTGAATCGTATATGTACTTCTTTTGGGCATTTGTGGTGCCTCGCGTAGTATGTACTAACTCTGTAAACTTCATCCAACTCTCTCAAGATGTCATCTTTATCCTTTCCCAATAGACCCACCAATATTTCCGCCATCACCTGCTCTGTATCTTCTTCTCTTGATTCTTCTTTGTTCTGGAGCCTCAAGTATACAGTGGCCTTATCCATCTCTAATAGAACCAGTGAGTCTTCCATTTCTTTGTTCACATTCTTTAGGTGTTCATCTACTCTTTCCAATTTCCTTTCAGTTTGTTCTGTCCTTTTCTCTACCTCTTTTATTGTTGCCTCATTTTTCTCCAGCACCTGCTGTAATGTTCCAACTGGGAGCAGACTTCTGCACCTCTGTTTGTCCTTGCCTTGCCTTGCCACTGGAAGTCTGTCTGCATGCTTATACTTTTCAGAGGTCCAATATTTTTCAATGTACAATCCTTGTTTTATTGATTGCATGTAATATTCTAATTTTCTGAGATTGTGGATTTGGGGTTTTCATGAGCTATAAGCCATAATCATCACAATTATGACAAATCACAGCTTGAACTATCTTGCTTTGCATGTAATGAGTCTAGCTCATATATTAGTGAAACTAATATCTTCACCTTTTAAGTTGCATTACTGAAATAAATGAACTTTTGCACAATATTGTAATTTTTTGAGTTTCACCTGTAAATAAATTGTACTGAAAATTAATTTGTGGCGAAAGACTTCACTATATTTTTCTCCAGCTATTATTCCATGATAGACAGACATTAAAAGTGATAATTTCTCTTTTTAATGATTGAGCAAATAATAATTTTCTCCAGTTTTATAGATATATTGCTTAACTCAGGCAATAGAAAAAAAAGTATTTGCTGAATATCATTGTTTTAGAATGGCTTATATTTTAAAAATGTTTCCTGTGGAATTATTATAATTTATATAGATATCCAGAATCACAATTTGTTTTCCTAAGATTTTTCTAACTGTTTTGCCTCTTGCTTGTCTAGTGTCAAACAATGCATTACAAATAAAAAAGCTAAATATCATAGAATAAAACATAAAAGAATTAAAATATATATGCAAGTTTTCATCTATATCACATCTTTAATATAGCCATAAAATGTTTTATGAAGTATTTACAGTATACATAGGTAGAATTTAAAATAGAGTAATACTAAAACAATCAATATTCTTTAAAAAAACTCCTTTTTGAGTGACCTCATAGGTAGGTATTAAAATGAGACTCCCACATGTATCATTCTGTAATATTAAACCAAGAAGTTTCATCCACTTTATACATACCAACAGCAGATATCTCCTTTTTTATAATCTCAAGGAAGGGTAAATTAAAAATGGAAAACAATGCTACTTATAGTAAGCCTGAGGTTGACTCCCCCAACCTAGCACTGTCTGGATATTTTGGAACTGCAGCAGAAATATGATAGGAAAGCTGATATAAGCTGTTCATAGGGCAAAAACAGCAGACTGGAGAGATCTGGCAGTAATCCCACTGAGCTCAGTAGTTCATTTCTGGTAAAATAAAGGTTTCTTTATGAGAAAATGGGTTCTATCAACAAACTTCCCATAAATAGGTTCAAAGCTTAGAGTACTTTGCTGATTTCCTTTGTAGAGGAAGACTATTGTTTTCATACATATTTAAACAAAGCACACTCTGACATGTAACACCAAATATGGAGAATATATAGGCATAATTCACCCTGCTGTATCAAACCAGTCAGCATTCAGGGACTTTAGAGAAAGTCCCTTTTCTCTCCCTGAAATCACAGCCCATTCCCTATGAAATACTGCATTTGCAAGAACTTCAGATATAAATTTACATTAAAGTTCTAGCTATGCAACCCTGTACATTTCCTATGATAAAAGGTGACCTTGCTTGGATATTGCAAGCTTCATGGTAAAGGCGCTTTACTTAATGCTGGACAATACTTGAATTTTAGTTCCGTCCAAGTGCCATTATTCATCCATGCAAAGACAAGGGGAAGACATCTGTTTTGGGGAAAGGAATTGTGACATATATGTAAAACAAGACATCTTTTATCAGATATTAATCATTGCAATAAATATATGACCTCAAATCCTCCCAGGCGAATTCAGATGGCCAATTAACCCACAGTTATTGGTCAATTCTGTTCTTGGGGAACACTGATGTTGGAAGTAAATTTTCTCACATTCTGCTAAAAAGGAATGTTTTTTTAAAAATCCCTGTTTGAAAGTTGCAGAGATATTTTACCCAGAAACTAGCTCCTTTTAACATCAATATAGCAAAATTTCTCACTCAGTATTGTATCCTCACTGTCCTAAAAATGTTTGTGCAAGTGTAAAATGTCTTTAAACACAATGACAGCAAGAGTAAAAAAGATATTTCTCAAACTCAGTTTCAAAGGAACAATTGATATATAACACAAGTATAGCTGCTGAAACATTTGCATGATAATAACATCATGATGCATGTTTCATCACTTGCTCACCTTGTTCCCACTGTGCACATCTGTGTTCTACCTCTCACATCACCCTGTCCCCCACATTCATTGTCATCACTTCATTATTACATGAAATAAGACATTTTGCTTTATCTGATTTACACTTACATTTCCAAATTGCCTTCTAGCTTTAATAATAGTTATGAGAAATGAAACAAGATATTTGGACAGATGATAGTGAAAGACTAAAAATCAATACAATTAGCATTGGTACTTGTTCATATTTCAGCCTGTATAAGGATAATGAGCAAGAAAATATATATATATTTCACTCTTACTATATTTGCAAATTTTCATTTGGAAACACCATTCAAGATGACCTGTATCCTTTTGGAGAAAAATTAGAGGGAAAACATCCCTTCAGACTACTCAGAAGTTTTGGAAAGTTTATTTGCTGATAAGTTATCAGTTCTCAACAAATGAACCAGCAAACATGTGGAAAACTCTTAAAAATATTACCGGCTCTGGCAAACCTCCTTCCCAGGCAGAACAAAATCAACAACTAGCAGATGACCTGAATGAGTTTTACTGCAGGTTTGAAAGGAAACTACAGCTACCTATCTGCAAAACCTCCATCTCAAACAAATCAACAACAAGCAAGCCTCTTACAACTGACCCCATCGCAGACACACCAACAACAGCCAAATCTCTGGACTTCTGTGGCATTTCCATCATGGATGGATCAAAGTCTGTGATTGTGTGTGGCTTCAGTCCATGCTCCCCCCATTGAAGGGTTCCAAACAGCCTGCAATAGTGAAGAAGTGGGAGACTGCCTATCTCCCAGATGGGCAGATGGGCTGTAGCAATGGTCAGAAATGGCCACCTTGAAGATGGAAGACTAGTCAGGACACAAGATTGTGCTGGAATGGTGAAGTAGTGGACAATATGGAGACCAGGCAAACCAGGTGCTATATATAGATATTAAGGTACCCCGGAATTAAGATTTAAAGATTTTTTTAAGAACGACTGTTAAAGCGACAACCAGAGAGGGTGAAAAAAAATTGGCAACAAATGAAAATGGACTTGAACTTTGAAAAGAGCTAAATTGAAGGAGGAAGTTGGAAGAAAATGTTAATTTAAATTGGATTATATCGTTTTGGCACTAAACAGGCACAAACAAAAGCTGAACTTGAATGTGTCAAAAAGAAATAACAATTGATAATTTGGACTCATTGAATTGTTGAAATTTAAAATATCTAAATAAGGAAAAGAAAGTGAAAAGAAAGGATGGAACATGGACATAACAGAGAGAATCATATAATGGTAAATGAAAGATTTCAGTGACTCTTTAAAAAGTGCTTGGTTCTTTTAAAACTGGAATTTGATACAAAATAAGTGGAATTTTGTTACAATAATACAGAAATCTGAAAGGTTTGTGAAGAAATTACCCTGGGAGTACTTGGTGACTTTGGATCTTATAGAAGGAATATAGAAATAAAAACCTATGGACATTGGATTATTTGGTGACTCTGGAAAAAAAAAAGAGGAATTAACAGAAGTTGATTGTTGGAAATTAACTTCAAAGATGCTGGTTGAAATAAATTACTGGACAATTGGAATGGAGTTAAATATTAAAGAAAGGGATAAATAAAAACCAAAAGAAGCGCACAAAAATGGCAGAACTTTGTTTGGAAATAAAATTGGATCTAAGAAGCATAAAGGAAATGTTACATGAAAGAATGGAACTGTGCAGTATTGTTTTACAAAAATTAGAAATGGCGATGGTGGAGAACAAAGAAGAACAAGGAGAGCCAGAAGGGAAGGAGCTGATCGAGAAGAAGCCAGCGCTAACAAACAAATGGAACAAAGAACATTAAAACAAGTGGGGGGGAATGAAAATTAAAAGCTGGAGGTTTGAGGGGATAATTAAAGAGGGAATTGTTTATAAAGTCAAACAAAGAAAAAGGAAACAAAGAAAAAGGAAATGTATTTGAAATAATAAATGATCTAGAATATAATTAAGTGTCTGGAGTACCTTGCAGAATCTGATTTAAAATATATATACGCATATGTGATATGTAGTAGTTAGGAGATGATTGTTATTACCCAAGAAAGTGATAATCAAAAACTGATTATAATATGGCAAATTTAAACTATGAATTAAAGGGGAGTATATGGAGTGATGTCTAAGATAAAGGGGTGGTACACTCAAATTGGTAATGTTAATATTTGGAATTATTAGAATTAAGATAAAATTTATTGAATAATGGGGGGAAAGTATGAGATAAAATTGCAAATATGACAAATAAAAGTACAAAAGTATAATGAATATAGAATAAGAAATAAGAATTTTAGATACTATAAAATAAGATAGAAGAATGTTTAAAGAAAAATGAAATAAGTTAAGATATGAATATGATATGAAATTGAATACGAATGATCAATATGTAACTAAGGTCATGTTTGTATTGAAATGGAAAAACCTGGAACCACATTATTCACTGAAAGAGATGTTCTTAAAGTATTAAAAAAAAAAAAAACCAGCCAAACTTCCAGCAACTGACCCCAACTCATTGGGTTCACAACCTCTGGTGATCACAGAAAAAGAAGTACAAGATCTATTTCGCAGACAAAAGCCGGAAAAAGCACCAGGCCCAGACAAGATAATTCCCTCTTGCTTAAAAGTCTATGCTGACCAATTGGTCCCCATCTTCACCTGAATCTTCAATAAATCACTAGAGATGTGCTATGTCCCTTCTTGTTTCAAATGCTCTACAATCATCCCAGTGCCAAAGAAGCCCTCCATCAATGAACTGAATGACTACAGACCAGTTACTCTAAAATCTGTAGTTATGAAAACCTTTGAAAGGCTAGTGCTGTCCCACCTGAAAACCATCACGGATCCACTGTTAGACCTCCTGCAATTTGCATACCGAAGAAATAGATGGACAGATGATGCTGTTAATATGGCTCTGCACTACATCCTACAACATCTTGAACCTCCAAAGACCTACACAAGGGTCCTCTTTGTAGACTTTAGTTCAGCATTCAATACCATAATTCCAGACATTCTTCTAACTAAACTAAACCAGCTAGCAGTAACCTGAAAGGACTTGTAAGTGGATCATAAGCTTCCTAACAGAGAGGAAGCAGCAGGTGAAGCTAGGCAGAATCACATCAGATACCTATACAATTAGAGCAGCCCTCCCACACAAGGCTGTGTGCTTTTTCCACTTCTCTTCTCCCTGTATCAAGACAATGGAGAAAAGGATCTATACATTGACTACTGAGCTGACTGCGTCAAAAGAAAATCTCAAACCCACAACTCCACATCCAACCCCATCCATCCAATCCAACATCACTTAAAACAAGGCACGCATGCCCCAAACTACCTCTATTCCAACCACAACTGGCTTTAAATGCAAGCTACTCAATGCAAGAAGCCTCGTAAATAAAATACCTGAATTTCTCCTCTTACTAAATACAGATAAATTCAACATTATATTTCTCTGTGAAACATGGCTCAACGCATCTCTTCCTGACTCCATTACCACAGTAAGAGGCTATCATGTTTACCGATCAGTTCGTGAAATCCGAAGAGGAGGCGGTGTTGCTATCTTTTATAAAAAGTCCCTACATCTAAAAACCATCCAAGTTACCCAGGAACTTGCTCATCCTGAGACCATAGTCTGTGAACTGTCCTTAAATATCAAATTTTAGTTCTTACTATGTTACAGAGCCCCTTATTATGACATCGAACATGCAAACAAGCTAAATACACTACTTACATGGGCAACATCCTGCCCACATGCTTTTATCTTCCTTGGTGACTTCAATCTACCTCATATTAACTGGACCCTTAACGGATGTACAAATGAACCCACACATGCAACCTTCTAAAATGCAGTAACAAATCTGGGACTAGAACAACTAGTAACCAACAATACTAGACTTAACAGCTGCCTCAATCTCATCTTCTGCAATAGTTTGAATTCAATTTACGGAATATAAATTAAAGAGCCCTTTTCCAACAGTGACCACAACATGATTGACTTTTGTCTCAACATACGTCCATGCAAAAATCATCACAATGGCGGAATCCCCAATTATAACTTCAAAAAAGGCAACTATGATCTTATAAATGATCTCTCATCCCTTGATTGACAATTTCTATTCACTGGATGCAATACTGTAGAAGACCATTACAACATATTTTTTAGTTAAAGTCAAAAGAGTCATCAAGCTTCAATCCAAAAAGAAATCACTTTGGTGGAAAACAAATCTGGTCATGTTGCCAACTTCAAAAGCTGATACAAAAATTTATGCCACCAGATAAAGACTGAATGCACCAATTATCACATTAAACATGAAGAAAACCTTCTATGCACCAATTCCACCTGCGCTTTCTACAATTTTGTAAACAACAAACTAAAAGACTCAAGGTCCATCCCGCCCCTGAAAGGATATAATGGTAAAGACTGCAACAACAACACTATTAAAACCAACCTCTTTAACACATTCTTTGGTTCAGTATTTGTAAACAGCAATGGATCATGCCCAGTGTTTCCTAGTGGAACCACAGACAACTAAATGATCTAATACACATCGATTTTACAGAAGGCAATGTTGAAAAAGCACTACATAATCTGAAACAATCTCTATCTATTGGACCGGATGGAATATGTGCCTACTTCTTAAAAAAGCTATCCACTGTCATAGCCGAGTGGATAAGCATAAACATAATCTTTGAAAAATCTTTCAGGACCAGCTCCTTGCCAAAACTATGGTCTAAGCCACGGTTATCCCCATCTTCAAAAAGGAAGACACCAGCCTAGTTGAAAATTACAGACCAATCTCTTTTTGCTGCATCACCTGTAAAGTCATGGAATCAGTTATTAACCAATCCATCATCCTCCACTTAGAAACAAACAACCTACTCTCTAATAAACAATTTGGTTTCAGGAAAAAAACTATCCTGTAATCTGCAACTCTTACACTGCAACTCTTACACATATATGGACTACACAACTCAATCAGGGCAAAGCAATAGATGCAATCTACATAGATATCTGCAAAGCCTTTGATTCAGTGGTACACAACAAATTACTTCTAAAACTAAAATCTTATGGTTTCTCTGGACACCTGTATAACTGGATAGAAGCATTCCTGTCAAACAGACAACAAATGGTCAAAATTGGGAGCATCCTATCAAATTCTGTACCTGTCAACAGTGGTGTCCCACAAGGCAGTGTTCTAGGTCCAACTCTCTTTATACTTTATCTCTGTGATCATATTAATGATCACATTAATGATCATATTAATAAATTAGCTCTGTGATCATATTAAGAGCAACTGTGTTCTGTTTGCTGATGATGTAAAGCTATTCAACACTACTGACAATACTGCTACCCTTCAAAATGACCTCATTATACTTGACCTCAAGTATATGTCAGAATGGTGAAACAAATGGCCACTTCAAATTTCAACAAACAAATGCTCTGTCTTACATATCAGCAAAAAAAATCAGAAACTAAAATGCAAGCTGAATAATCAATACCTTGCTGATAATTCCAACTATGTCAAGGAACTTGGAGTACTCATCTCTAATGGTCTAAGTGCTAGAGCCCACTGTAAATACATAGCCAAAAAGCCATTAAGAGTTGTTAACCTAATCCTGTGTAGCTTTTTGTCCAGTAACATCACACTACTAACTAGAGCATACATTTGCTAGACCAATACTTGAATACAGCTCATCAGTCTGGAACCCGCATTACATAACAGATATTAACACAGTTGAGAAATCCAGAAATATTTCACGAGAAGAGTTCTCCACTCCTCTACTCGTAGCAGAATACCTTATGCCATCAGACTTGAAATTTTAGACCTAGACAACCTAGAACTACGCCGCCTTAGGTCCGATCTAAGTATAGTGTATAAAATCATACATTGCAATGTCCTACCTGTCAATGAATACTTCAGCTTCAACCATAACAACACAAGAGCAAACAATAGATACAAACTCAAGGTTAATCGCACCAAACTTGATTGCAGGAAATACGACTTCAGCAGCAGAGTGGTCAATGTCTGGAATACTCTACCTGACTCTGTGGTTTCTTCCCCAAACACTTTAACTTTAGACTGTCTACTATTGACCTCACCCCTTTCCTAAGAGGTCTGTAGGGGACGTGCATAAGTGCACCAACGTGCCTACCGTCCCTGTCCTATTGTTTCTTTTATTTTTTTATTTGTCTTTTATGTATCCATGTTTTCACTTGTACCTATTATCTTGTCAGCAATTGACAAAAATAAATAAATAAAATAAAAATAAATAAATAAATATATACCAATGACTGTATCTCAAATTATCCATCTGTTAAAATACTGAAGTTTGCAGATGATACAACAGTGATTGGTCTCATTCGAGACAACGATGAATCCACATACAGATGGGAGGTTGAACAATTTGCCTTGTGGTGCGACTGGAACAATCTGGAACTGAACACACTCAAAACCATAGAAATGGTGGTGGACTTTAGGAGAAACCCTCCCATACTACCACTTCTTACAATACTGGACAACACAGTATCAGCAGTAGAGACCTTCAAATTTCTAAGTTCTATCATATCTCAAGACCTAAAATGGACACCTAACATCAAAAACACAATCAAAAAAGCACAACAAAGAATGTTCTTTCTGCACCAACTCAGAAAGTTCAAACTGCCTAAGGAGCTGCTGATACAGTTCTACAGAGGAATTTTTGAGTCTGTCATCTGTACCTCTATAACTGTCTGGTTCAGTTCTACAACCCAACAAGACAGACACAGACTTCAGAGAGTAATTAGGACTTCAGAAAAAACAATTACTACCAACCTGCCTTCAATTGAGGACCTTCATACTGCTTGAAAGTTGGAGAATGACATCTTCTACAGAATATCCTAGAAAAAGTGGATTAACCCTTTCAGCAGAATTCAAGCCTGAACATGAAACAGAGAAAGTGTGCCCTCTGTGATAAATAACCTTGGCTAGTACCTAGATGGTGAGAATATAGTTATCTTGCTCCTATTAGTCCCCTTAGGAGCATTCAGTACCATCAACCAATGTATCCTTCTGGATCATCTGCAAAGATTGGGAGTTGGAAAACTTTGGAATTATTGGGATCATTTTGGGATTATTCTGCTCCTATCTGTTTGGGGGGACAAAATTAATCCTTGATTCCTCTGTTTCTTAATACTGGAGAGTTTAGTTTCCCCCCCCCCCCCATGTTTTTTAACATCTACATGAAATATTTTGGAATATTATCTTTTGGTTTCACATCAGATAGTATCATTTCCATGACATTCATCAATGCACTGCCTTCTGGAGATTTACAATGCAGTGGAAGTCTTGAGCAAATATTTGAATGATACGTCAAGACTGTGAGTGATCATCTGGGGAGAAAAAAATTCAAATCATAGCAAAATCAAAGTGCTGTATCTGTAAACATCTAAACTTTCCAGAAACTTTGGTTCTGATGGTTATTCTAGATGGTTATTCTATTCTGTGAATAGATTTGCCCATTCCCAATGGTAGAGGGCATGGTTCATAGAAAAACTTTTTGCCCAGCTTCAAATGTTATACTGGTTACACCATTAATTGGACTAGGAAGTATTGGTTCTTATGTAGTCGGACACTGTATTATGCTCTATGTGAGATTGCTTATGAAAGTAACTTGGAAACTGTAACTGGTACAAAATGCTATAGCTAATCTGCTGGCAAGGGAACAATTTTTTTTGCAGAATAACACCAATTTTGAAGTTGCCAATAGATTTCTAGGCCCAGTATAAAATGAATATTATCTATAAAACCCTTTTAAGATTTGGCACTAGGTTACATTAGGGACCATTGCATACCACCCATGATATTGTGAGATGGTGGTATGAGTTTTTTTTCAATCATAAAATCTATAAAACAATCCCTAACCATTACCCTGGATTTTTTTTTTTACAGAAATTCATACCGTGTTTTTCTGAAAAAAAATCTGGTTTTATTTATTTTTTGATCCATTCCCAAAAAAACAGCTAGGGCTTCTTTTTGGGAGGTCTAATTATTGACTCACCTTGCAGTGGTAGCACTGACAACCCCATCCAGCAGGAGCCCGCTGCCAGCCCACTTCTGTAGCCAGTAGCTGCCACTCACATGTGTTGCCCTGGCCTCCATTTCACCATCAGAGTCTTCCAAAAAGCTGAGAAATGAGCTCTAGAAGCAAAACAGAACAAATATTCTGTCATTATCTGATTTGGTTGCAAACAGAAGCATTTGTGACCTGAGGTTCCACTGTACTTGCAGAGATGTACAAAAACCACACTGTTAGGAAGAGCAGCTGAACACAAAATGGAGCAATGTGATTTTATGGGTTTTCTGAGGAATAGTCAAACATATTTGCCTCCCATGGATAAAAGTGTCAAAAAATGAGATTATTTCCCACCACCAAGCAAAAATAATTTAATTAAGAAACATTTTCTTTTTGAATCAATACAGGTATGTATTTTTTCCTTTTATTTGCTTCATTATAATTGCAAAGGCAAGAATATTTTAAAGCCCATGTCACACTGAACCAATGGATGCAAAGAGGATGTAAAACGGACAAAAAACCTTGCCATCCGTTCGAAAATGCGATATACTCACTGTGGCTTCCTCTCTATCCGTCCAGCATCCGTTTATTGACGTTTCATCCACTCAGAAAGTTTTGGGCTGCCCAAAACTTTTGCGTGGAAAATGTATCCAGTTTGTCCGTTCTGCATCCGCTACGCATCCGCTACGTATCCATTACGCATCCGTTACGCATCCGCTATATCCGCTTGGCATCCGCTGCACATCCATGCATCTCGCATCCACCCAGATGCAGGGAGGAAGTGGAACCGATGCAGAACAGATGCAGAACAGATGCAGAATGGATGCAGCAAAAAAACAAAGCATTTAAAGCGGAAAAAACGTTTGCAGAGGGGATCTATCCCGGATATTAAGGATGTCTAGAGGATGCCTAGAGGATGCCTAGAGGATGCAAAGGGACAACTATACTACCTATAAAAAGGGGGAGCAACTCGTCTGCATCTCACTTTTAGACCAGCAGCCCACCTGTGCAGACCTCTGCAGCCTTCATCTGACTCTTCCTCTTCCACAGCATCCAGTCATGTCCACCGTGGATCGTACCACAGTCATTTTGGCAGCCACCATCCTTCTGCAACAGTACGAAGCCATCTACAGGCTCTGTGAACTCTACTATGGGAAGAAAAAGGGGCGGCCAAGAAGCGTCTGGGTCCGAAAATGGATCAGGAGAAGAGCAGAGTACGGAGTGTACAACAAGCTGATGGTGGAGCTCAGGAACGAAGACACTCGGGCATTCCAGAATTTCATGAGGATGCCTCCAGCCATGTTTGACGAAGTTGTGCAGTGCCTGACACCCAGGTTGACCAAGGCAAACACCAACTTCTGGCCCAGCCTGGAACCTGGGCTCAAGGTGGCACTCACTCTGCACCACCTGGCCTCAGGGACCACCTACAAAAGCATGCAGTACGGCTGGAGGGTGCCACACAACATCGTCAGCATTGTGGTCAGAGAAGTGGTGCAGGCCATCATCGAAGAATACCTGGAAGAGCTCCTCCAGTGCCCCTCCACTGAAGAAGAATGGAAGAAAGTTGCAGAGCAGTGGTATCAGAGGTGGAACTTCCCACACACCGTTGGAGCCATCGATAGCAAGCATGTGGTCTGCAAAGCACCACCTAAGTCGGGGTCCACTTATTCCAACTACAAGGGTTTCTTCAGCATCATCCTCTTTGCCATGGTCGATGCTGACTACAAATTCATGTACATCGATGCTTCAGGCTATGGCTCATCTTCAGATGCCCAGGTATACAACGCCAGTGACCTCAAGGAGGGGCTGGAAGGCAACCTCATCGTGGGCTTCCCAGATCCAGACCCCCTGCCCAACGACATGCAAGATGTGCCCTACTTCATCGTGGGGGATGACGCCTTCTCGCTCAGAACCTACCTCATGAAGCCATCTACTTCCAGACTCCTGACCCGTGAAGAGAGGATCTTCAACTACAGACTGTCCAGGGCAAGGCAGGTGGTGGAGAATGCCTTTGGCATCCTGGCAAACAGGTTCCAGGTACTTCTCACCACCATGCAGCATTGCCCAGAGACCGTGAGTAGGATCGTGGAAGCTTGCTGCATCCTGCACAATCTCATGCGCACCCGCTACCCAGTCTTGCAGAACAGGCTCATGGACCGTCAACAAGGCAATGGGGACTTGGAGCCTGGGGAATGGAGGCAAGGGCAAAACCTGATAGACACTGAGGATGTGCAAGGCCCCAAAAGAGCCTCACGTGAAGGGAAGAAGCAGCGCAACCTCCTGAGACACTGGTGCAACTCCCCAGCTGGAGCGGTGGAGTAGCAAGACAGGATGGTAGATGCTTAATGGATGCTTCCTTCAGCCTGTCTCATCACACAGATGAGATTGGGCCATGTATGTTGGGTGGGCCTACAATGAACAGGGCGCTTAATAAAGAGTTGTGTTTGTGTTCAAATGTGTGGATCAATGCTTACATTATTATTGATAGAAAAGGGCCATAGGTGTGGCACCTGGGAGGGTAGACTATACAGTCCCACTTTGCTTGCACTGTAGGTTTATCTATCCCACAGCTATTAGCCATCCCAAAGGTATCCCTGCTCATTCCACAGGTATCCCTGCCCACCCCACTTCTATCTTAACCCATCCCTCAAGCATGCAAAGGCTTAAGCCAATTCTAAAAGTTTCCACCAAGACTTTTTAAAAAAAAACAAATGAAGCAAGTGTGTGAATCAAAGATAAACTTTGTTGAACAACAAGCTGTAAAAAAAAAATGACCCAAGTCAAGTGTCCAAATAAAGTCCACAGGTAGTCAGCTACCCAGTCTCTGGCACTCTTCTTGGTCACTCGGAGGTGTGCCCAGTCTCAGGGGTGAAGGGTCCAGGAGCTGTGGTGGTGGGTAGTGCTGGAGTGCCTGGCCTCGAGAGGACAACAGGGATCGGTGTGTTCAGAAAGCTCTTGGACAGCTGGCTCAGCCCCGTGATGCTGAGAGGTCCTTCCTCCATGCCATGGGGTGTCAGCCCCAGTACTGATGACAGATGTACTGAGGTCGGGTTTGGCTGTGCGGTGGAGTAAGGAGTAGTGTAGTGGGGCTGTCTGCTCTGCAGCTGGGTGAGGACTGGCATGGGTGGCATCTTTGTCGTGGGTGGCATCGGTGGCACCAGTGAAACAGGTGGCAACGGTGTCGCCCGATGACTCTGCTGAACCTCCTGGTAGCCGTAGCCCTGGTAGGTGAGGGCCTGTGGGAAGCCTTGGAATGGGAGGGACATCACCTGGGGTGGAGGAGCAGACCTGGACTGGGTGGGAGCAGGTGCCTCTGGGTCTGGAGGGTTGTGAAGCAGCTCGGTGATCTGGTCCTTCACCACCTGGTACTGGGGTTCCTCCATGTTCCTGAGGGTCTGGTTGACATAGGTGAGGAAGGGCTTGCGGTTGGAGGATGAGGAGTCGGTGTGGACCAGCTGAGAGAGGAGATCTATGCTGGTGTGGATGGTGTCCCTGATCTCCAGCAGGACAGTGTGGCTCTGCCCCTCCTGCTGTCCGGCTCTCTGCCTTTCTGCGGAGGCGGAGCTGGGGGTGGTGGATGTGGCTAGGACTGTGGTGGACGTGCTGTCTCCTTTCTCCCACTGCACCAGGGAGTCCTCTACGCACTCCACCACGCTTACCACACCTGTCCGCGGGTTCTCCGCCATGGCACGCTCCACAGAAACCTTCCTGGAGACAGGGACTGACTCTTAGCCGGAAGAGGACTGGCTCTCAGCAGGCTGCCGGAGAGAGAGGGTCGTGAGAGGGGTTGCTGGTGCTCCTCGGTGGTGGACCTCACCCTCCAGGAAGCTGCACCTGGCCATGACGTAGGTCTTTCTGTCTGTCAGCTTCACAGTGGCCTGGCCAGATTTCTTCAGGTGCAGCTTCCCGTACCAGGTGTGCATGTGCTTCCACCAGCCGAGGAGCACCTCCGAAGTGTAACCCATACTCTCTGCCCTCTCTCTCCAAGCAGCCTGCTTCCTTTTGGTGTCCCTGTACAGCCGGTGTCCCTTCCGCCACAGATAGTCATTCTCTCTCAGCCACTCCAGCACCTCATCCTCGTGCGCCTCCTCAATATAGTATTGCCTCCTCTCCCGTTGTCACATACGTCTCTTCCTCCCTTTGGCTGGAGCAGATGGGCCCTCATCAGAGGGGCTCCCAGGTAGTAGGGGCTGCTCCTCCACACCACCAGCAGCAGCAGCAGCACCAGCAGAATCATCAAGATCATCATCATCATCATCCTCACCAGCAGGATCATAATCAGCATCAACATCATCATGATCATCATCAGCAGCAGCAGCAGGATCATCATCATCAGCAGCAGCAGCAGCGGCAGCAGCAGCAGCAGCAGCAGGACCAGCAGGACCAGGACCAGGACCAGGACCAGGACCAGGACGAGCAGGACGAGCAAGTCCAGGAGCACAAACAAGTTGAGCAGGACGAGCAGGACCAGGAGCAGCTTCAACAGAGTAAGCACCAGCACCAGCAGAAGCACCACCACCAGGAGCAGCTTCAGCAGAAGCCCCAGCAGAAGCAGAGTCAGGGGCAGGGAGCGGGAGGTTGGCCCTGTCCCTCCTCCTCCCCATGGTTGTGGGGTTGCTGGCTGGCAGGGAGGCTGGCAGGCACCAAGGCTGGCAGGAAGGCTGGCAGGAAGGCTGGCAGGAAGCCAGCATGAAGCCTGGCAGGCAGGCACCAAGGCTGGCAGGAAGCCTGGCAGGTAGGCTGGCAGGAAGCCTGGCAGGTAGGCTGGCAGGAAGCCTGGCCGGAAGGCTGGCAGGAAGGCTGGCAGGAAGGCTGGCATAAAGCCTGGCAGAAAGGCTGGCAGGCAGGCATGCAGGCAGGGCAGGCAAGGAACTCGAAGTGTCCAGCAGCAGGTCTTTCCTCGGAATGCTGGCCACGTGTGAGCTGCTTCCCTTTATATCCGGGGGGGCTTTCGTAATGCTTCCCCCCACATGTGCAATTAACGCTCAGCATCCGTTCCGCTTCTGCTGTGCATCTGTTAGGCTTCTGCTGTGCATCCGCTTTATCTGCTGTGCATCCGCTGTGCATCTGCTTCATCCGTTTGGCGTCCGTTCTGCATCCGCTGTATCCATTCCGCATCCGCTTCGCTGAGGCCCCCCGGAAGCCCTGCAGTTGCGCCATCCGTTCTCATCCACTTCCATCCGCTGGGCTTCCGTTCCGCATCCGCTTTGCATCCGCCCTGCGTCCTCCCCGTGTCCGTGTTATCCGCTCCAGTTATGCAAATTTTTGCACCTTTTAAGAGCGGATAACAACGGATGGAACATTTTGCTCATCCGCTGTGTCCTTTTTGCATCCGTTGGCCAGTGTGACATGGGCTTAATATTTGGAAAGTATGTACGGCTGAAAGATACCATAAAATTTTCCCACATTCCCTTGCTTAATCTCTTGTTTTACATTCTAGGACCTGTCACATAACCACCACAACATTTTTATTTCAGCAGTTATTGAATGCTTAAGAAAAAGGTGGAAATTTATAAGGGACACTAATATTATGTCTTAATATTAGGCACTGAATAGCCTTCAGCTTGAAACTGGACCTTCAGGAAGTTCATAAACTGGGCTGATAATACTCATTGGTTAAGTAGGTCTTCATTATTTCCAAGCATGAAGACACTGTCTGTGATATGTAGGATTACATATGTAAGATTGTACCTGTAAAAATATAAAGCCATGGTAATGCCATTTTTAGTGTCTATGTTAACCTAAGACAATTTACTGGAATATTATACAAGAATTCTCTGTATTGTTTTGTATGTTCCAGTGAGGACATTCCAGCAGGTCATATATTTGACAGGTCACGCCGTCCAGTGTCATGTTAAAATTAACGTCAATAGTAGTGGCTGTACCAGAAAGGATCAGGAATGTGTCAAAAATGATGGAGATTACTGGAAATGGAAATAGGTAAATAGGCTGAGGAAACAGATGGTATGCTAAAATAGTAGGGTGTTGCCTAGCTAGATAGATTGTGAATCCGGAAGGGGGCAGTGACTGTATATATTTGAAACTGTATATAAACCCCAGCCTTCTTATGAAAAATGTCCTCCTTGGCTCTGCCATATGAGCAGGGAGGTCCTTTTTGCCAAAGCCTAATAAGGTTCTTCATTATTGTTCAGCTGTCTCCTGATACTTTCACACCTAAAGGGTTAATATCACACTGTCTCTAAAAATAATGCATAGTTTTGTAAAACTTTGTAGAATTTATAAAACCTTAGATATTTTTCTAATCAAACTTATAATTCTTATTTATTCTTAAATCACTAAATAGCCAAGTTATGTTTTCTGTATGCCCTTGCCTCATTCCTGCCCATTCATGTCACTTAACAAATAAATTTTCCTATGGATCACTTTATTTAGAAGCTGAACATTTTTTTTCCAAAATATATCTGTTTTTCTTCTATTACTATTATTCATTAGATAATAACATGCAACTATCACAAACCATTCACATGCTCCTATCACAGATTAGATCAGGGGTGTCAAATTTGATTTGATCGAGTTCCATAACAATTTGGGTGAGAACAAAAGTGAAGCCTGTGATTAAGATATATCAGTCAGCAACAGGGATCTTGTTATATTTATCACAGTGGTCCAGATCAGACATAGCTTCTACAGTAAACATCTTAAGGCCATGTCACACTGCCCAACAGATGCAAAAAGGACACAACAGACGAGCAAAATGTTCCATCCATTGTTATCCGCTCTCAAAAGGGGCAAAAATTTGCATAAGCAGAGCTGATAACACGGAAAGGAACGGACGTGGGGAGGACGCAGAGCGGATGTTTCGAGGATGCAGAGTGGATGTATAGAAGATGCCTAGAGGATGTGTAGAGGATGCGTAGAGGATGCAGAGCAGATGTGTAGAGGATGCAGAGCGGATGCAGAGTGGATGCGTAGAGGATGCGTAGAGGATGCAGAGCGGATGCGTAGAGGATGCAGAGCGGATGCAGAGCGGATGCAGAGCAGATGAGCTGCATCCGCTTTCATCCTTTCTCCATCCGTGCTACTAACGCTGCGCGTCCGTTCTGCTTCCTCCCTGCGTCCATTTACCGCTGGAACGGATTTGAGTTGTGCGGATGCACAGCGGATGTCTAGCGGATATAGTAGATGCATAATGGATGCAGAACGGATGTCCCCCGTATGCCTAGAGGATGCAGAACGGATGCATTGGATACATTTTCCGCTCAAAAGTTTTGGGCAGCTCAAAACTTTCTGAGTGGATGAAACGTCAATAAATGGATGCTGGACAGATAGAGAGGAAGCAAAACGGAGGCAGTGCGTACATCACGTTAACCAATGGATGGCAAGCTTTTTTGTCCATTTTACATCCTCTTTGCATCCATTGGTGCAGTGTGACATGGGCTTTAAGCAGTGGTGGGATTCAAATTTTCTAACAACCAGTTCTGTGGGCATGGCTTAATTAGTGGGTATCTCTCATGACTGTGGGGGATGTTGCAACAGTCGTAAGTGTGAAAAATGATCATAAGTCACTTTTTTCCAGTGCCATTGTAATCTTAAATGGTCATTCCACACAAGCAAAGTACCAGCAAAGGAGGGGGGAAAAAATCCAGAGAAGTTCCAGAGACAGGAAATCTAGTCCTGCCAAGAATGTAATAAGGGTTAACGGAGAGAAAGTTTCTGTAAGCAAAACCAGAATGTTTCCTTCCTGCCTTCCTTACAGGATTAGGCCAGTAATTTCTTCTAACGACCAGTTCTCTGAACTGTTTAGAATGTTAACAACTGGTTCTAGCTAATAGGTACGAACTGGTAGAATCCCACCCCTGATCTTAAGTCACTTCACTGCTGCACCAATGCAATTGCATTGGATGGGTGTAAAAAGGGTTCTCAGGTATATGAAAGGAACTGTGCACTTGGGTCTTCAAATACAGGTCTCTGAAGAATTAAAGTTAAAATGTTATGTTGACAGTGATTATGCCAATGATGTAAAAACCAGATAGTCAAATTCTGTGATTGTGTTATTATTTGGAGGGACTTTAATTGGTTGGAAGTCCAGAAAACACAACTGTAGCCATTACTCCTGTGGAGGCAGAATTTATTGCTATATCTGAACTTTGTTCAGAGGTAGCTTGGTATGTACAGCTGTTAAAGGATTTAAACATAAAAATAAATGAAGCGTAATGATGTTTGAGTATAATGCTGCTTGCGTCACCTGTAAAGTGATGGAATCAATTATTAACCACTATGTAACTACATAGCCAAAAAGGCATTAAGAGTTGTTAATCTAATCCAGGGGACTCCGGTTTGAGCTTCTTCGGCGGCAGACTGAAACCGCATCTCTGTGCGGTTTCGATCTGTGCTCACCACTGGAGTGCCCCGAGCCAGCTGGCTTCAGGGCTAAGCCAACCTGCAGAGGTGGTGAAGAAGGGGGAGACTGCCTGCAGGGTTGAGGAGAGCTGCATCTCTCCTCCCCAGCTGGCCATTACTCCCTTTCCCAAAGGTGGTTGTAGCGGTGGTCAGAAATGGCCACCACAAAGAAGAAATCAACCAGAAAAGAATGTGCAGGAGGAAGATAGGAAGAGAAAGTTTTGGTTGACTGGGTTAAACAGCAAAAGCAACAAATAAGGTACTCTGGAATTGAAACTATTAAAAAAAACAATAACATTGTTCCCTAAGAAGATTTCTAAGCTGCAAAGGAGAGAGAAAAGGGAAAGGATTGGGGTTTTTTTTTCTCCTTTTCCTATAATGACAGCTAAGAGACTTAAGCAAGAAATTGGAAAAAAATCCACTTTGACATTAATAGGCATTTAATGCTGAAAATAAAGAGTCAAAGGGATAATAAAGATTTCTGAATAGTTAAAAGCTATTGAAAAGAGGAAAGAAGAGAAAAATAATAAAAGGGCAGGATCTGGAAGGGGAGAGACTGCTTGGAATTAAAAAGAACTTATAGTAAAATCTCAACAAGACTTCCAAAAGATACATCTTAACTGAAACATTGCAACAAAATAGTAAAACACCAGGAAGAGAAAGTGAAGAAAGAAATAAGAAGAAACAGTTTGGGACTATTTGGATTACTTGGTGATCTCTGGATTTTTGGTTATTGTATTTGAAAGACTAAAATCAATCAGATGGTTGTTTAAAATTGTTTAAAATGGCTCCATTTTTAGAAGAACTGAAAATGGAACTTAAAAAGTACAAAGAAGATGCACAAGAAGGGAGAGGTTCTTTTGGCTTCGTATTTCAGTTCTTAGAAATGGAGATTTGGAACTATGAGAAACAACAAGAAATGCCTGCAGAACAAGAAGATTGCGACAAAGAAGAAGCCATCTTTAATGAACAAGTAATCTTAGACAGGGGGAAAAAAGTAAGGGGGGAAAGAGAATGGAAAGTTTAAGATTGGGAAAAACAACTCAAAAAAAAATAGAGTGAAAAATAAGTATAAAATCAGAAAGCAACAGAAGAAGGAAATGCAAAAAAGAGAATTAGAAGTAGAGAGACAAGGGGGTAAAAAGGAGAGGGAGAAGAAAGAGGGAAGAAAAAAAGGAAAAAAAGCTATAAAGGACAGAAACAAAATATGGAGAAACAGGGCCTATTTAGAGATAATAGGTGAAAATCTAATGGAAAAAGGGATTTTGCAAAGGTACATAAGATAGTATGGTTATATTAGAAACAGAAATAATTTTAGAAAATATGAAACAATGTATGATTAAAATGTTTGATAATATAGCTATCATAATTCAGTGGAATGCTTGTCAATAAATAAATGTAACAAAATGAATATTTAATGATTTACAAAACTTAAGCCCATGTCACACTGGCCAACAGATGCAAAAAGGACACAGCGGACGAGCAAAATGTTCCATCCGTTGTTATCCGCTCTCAAAAGGGGCAAAAATTTGCATAACCGGAGTGGATAACACAGACGCGGGGAGGACACAGGGCGGATGCAAAGCAGATGTGGAACGGAAGCCCAGCGGATGGAAGAAGATGGGAGTGGATGGCACATCCGCTAGGCTTCTGGGGGGCCACAGCAAAGCAGACGCGGAACGGATACAGCAGATGCACAGCGGACGTGGAACGGATGAAGCAGATGCACAGCGGATGCACAGCGGAAGCCTAATGGTTGCCTGGCATTAATTGCGCATGCGGGGAGGATGCATTGCGTCAGCCCCGCGGATATAACGGAAGCAGCTCGGAAGCAGGTTACCATTCAGAGGAAAGACCTGCTTCCAGACAAATCGACTGCCTTGCCTGCCCTGTCTGCATGTCTGCCTGCCAGCCTTGCTGCCAGCCTTGCTACCACCCTCCCTGCAAGCCTCCCTGCCAGCCTTGCTGCCAGCCTCCCTGCAAGTCTTGCTGCCAGCCTACCTGAAAGCCTTTCTGCCAGCCAATCTGCCTGCCAGCCTTGCTGCCTGCCTTCCTGCCAGCCTTGGTGCCTGCCTGCCTGCCAGCCTTCCTGCCAGCCTTGGTGCCTGCCTCCCTGCAAGCCTTGGTGCCAGCCTTCCTGCCAGCCTTCCTGCCAGCCTTCCTGCCAGCCTTGGTGCCTGCCAGCCTGCCTGCCTCCCTGCCAGCCTTTGTGCCTGCCAGCCTCCCTGCCAGCAAGCAACCCCACAACTATGCAGAAGCACAGCAAGCCTCAGCCATCTGCTGCCAGCCCTGGGAAGAAGGACAGGGCTACCATCCCGCCCCCTGACCCTCACTCTGGTTCTCCTGGGGCTTCTGCAGCACGGGCTCGCTCTTTTGGGGCTGGCGCTTCTGCTGCTTCTGCTTCTGGAGGAGCTGATGACAAGCACTCCAGCACCAGCCACCTCCACAGCACCTGCACCCTTCACCCCTGGGACTGAGCGACCAAGAGGAGTACCAGAAACTCATTTTTGTCTTATAGCTTGTTGTTAATAAAGTCTATTTATGATTCACACATTTGCTTCATTTCTTTTTTTTAATAAAGTCTTGGTGGAAACTTTTAGAAATGGTTTAAGCCTTTGCATGCTTGTGGGATGGGTAAGGATAGCTTTGGGATGGGTTAGGATACCTGTGGGATGGGTAATAGCTGTGGGATGGGTTAGGATAGCAGTGGGATAGATAAACCTCCAGTGCAAGCATAGTGGGACTGTATGGTCCACCCTCCCAGGTGCCACACCTACGGCCCTTTATTATCAATAATAATGTAAAACTTATCCACACATGTCAACATAAACACAACTCTTTATTAAACGCCCTGTTCATTGTAGGCCAACCAAACATACATGGCCCAATCTCATCTGTGTGATGAGACAGTCTGAAGGAAGCATCCATTAAGCATCTATCATCCTGTCTTGCCACTCCACTGCTCCAGCTGGGGAGTTGCACCAGTGTTTCAGGAGGTTGCGCTGCTTCTTCCCTTCCCGTGAGGCTCTGTTGGGGCCTTGCACATCCTCAGTGTCTATCAGGTTTTGCCCTTGCCTCCATTCCCCAGCCTCCATGTCCCCATTGCCTTGTTCACGGTCCACAAGCCTGTTCTGCAAGACTGGGTAGCGGGTGCGCATGAGATTGTGCAGGATGCAGCAAGCTTCCACGATCCTCCTCATGGTCTCTGGGCTATGCTGCCTGTTGGTGAGAAGTACCTGGAACCTGTTGGCCAAGATGCCAAAGGCGTTCTCCACCACCCATCTTGCCCTGAACAGCCTGTAGTTGAAGATCCTCTCTTCATGGGTGAGGTATTTGGAGGTGTAGGGCTTCATGAGGTAGGTTGTGAGGGAGAAGGCGTCATCCCCCACGATGAAGTAGGGCACATCTTGTGTGTCGTTGGGCAGCGGGTCTGGATCTGGGAAGCCCACCATGAAGTTGCTTTCCAGCCCCTCCTTGAGGTGACTGGCGTTGTATACCTGGGCATCTGAAGATGAGCCGTTGCCTGAAGCATCGATGTACATGAACTTGTAGTCAGCATCGACCATGGCGAAGAGGATGATGCTGAAGAAGCTCTTGTAGTTGTGATAAGTGGACCCCGACTTGGCTGGCGCTTTGCAGGCCACGTTCTTGCCATCAATGGCTCCAACGGTGTGGGGGAAGTTCCACTTCTGATACCACTGCTCTGCAACTTTCTTCCATCCTTCTTCCGTGGAGGGGCACTGGAGAAGCTCCTCTTTGTATTCTTCGATGATGGCCTGCACCATTCTCTGACAACAAAGCTGATGGTGCTGGGTGGAACCCTCCAGCCGTACTGCATGCTCCTGTAGGAAGTCCCTGAGGCCATGTGGCGTAGAGTGAGTGCCACCTTGAGTCCAGGTTCCAGGCTGGGCAGAAAGTTGGTGTTTGTCTTGGTCAACCTGGGTGTCAGCCGCTGCACAAGTTCGTCAAAAATGGCTGGAGGCATCCTCATGAAGTTCTGGAACGCCCGAGTGTCTTCGCTCCTGAGCTCCACCATCAGCTTGTTGTACAGTCCGTCCTCTGCTCTTCTGGCGAACCATCTTTGGACCCAGACTTTTTTTGGGTGCCTCCTTTTCTTCCCGTAGTAGAGTTCACAGAGCCTGTAGATGGTTTCGCACTGTTGCAGAAGGATAGTGGCTGCCGAAAGGACTTTGTCACAATCCACAGTGGACATGACTGGATGCTGTGGAAGAGGAAGAGTCAGATGAAGGCTGCAGAGGTCTGCACAGCTTGGCTGCTGTTCTGAAAGTGAGCAGGCGAGTTGCTCCCCCTTTTTATAGGCAGTGTAGGTGTCCCTTTGCATCATCTAGGCATCCTCTGGGCATCCTGCAGACATCCTTAATATCCGAGATAGGTCCCCTCTGCGAACGTTTTTTCCGTTTTAAATGCTTTGTTTCCGCTTGGCATCCATTCTGCATCCTTTCTGCATCTGTTCTGCACCCGTTCCGCTTCCTCCCTGTGTCCGAGCGGATGCGAGTTGCGCGGATGCGTAGCGGATGCCTGGCGGATATAGCGGATGCGTAACGGATGCGTAACGGATGCGTAGCGGATGCATAGCGGATGCAGAACGGACGAACTGGATACATTTTCCACGCAAAAGTTTTGGGCAGCCCAAAACTTTCTGAGCGGATGAAACGTCAATAAACGGATGCTGGATGGATAGAGAGGAAGCCAAACGGAGGCAGTGAGTATATCGCATTTTCGAACGGATGGCAAGGTTTTTTGTCCATTTTACATCCTCTTTGCATCCGTTGGTTCAGTGTGACATGGGCTTTAGGTGAAGAGAAATAAGGGAAAAATTAATTATGGAGATTATATGTGTCTTTAAGGAAGTATGATATTTAATTGAAAAGAAATGTTAAAGATGTTAAGACTTTAATTATTATTAATAATAGAACTGAATTGGAATGGAATGAGGGTTTATAATTACATATATTTATAATCCCTTTTTTAAAAAAAATATACTGTGTATTATAAGAATGTACCAAGCAGAATTCGATTGGAAGTTATGTATTATGTATTGTATTGAAGGTCATAAGCTTAAGGTATATAGTGAAGTTTAAATAAGAGTCGAATTGATATAATTAAAATATATAAAGGTGTCATACTCCAATTAGTAACTACAGGAGAAAATGTGTTTAATGAGTAAAGATAATATGAAATTGAAACAGAACAGACAAAAGTATAAATATAATGATTTGAATTGAGTTGAGATAATCAAAATAAAATTGAGAAAATTAAAAGAGGGGAAAAACTATATAGAAAATGTAGAACAGTATAAGATATTGAATAGAACACAAAAAGAAGAATGAAATTGAGTTTGTATCTGTATAAAGAAGTTCAACCCGGGACCATGCTATTTTCAAAAAAGATGTTTTACTTTTATTTTGTGTGTGTGAAAACCCAAATAAAACTTTATTTTAAAAAAAGAGTTGCTTATCTAATCCTATGTAGCTTCTTCTCTGGTAATATTACACTACTTAACTAGAGCAAACAAAACATTTGCTAGACCTATACTTGAATACAGCTCATCACTCTGGAACCCATTTCATGTATCTGATATTAACACAATATCAGTCCAGAAATATTTCACAAGAAGAGTTCTCTGCTCCTCTAAACATTGAAGAATACCTTATGCCACCAGACTTGAAACTCTAGACCTAGAAAACTTAGTACTACGTTGCCTCCGGCCCGATCAAAATATAGTATATAAAATCATACATTGCAATATCCTACCTGCAAGTGAATACTTCAGCTTCAATCGTAACAATACAAGAACACACAATAGATACAAACTCAAGGTTAACCGCACCAAACTTGACTGCAGAAAACACGACTTCAGCAACAGAGTGGTCCATGGTTGGAATACTCTACCTGACTCTGTGGTTTCTTCCCCAAACCCCAAAAACTTTAACTTTAAACTGTCTACTATTGACCTCACCCCCTTCCTAAGAGGCCTGTAGGGGGTATGCATGAGCACACCAATCATACCTACTGTCTCTATCCTACTGTGTTTTTTTTTTTTTCTTGTTAGTATCTATTTCATGTATTCAAAACTATATTTACACCTCAAGGATGGGCTGGAATGCAACCTCTTCATGGGTTTTCCAGATCCAGACCCCCTACCCAATTACACACAAGATGTGCCCTACTTCATCATGGGTAATGACGCCTTCTCCCTCAGAACCTACCTCATGAAACCCTACACTTCAAGATACTTTACCCATGAAGAGAGGATCTTCAACTTCAGGCTGTCCAGGGCAAGACCGGTTGTGGAGAATGCCTTTGGCATCCTGGCCAACAGGTTCCAGGTACTTCTCACCAACATGCAGCATCACCCAGAGACTGTGAGGAACATTGTGGAAGCTTGCTGCATCCTGCACAATCTCATGCGCACCCGCTACCCAGTCTTGCAGAACAGGCTCGTGGACCGTCAACAAGGCAATGGGGACATGGAGCCTGGGGAATGGAGGCAAGGGCAAAACCTGATAGAAACTCAGGATGTGCAAGGCCCCAACAGAGCCTCACATGAGGCAAAGAAGCAGCGCAACCTCCTGAAACACTGGTGCAACTCCCCAGCTGGAGCAGTGGAGTGGCAAGACAGGATGGTAAATGCTTAATGGATGCTTCCTTCAGACTGTCTCATCACACGGATAAGATTGGGCCATGTATGTTTGGTTGGCCTACAATGAACAGGGCATTTTATAAAGAGTTGTGTTTGTGTTGACATGTGTGGATGATTGATTATATCGTTATTGATAATAAAGGGCCATAGGTGTGGCACCTGGAAGGGTGGACCATACAGTCCCACTATGCTTGCACTGGAGGTTTATCTATCCCACTGCTATCCTAACCCATCCCACAGCTATTACCCATCCCACAGGTATCCTAACCCATTCCAAAGCTATCCTTACCCATCCCACAAGCAAGCAAAGGCTTAAACCATTTCTAAAAGTTTCCACCAAGACTTTATTAAAAAAAAAAAGAAATGAAACAAGTGTGTGAATCATAAATAGAATTTATTAACAACAAGCTATAAGACAAAAATGAGTCTCTGGCACTCCTCTTGGTCGCTCAGTCTCGGGGGTGAAGGGTGCAGATGCTGTGGAGGTGGCTGGTGCTGGAGTGCTTGTCATCAGCTCCTCCAGAAGCAGAAGCAGAAGCAGCAGAAGCACCAGCCCCAGAAGAGCGAGCCTGTGCTGCGGAAGCCCCAGGAGAACCAGAGTGAGGGCCAGTGGGCGGGATGGTAGCCCTGTCCCTCTTGCCAGGGCTGGCAGCAGATGGCTGAGGCTTGCTGTGCTTCTGCATAGTTGTGGGGTTGCTGGCTGGCAGGGAGGCTGGCAGGAACCAAGGCTGGCAGAGAGGCTGGCAGGGAGGCTGGCAGCAAGGCTGGCAGGCAGACATGCAGGCAGGGCAGGCAAGGCAGCCAATCCGTCCGGCAGCAGGTCTTTCCTCTGAATGGCTACCTGCTTCCGAGCTGCTTACGTTATGTCTGCGGGGCTGACGCAATGCATCCTCCCCGCATGCGCAATTAACGCCAGGCATCCGCTAGGCTTCCGCTATGCATCTGCTGTGTATCCGCTGTGCATCCGCTTCATCCGCTAGGCTTCCACTCTGCATCTGCTCTTTCCGTTCCGCGTCTGCTTTGCTGAGAACCCCCGGAAGCCCTGCGGATGTGCCATCCGCTCCCATCCACTTCCATCCACTAGGCTTCCGTTCCGCATCCACTTTGCATCCGCCCTGCATCCTCCCCCCGTCCATGTTATCCGCTCCGGTTATGCAAATTTTTGCCCCTTTTGAGAGTGGATAACAACGGATGGAACATTTTGCTCATCCGCTGTGTCCTTTTTGCATCCGTTGGCCAATGTGACATGGGCTTTAACCTTATTTAATTATTCCTTCAAATATTTCACTGAATATGCAAGAAATATACTATTTCTGTTTCCCTCTCTGTATATACTACCATCTTTATGTTTAGAGTTAACATCTATAGTAGGAGAATGTTATACTTTTACAACTTTCTAATCTATATGTGGTTTAGATCAATTATGAGAAGAATAAAAAGGAGATACTGTGGAAAAGAGGGATCCAAATATGACTGTGCAAAAAAGGTAGATTACAGATTAACAGAGTTGGAAGGTACCTTGTAGGTCATCTAGTCCAACCCCTCACCTAAGCAGGAGACCCGACACCAATTCTGACAAATGGCAGTCTAATCTCTTCTTGAAAGTCTTAAGTGATGGCGCTCCCACAACTTCTGGGGGCAAGGTGTTCCAATGGTTGATTGTTCTCACTGTCAGAAAGTTTATCTTTATTTCCAGGTTTAAATCTCTCCTTGGTCAGTTTCCATCCATTATTCCTGTCTGGCTTTCAGGTGCCTTGGAAAATAGCTTTTCCCCTTCCTATCTGTAGTGGCTCCTCAAATACTGGAACACTGCTATCATGTCTCCCCTGGTTCTTCTCTTCACGAGACTAGCTATGCCCAGTTCCTGTAACTTCTTCATATGTTTTAATTTCCAGCAGGGGTGAGATGCAAATATGTTACTATCGGTTCTATGGGTGTGCCTAGGTGAGTGTGGCTAGGTGGGCATGGCCATGTGACTGGATTGGAATGGCTTTCTTTTTCCCCAGCAGCAGCAGCACACACACACCATGTTAGGAATCTGTCCACCAGTTAGTTGGGTTGGCAATGTATAAACCAACAATGTATGTTTGTAGCTTTAAGACAAAATCACTGTATTGATTTATACTATATTCCGATTGCTTGATTGTATGGCAAATTACCAAAAGAGGGAGCTATAGATCATAGCTTGCTCTCTCTGACATTCTCTCTCTCTGACATTCTTTGCTATCTAAGGTTCTCTGTTATATTTATTCTGTGCTTATATTTTGATATTTTTGTTTACTGTAAATGACATAGGCAACTGGTAAGAGGACTTTGTAATTGGATATTCTTTGGACTGTAAAAGTATATGACCTGGACCGTTTTTTGGACTGTGCTATTTCTTAAAGTAAACTTTAACTCAATTTAGTGTATCTGTGTGTGGCTGGATAATTATTCATAACTATTCTAATAAACGTTTCCATGTGCATATCCTTGTTACTCAAGGGTTATTCTGTACATATCATAACATTGGTTATGAGCCAAGAGAGATATTGAGAATCAGTGTGAATATACAGTTTCATATTCAGACAGCTGATTGCGGTGTATTGTTAAACTACCAATAGCACAAGAACAGTCAACCAGTATATTCCAGATAACCCAGTTGGATGGAACAAACGATGTTTCCTGGTCTATGAAGTGCAGCCTAGTTCTGCGTAAAGATGGATTATGGACTATAGTTAATAGTCCACAGGATGTAACAGCTTGGGACCCATTGAATGATGAAGATAAAAAGAAAATAGCTGACTTTAACCAGGATAATGAAAAGGCTCTTAGTATAATTGGACTGACAGAGTGATCAACAGCTAGTCCATATTCATGGTGAAGAATCTGCTGCTAGATGTTGGGACATTTTGAAGAGGATTTATGTTCAAGATAGTGTGGGTACACATATACACCTTACACATAAACTGTATGGAGCCTGTCTTATAAAAGGTGGTGATATGTTAGCTCATTTGGAGCTTAAGAAAAGGACTTTATAAGAACTACAAGAAAAGGAGCTGATTTTCTCAGAGTTGCATCAAGTTTACACCATTCTTTCTTCTTTGGATGAAACTTATGATGGTTATGTGTCTTCACTAGAAGTTTTAAACAGAGATGAACTTATACTGACTGGCATAACTGGAAGACTGTTAGAAGAGTCAAGAAGAAGGCAAGATAGAAATCAACTGAGAGAAAGACAACCACAGGAAGAAAAAATGTCTTCAACTGCCTATATTGTTAGGAAATGTTTTTCTTGTGGGGCTAAAGGTCATATAGCCAGAATGCTATTAATATACAGAGAGCTCATAAAGATGTTAGTTTAGCCATATCAAGTACAACTACAACTGTAAACCATGATATATGGGTAGTTGACAGTGGACCATCACAGTGTATAACTAAAAATAAAAAGAGGTTTGTTAACATGACAAAGGGTCATGTTATCTCAGCATGTATCATTAGCTAATGGATGGAAATTGAGAGCATCTGGAGAAGGTACTGCATATTGTTCATGTATTAATGAACATTTCCTGATGTTTTATGTACTTAGACTGATATTTAACTTGCTATCTGTAAGAGCAATGGTAAAAGCAGGATTTGTTGCAACCTTTCAGGGAGATAAATGTTTAATTGAAAAACAAGGTAAAAACGCTACTGCAAGATTGGATAATGGTTTGTTTATTATACATGATAATCCATTAATTAATGCTAGCTCAGTCTATGAGAATAAAAAAACCTCATGATGAATATATTCATCTGCTCCATAGACGTATGGGACATATAAATTTTAAAATGCTAAAGAAAACTGTTGAGTTGTCTAATGGTATCAAATTAAAACCTTATACGAAGTATTTAAATTGCAATGTTTGCAATCAAGAAAAAAGGAAGGTAAGTCCTACAAATAGGGTATATAGATTCAAAACCAGTGAACCATTAGAGGTTGTTTTTGATGATATTATTGGACCTAAGAAACCTAGTTTAGGTTGAGCCCGTTACATATTAAGTATAATTGATCATTTTTCCAGATATGGTTTCTGTTATTTAATGAAAATGAAGAAAGAAACATACCAGCATTTTATAAACTGGCTAAAATTTGCTGAAAGGAAAAAGAAACAGAAAGTTATTAGCTCAGTAACAGATAATGGTACTGAATTTACCAATAGAAAATTTGAAGCCATGTTACAGAAAGCTGGCATTGAACAAAAGCGTTCTCCTTCTTATAGATCATAACATAACTCATATATTGAACATAGAGGACAAACATTACAGGTTATGGCTAGGACTATGATTTCGGATTCTGGTTTATCAGAGGAACTTTGGGATGAAACAATAATATGTGCTAACCATGTTTTGAATAACGTAATGAATTCAACGACTGGTGAATTACCATTTACTCATTGGAATTGAAAAAAGCCAGATGTCAGTTATTTGCATGCATGTTCATATTCCCATGCAAGTAAGGTGAAAGGGACAACATAGAGCGAGACAATTATATTTTGTAGGCGATGAAGCTAATCATAGATCATTTAGATTTTGGGAGCCAGGTATTACTAATGTATATTGCAGTGCAAGTGCTAAATTTCTGGAGCATGTTGGCTGGAGAACAGGAATATAATAAGGTACAGGATAGTGTTGTTGCTGAGACTCCATTGTTTACCAATAATCCTGATGATAATAATATTGATGATAAGATAGTGAAGGAATCCTCAATGGAGGAATCATCAATAGAAGGACATGCCACCAACATATTTTGAGTTGCCTAGGAGGTCAACTAGGGAGAGACGTCCACTTGACAGATTTCAAGCAGGCATTGTATGTCAGGTTAATACAGAACCTTCTAACTTCAATGAAATAAAACTGTATCCTACGAAGGATCAGGTAGCTTGGCAGGAAGCTATGAATAGGGAGTTAAAATTGTTAAAGGATTTAGAGGTGTATGAGGATGTAAGGTTACCATCAGGTGAGCATGCAATAGGTTGCAAATGGAGCATAAGATAAAGACTGGTATAGATGGGACTATTACCCATAAAGCAAGATTAGTTACTCAAGGATTTGCTCAGTCAGATAAGGACTATGATAAAGTGTTTGCATCTAGTATGAGAGCCAATACAGCACCATTAGTTTGGGCAGCTAAGAATAAATGTAAAATAAACCATGTAGATGTTGAAACTGCATATCTGCATGCACTTTTACAACATATTATCTGAAAAAGCCATTAGGTTTTAAGGATGATGGAAGAATTGATTATTGGAAATTAAAGAAAAGTCTTTATGGTCTAAAGCAATTCAGTTATGAATGGAATAAATGTATTGTAAAGGAATTAGTTTCAATAGTTTTGAAGCTGGTATAGCTGATCCTTGTTTGTTCTGAAGAGAAAAAGATGGTTTAATTTCTCTATGACTGTTATTTACGGATGTCATAGCAATTATAACTAAAACTGAACAAGAAACAAATAACATTGTTTATAGATTATAGAAAAAGTTCAGGATTAGGAATTTAGGGGAAATTTAGCATTATTTGGGTCTTGATATAGTGAAAATGAATAAAGGTTTTAAAATCTCGCAAGCCAAGAAGATTAGCTAATTATTAAAACATTATAACATGGAGCATTGTAAATCTGCTAAGACATCAGTGAGTAAGGAATTTACACATAGGGATATCAAAAGTCCAATGTTTGATAAGAAAATATATCAGTCCTTAAGGCCCTGTCACACTGCTCAACGGATGCAAAACGGACACAACGGATGAGCAAAATGTTCCATCCATTGTTATCCGCTCTCAAAAGGGGCAAAAATTTGCATCACCGGAGCGGATAACACAGACGGAGGGAGGACGCAGGGCGGATGGAAAGCAGATGCGGAACGGAAGCCCAGCGGATGGAAGCGGATAAGAGTGGATGGCACATCCGCAGGGCTTCCAGGGGGCGCAGCAAAGCGGATGCGGAACAGATACAGCGGATGCAGAGCGGATGCAGAGCGGATGCAGAGCGGATGAAGCGGATGCACAGCAGATGCACAGAGGATGAAGTGGATGCAGAGCGGAAGCCTAGCGGATGCACAGCGGAAGCCTAACGGATGTCGAGCGTTAATTGCGCATGCGGGGGGATGCATTGCGTAAGCCACGCGGATATAAAGGGAAGCAGCTCACACGTGGCCAGCATTCGGAGGAAAGACCTGCTGCCAGATACATCGAGTCCTTGCCTGCCCTGCCTTGCTGCCAGCCTGCCTCCAAGCCTCCTGGCCAGCCTCCCTGCCAGCCAGTCGGCCTGCAAGCCTTGGTGCCTGCCTGCCTGCCTGCCTTCCTGCCAGGCTTCCTGCCAGGCTTCCTGCCAGGCTTCCTGCCAGGCTTTCTACTAGCCTTCCTGCCAGCCTTGGTGCCTGCCAGCCTCCCTGCCAGCCAGCAACCCCACAACCATGGGGAAGAAGCGAAAACTTCAGCAACCTGCCGCCATCCCTGGCAAGAGGGACAGGGCCACCCTCCCGCCCCCTGTCCCTGACTCTGCTTCTGCTGGGGCTTCTGCTGCTCGGGCTCGCTCTTCTGGTGCTGGAGCTTCTGCTGAAGCTGTTCCTGGTGGTGGTGCTTCTGCTGCTGCGTACTCTGCTGAAGCTGCTCCTGGTCCTGCTGGTTCTGCTGGTCCTGCTCATCCTGCTCGTGCTCCTGGTCTTGCTCGTCCTGCTTGTCCTGCTCGTGCTCCTGGTCCTGCTCGTGCTCCTGGTCCTGCTGGTGCTGCTGCTGCTGGTGCTGGTGGTGGTGGTGGTGGTGCTGCTGCTGGTGGTGCTGATGATGATGATGATCCTGCTGCTGCTACTGATGATGATCATGATGATGATTATGATCCTGCTGGTGATGATGATGATGATGATGATGATCCTGCTGGTGCTGCTGCTGCTGGTGGTGTGGAGGAGCAGCCGCTACCACCTGGGAGCCCCTCTGATGAGGGCCCATCTGGTCCTGCCAAAGGGAGGAAGAGGCGTATGCAGGGACGGGAGAGGAGGCAATACTTCATTGAGGAGGAACATGAGGATGAGGTGCTGGAGTGGCTGAGAGAGAATGACTATCTGTGGCGGAAGGGACACCGGTTGTACAGGGACACCAAAAGGAAGCAGGCTGCTTGGAGAGAGAGGGCAGAGAGTATGGATTACACTTTGGAGGTGCTCCTTGGCTGGTGGAAACATATGCACACCTGGTATGGGAAGTTGCATCTGAAGAAATCTGGCCAGGCCACGGTTAAGCTGACGGACAGAGAGACCTACGTCATGGCCAGGTACAGCTTCCTGGAGGGTGAGATCCGCCACCGAGGAGCACCAGGAGCCCCTCTCACAACCCTCTTTCTCCAGCAGCCTGCTGAGAACCAGTCCTCTTCCGGCTAAGAGTCAGTCCCTGTCTCCAGGAAGGTTTCTGTGGAGCGTACCATGGCAGAGAACCTGCGGACAGGTGTTGTAACCGTGGTGGAGCGCGTGGAGGACTCCCTGGTGCGGTGGGAGAAAGGAGACATCGAGTCCACCACAGTCGTAGCCGCATCCATCCCCCCCCAGCTCCACCTCCACAGATAGGCAGAGAGCCAGACAGCAGGAGGGGCAGAGCCACACTGTCCTGCTGGAGATCAGGGACACCATCCGCACCAGCATAGATCTCCTCTCTCAGCTGGTCAACACTGACTCCTCATCCTCCAACCGCAAGCCCTGCCTCACCTATGTCAACGAGACCCTCAGGAACATGGAGGAAGCCCAGTACCAGGTGGTGAAGGACCGGATCACCGAGCTGCTTCACAACCCTCCAGATCCAGAGGAACTTGCTCCCACCCAGCCCAGGTCTGCTCCTCCACCCCAGGTGATGTCCCTCCCATTCCAAGGCTTCCCACAGCCCCTCACCTACCAGGGCTACGGCTACCAGGAGGTCCAGCAGCACAGGCAGCAGCCCTTCCCAGTCCAGGCACAGAGTCATCGGGCGACACCGTTGCCACCGGTTCCACTGATGCCACCAATGCCACCCACGCCAATGATGCCGACGACAGCAATGCCACCCACGCCAGTCCTCACCCAGCTGCAGACCAGACAGCCCCACTACACTACTCCTTCCTCCACCCCACAGCCAAGCCTGGCCTCAGTACATCTCTCATCAGTACTGGGGCTGACACCCCATGGCATGGAGGAAGCACCTCTCAGCATCACGGTCTGAGCCAGCTATCCGAGAGCTTTCTCAACACATCATCACCTGTTGTCCTCTCAGGGCCAGGCACCCCAGTGAGGCTTCAGACCAGCACTGCAGCAGCAACCACCTCCACAGCACCTGGACCCTTCACCCCTGAGACTGGGCACACCTCCAAGTGACCGTGAAGACTGCCAGAGACTGGGTGTGGACTTTATTTGGACACTTGACTTGGGTCTTTTTCCTTTTACAGCTTGTTGTTCAATAAAGTTTATCTTTGATTCACACACTTGCTTCATTTCTTTTTTTTTAATAAAGTCTTTGTGGAAACTTTTAGAATTGGTTTAAGCCTTTGCATGCTTGTGGGATGGGTTAAGATAGCAGTGGGATGGGCTGGGATACCTTTGGGATGGGTAATAGCTGTGGGATAGATAAACCTCCAGTGCAAGCATAGTGGGACTGTATGGTCCACCCTCCCAGGTGCCACACCTATGGCCCTTTTTTATCAATAACAATGTAATCAATCATCCACACATGTCAACACAAACACAACTCTTTATTAAACGCCCTGTTCATTGTAGGCCCACCCAACATACATGGCCCAATCTCATCCGTGTGATGAGACAGGCTGAAGGAAGCACCCATTAATCATCTATCATACTGTCTTGCCACTCCACTGCTCCAGCTGGGGAGTTGCGCCAGTGTTTCAGGAGGTTGCGCTGCTTCTTCCCTTCCCATGAGGCTCTGTTGGGGCCTTGCTCATCCTCAGTGTCTATCAGGTTTTGCCCTTGCCTCCATTCCCCAGGCTCCATGTCCCCATTGCCTTGCTGGAGGTCCACGAGCCTGTTCTGCAAGACTGGGTAGCGGGTGCGCATGAGATTGTGCAGGATGCAGCAAGCTTCCATGATCCTCCTGACAGTCTCTGGGCAATGCTGCATGGTGGTGAGAAGTACCTGGAACCTGTTGGCCAGGATGCCAAAGGCGTTCTCCACCACCCGTCTTGCCCTGGACAGCCTGTAGTTGAAGATCCTCTCTTCACGGGTGAGGAGTCTGGAGGTGTAGGGCTTCATGAGGTAGGTTCTGAGGGAGAAGGCGTCATCCCCCACGATGAAGTAGGGCACATCTTGCATGTCGTTGGGCAGGGGGTCTGGATCTGGGAAGCCCATGATGAGGTTGCCTTCCAGCCCCTCCTTGAGGTGACTGGCGTTGTATACCTGGGCATCTGAACATGAGCCATTGCCTGAAGCATCGATGTACATGAACTTGTAGTCAGCATCGACCATGGCGAAGAGGACGATGCTGAAGAAGCTCTTGTAGTTGAAATAAGTGGAGCCCGACTTGGCTGGAGCTTTGCAGACCACGTGCTTGCCATCGATGGCTCCAACGGTATGTGGGAAGTTCCACCTCTGATACCACTGCTCTGCAACTTTCTTCCATCTTCTTCAGTGGAGGGGCACTGGAGGAGCTCCTCCAGGTATTCTTCGATGATGGCCTGCACCACTTCTCTGACCACAATGCTGATGGTGTTGGGAGGCACCCTCCAGCCGTACTGCATGCTCCTGTAGGTGGTCCCTGAGGCCAGGTGGCACAGAGTGAGTGCCACCTTGAGCCCAGGTTCCAGGCTGGGCCGGAAGTTGGTGTTTGCCTTGGTCAACCGGGGTGTCAGGCGCTGCACAACTTCGTCAAACATGGCTGGAGGCATCCTCATGAAGTTCTGGAATGCCCGAGTGTCTTCGTTCCTGAGCTCCACCATCAGTTTGTTGTACAGTCCATACTCTGCTCTTCTGGTGATCCATCTTCATACCCAGATGCTTCTTGGCCACCTCTTTTTCTTCCCGTAGTAGAGTTCACAGAGCCTGTAGATGGCTTCGCACTGTTGCAGAAGGATGGTGGCTGCCAAAAGGACTATGTTACGATCCACGGTGGACATGACTGGATGCTGTGGAAGAGCAAGAGTCAGATGAAGGCTGCAGAGGTCGACACAGCTCAGCTGCTGGTCTGAAAATGAGATGCAGATGAGTTGCTCCCCCTTTTTATAGGCAGTATAGGTGTCCCTTTGCATCCTCTAGGCATCCTCTTGGCATCCTCTAGACATCCTTAATATCCGAGATAGGTCCCCTCTGTGAACGTTTTTTCCGTTTTAAACGCTTTGTTTCTGTGCTGCATCTGTTCTGCATCCGTTCTGCATCTGTTCTGCCTAGCGGATGCCTAGCGGATATAGCAGATGTGTAACAGATGCAGAACGGATGCCTCGTGGATGCGTAGCAGATGTAGAATGGATGAATTGGATACATTTTCCGCGCAAAAGTTTTGAGCAGCTCAAAACGTCAATAAACGGATGCTGGACGGATAGAGAGGAAGCAAAATGGAGGCAGTGAGTACATCGCGTTAACCAATGGATGGCAAGCTTTTTTGTCCGTTTTACATCCTCTTTGCATCCGTTGGTGCAGTGTGACAGGGGCTTTAATCAGTAATCTATCATATCTGGGTAATTGGTTTAGACCAGATATATCTTACAGTTTAAACCAATTGGCTAGGTATAACATTAAACCAAATGAAAGGGATTGGAAAGCAGCTAAGCGAATAATTAGATTTTTAAAACACACCATCCATTTATTCATTATATTGAGAACCAAATAATGAATTAGTGTTAACTGCATATGCTGATGCAAGTTTTGCTTCTGATATAATGATTCGTAAGTCAACATCAGGTATAGTGGTATTGTTGGGTAATGCTTTGATAGGATAGAAGTCTATTAGGCAACAACATATTAGTTTATCGACTATGGAAGCGGAATTCTCATGTTTATCATTAATGTGTACACAATTGATATATTATAAACAATTGTTGAAGGATATTGGAATTACTGTACGTGATCCATTTATTGTTTATGAAGACTCTATTAATCTGCAATTAATATGGCTATTAATTTAGCTGTTAAAACCAGATCTAAACATACTGATTTGAGATATTTGAACATTAGCGTGTTCAAAATAAATTAATTCAGTTAAAATATTGCATGACTGAACATAATATTGCAGATCATTTCACAAAAGCCCAAGGTGCAATGAAGCATAAAGAGTGTTGTGAGAATTATGGTTTAAAGATTATTTATTGACCTACCCAAAAGGGAGAATGTTAGGAATCTGTCCACCAATTAGTTGGGTTGGCAATATATAAACCAACAATGTATGTTTGTAGCTTTAAGGCAAAATCACTGTATTGATTTATACGATATTCCGATTGGTTGATTATATTGCAAATTACCAAAAGAGGGAGCTATAGATCATAGCTTGCTCTTTCTGACATTCTCTCTCTCTGACATTCTGTTGCTATCTAAGGTTCTCTGTTGTATTTATGCTGTGCTTATATTTTGATATTTTTGTTTACTGTAAACAAAACGACATGTAAATGACAAAGGCAACTGGTAAGAAGACTTTGTAATTGGATATTCTTTGGACTGTAAAATGTATATGACCTGGACCGTTTTTTGGACTGTGCTATTTCTTAAAGTAAACTTTAACTCAAATTAGTGTATCTGTGTGTGGCTGGATAATTATTCATAACTATTCTAATAAACGTTTCCATGTGCATACCCTTGTTATTCAAGTGTTATTCTGTACATGACATAACACACCCTTTTTTTGCCTCCTGGCCCTCAGGGAAGCATCCTAGGCAAAGCTGTAAGACAGCAAGGGGGATCCTGGCACAGCTGATCATCAGAACAGCTGATTGTCGAGGGGGGGGAAATGAAATACCGGTTCGGCTGAATCAGTAGCTGCTTTTTTACTACTGGTTTGACTGAACGGTAATATTTTTTACTTCTGATTCACCCAAATGGGGCCGAACCAGGAGAATACCACCACTGTTTCCAGTCCCCTCATCATCCTGGTTGCTCCTCTCTCCATCTTTTCTAGAATCTCAACATCTTTTTCATACTGTAGTGACCAAAACTGGATGCAGTATTCTCATGCGGTCTTATTAAGGCCTTGTAGAGTGGCATTAGTAACTCACTTAATCTTGACTGTGTTCCTCTGTTTTTGCAATTTAGGATTGCATTGGCTTTTTTGGCTGCCATTGCACACTGCTGGCTCATATTTAGCTGGTTATCCACTGAGACTCCAAGATCCCTCTCAGAGTTACTGCTATGAAGCCTGGTTTCACCCAGTCTATACATGTACTTTTGATTTTTCTTATGTAAGTGTAGCACTTTACTTTTCTCTACATTGAATTTTATTCTGTTAGAGAGAGCCCAATGTTCTAGTCCATCTGGAATCTGGATCTTGAACCTATCTTCTCGAGTGTTAACTATTCCTGCCAGATTAGTATCATCTGCAATTTTGGTAAATTCCTCTTCCATTCCCTCATCTGAGTCATTTATGAAGATGTTGAAGAGTACTGGGCCTAAGATGGAACCTTGTGGTATCCCACTACTTACTTCCCTCCATGTAGACTAAGAACAACTAAGAACAACTTGTTGAATACATTTTGTCAGCCAGTTGCAAATCCATCTGGTGATGATGCTATCTATCCCACTTTTTTCCAGCTTACCAAGAAGTAGGTTCTGGTCTACTTTGTTGAATGCCTTGCTGAAGTCTCAGTATATTATGTCCACAGTAATTTCAGTGGTCTACTAATTTAGTCACTTTGTTGAAGAATGAAATAAGACTGGTTTGGCATGAACTGTTTTTAAAAACCCGTGCTGACTTCCAGTAATTATTTTACTCATTTCCAGATGTAGCAGATCTGTTTTTTAATTATCTTTTCTAGGACCTTCCTGAATATTGATGTAAGGATGATTGGTTGTAATTTTCTGGGTCTGTTGTTTTTTTTTCTTTTTTGAAGATGGGAACCACATCAGCGCTTTCCAGTCCTCTGATAGTTCTCTGGTACTCCAGGATTTTTGAAAGATGTGGTACAGTGGTTCTGAGATGACCTCTGCCAGCTCCTTTAGAACTCTGGGATGTAATCCATCGGGTCCCAGTGATTTGTATTCACTAAAATCAGACGTATGTTCTCTTACTAATTTTTTGCTTATATTAACTGTTATTGAAGGAGCCCCTATGGGATCACCACTGTCACCCATCATTGCAAACCTGTTCATGGAAGAATTCGAATCCAGAGCCCTGGCTAATGCCACCCACAAACCCAAACTATGGCTAAGATACATCGATGACACATTTGTGATTTGGCCCCATGGAAAAGAAAACCTAAACAATTTCCCAACACACCTAAACAGCACACACCCCAAAATCAAGTTCACCATAGAAACGGAAACAAACAAATAGCTACCATTCCTAGATGTACTAATCTACAAAAAAACAGGTGGCACACTAGGACACACCATATACCAGAAGAAAACACACACCAACCGCTACCTCTATGCCCAATCCCACCACCACCCAGCACAGATAAACTCCGTGGCCAAAATGCTAATTGCCAGAACCAAATGCCTGGCAGACAAGACACACATAAAAACTGAACTATGCACCCTGACTAAAGTACTGACAGCCAACGGCTTCCAAAAAAGCAGTCACCGGCTTGATCCACAAAAACACACTAAAACATAATAGAGACCTAGAAGATCAACAGACCTATGGAACAGCTGTCCTGCCCTACATAAGAGGTACTACAGACAAAATCAGTAAGATACCACACAGGCATCACATCAAGACTGCCTTCAAAACAGACAGAAAAATAGCAGCCATCCTGAGAAACCCAAAGATAAAATTGACTTGGAAATCTGAGACATATACGAAGTCCCCTGTGCATCATGCCCGGCCACATACATTGGACAGACCAATAGAAGAATAAGTACCCTCCTGGATGAACACAAAAATGCAGTAAAAAAGCTGGAACACACTTCCTCACTAGTCCAACACATGAAAGCCACAGGTCATAACATCAACTTCAATGGCACCAAAACCCTAGCCTCTATAGAAAACCTCAGCCACAGAATTATCAGAGAAGCCATCGAGATTGAAAAAAGACCTGAAAACATGAATAGAAGAGATGATTCCACCAGACTGTCAATCATTTGGAAGCCTGCACTCACAAACAAAAAACTCTCCACACCACAAGCCAGGCTAACACCTGGGCACAAACAGACTCCCTCTGATACCTCCAGCTCAAACACATCCCAACCAAGCACCCAGATGAAACCTAGCTTCCTAACAAATGATAGTCATCCATTTACTCGGAGCCAAGCTGCACTGAAAGCCTCCAATACAGGAACACAATGTTGCCAGCCAATCAAGACACAAAAAAAGCCACAAAACAGTCAGAAGATATTAGAAACACCAATCAAGCAGAACACAGCAAACTCCAAGACCAATAAACACAGACCAAGACTCCCAACCAATCAGGATGAAGAAAAAACCATTCTGGCACAGTGTAGGCTAGCCCCAAATTTAAAACTGAAACAATTGTAAAAGTCTGACACAGACGAACCCAATACAGAAGCCTGATGATGGCAAATGAGATTCTGCTGAAACGTTGCTACAACTTTAAAAGCACAGCTACAAGGATGTGTGAAAATACCCGAACAAAGCTGGATGGTAGGCACATTGGTGCACTTATGCACGTCCCCTACAGACCTCTTAGGAAAGGAGTGAGGTCAATAGTAGACAGTCTAAGGTTAAAGTTTTTGGGGTTTGGGGAAAAAACCACAGAGTCAGGTAGAGTATTCCAGACATTGACCACTCTGTTGCTGAAGTCGTATTTCCTGCAATCAAGTTTGGTGCGGTTGACCTTGAGTTTGTATCTATTGTTTGCTCTCGTGTTGTTTTGGTTGAAGCTGAAGTATTCATTGACAGGTGGGACATTACAATGTATGATTTTATATGCTATACTTAGATCAGACTGAAGGCAGCATAGTTCTAGGTTTTCTAGGTCTGGAATTTCAAGTCTGGTGGCATAAGGTATTCTGGAATGAGTAGAGTGGAGAACTCTTCTTGTGAAATATTTCTGGACTTTCTCAACTGTGTTAATATCTGATACATAATGTGTTAATATCTGATACATAATGATACATAATTATCTGATACATAATCTGATACATAACTGTGTTAATATCTGATACATAATGTAGTTATTCGTGTAATATTACCAGAGAAAAAACTATGTAAGATTAGGTTAACAACTCTTAATGCCTTTTTGGCTGTGTAGTTACAGTGGGCTCTAGCACTTAGGTCATCAGAGGTGAGTACTCCAAGATCCTTGACAGAGTTTGGATCATCAACAAGGTCTTGACTATTCAGCCTTTATTTTATTTTCTAATTTTTTTTGCCAATATGTAGGACAGAGCATTTATTTGTTGAGATTTGAAGTTGCCATTTGTTTGACCATTCTGATACATAGTCAAGGTCTTTTTGAAGGGTAGCAGTATTGTCTGTGGTGTTGAATAGCTTTACATCATCAGCAAAGAGAACGCAGTTGCTCTTGATATGATCACAGAGGTCATTTATTTAGAGTATGAAAAGAGTTGGTACTAAAACACTGCCTTGGGGGACACCACTGTTGACAGGTACAGAATTTGATAGGACGCTTCCAATTTTGACCATTTGTTGTCTGTTTAACAGGAATGCTTCGATCCACCAATGCAGGTGTCCAGAGATTTTAGTTTTAGGAGAAGTTTGTCGTGTACCACTGAATCAAAGGTGTTCCATATTAACATACTCCTAACAGGCTATTCCTATTGGACAAGAATACACGACACTGATTGGTTACTTTTCCCCTATTGGGAATAATAGCGGGAAACAGGGCCACCCCAAATATACTATCGCCGAGAATGACAAGGTGGTCTGAGTTCCTGGCAGTCTACAACTATAGACTGATCCACCGACCCAGTAAAGACATTTCCCACGCCGATGCCTTGAGCTGCACCCCCCTACCAGACATAGAGACTGACCCGGCACCAACCATTTCCAAATTGAGACTCTGTCCAACCTACCAATAACCGTGGCTGACATTGCCAGAATGACCGCAAGAGACAAAACATTGTCACAAGTATTAAACTGGGTAGGAAAAGGGTAGCCAGAAAATGAGACAGATGTTACTTTTTAACCTTTCAAGAATAGATAAACTGAACTGTCATTGCTTAAAGGTTGTATCCTATGGGGTGATTGGATAATAATAGCAGAACCATTACAGGAACAGGTACTGTACATGTTGCACGAAGGCCACCCGGGCATCGTGCGAATGAAATCCCTGGCCAGGAGCTACGTATGGTGGCCAGGGATGGACAAAGACATTGGGAAATGGGTTGAAACCTGTAGGAAATGCCAAAACTCCCAGCCTGCACCCCCTTCAGCACCTGTCCTAGACTGGGAAACACCAAGGGGCCCCTGGTCACGAATACATATAGACTACGCGGGCCCAACAAAAGGACATACATTTCTAATCATAGTAGATGCTTACTCCAATTGGTTGGAAGTAAGCCTCATGAACTCGACTACCACAGAAGCAGTCATTAAACAACTGCAAAAATTATTCACCACACATGGGTTACCGGATGTGCTCGTCTCAGATAACGGCCCACAGTTTACTGCATTACCATTCAAAAAATTCCTCGCTGTACATGGCATACGACCTGCCTTGACAGCACCGGGCTGACCGGCAACGGAAGGGAAGGGCGGACAGAACGGAAGGGTGGAATGCATGGTCCAGTATACCAAAGAAACTTTACACAAATTAGACACAGGGGACATTCAAGAAAGAATTGAAAAAATGCTCACCATACAGCACATAACACCAAACTCCACTATAAATAAAAGCCCAGCAGAATTACTAATAGGCAGAAAACTACGATCAAAATTTGATAGATTACACCCAACATATGCCACTGAAAAACCAGCCAACTCATCCAGCAAGTATCGCAAATTCGAACCAGGGAACTTAGTCTATGCAAAAAATCTCACCGGTCACCCATTGTGGGTACCAGTGAAGATAACACAAATAACAGGACCACGGTCCTATAGACTAGAAACAGATGATGGCTTAACCTGGCAGAGACACATTGACCAGTTACGGTCACGAACGCTAGAACGCACCACCGGCACACCCAGACACGAAGAACAACACACACACACCAGTAACACCACAAACATTACACAAAAACATCACCAGACCAACCAGAGAGGGGGGAGACCGCTCAACAACAAATAAGGGGGGGAACCCTCTGGTAGAAGAAGAAACCACTCTGGTAGAAAAAGAAAACCCTCCGCTAGAAAAAGAAACCCCATAAAACCAAAACATATGCAATAAAAAACATTCTCAAATAAATGCAAGTAAAAACAACGACCTACCCACAGAAGTCTTCGGCGAAGAGCAGGAGGCACAAGAAGACCTGGATGCCTTGTTGGAAAGGAGCAGCCAAGCCGACTCTACCGGCCCGAGTAGGCCAGGCAAGAGCGGCATGACTGACTCTACCTTCCAGGAGGTTCGACAGAGAAGGACAGGATAAACAGTGATCCCATCCGAACCCGCTGAAGAAGACGACACAACTAAACTGTGCAGGTCAAATAGGCAACCTAGAAGCCCTGCCTACTTACATGACTAGGTACAGTAGGACCATACCAAGAGGGGAGGGGTGTTTCATATTAGCATACTTCTAATAGGCTATTCCTATTGGACAACGCTGATTGGTTACTTTTCTCAACGCTGATTGGCCAATAATAGCAAGCCTATCATTGGCCAATTCAAGTGGCGGGAAAAACAAATAGCCATCATTGGACACTAGCCGCGAGTAGTTTCTCTATATAAAGAGCTGCCGCGGCTCCTGATTAAGACGGACTTTCTGCACTAAATAAAGAGAGCTGAAGTTATGCTGGTCTCCGAGTCTCATTCTTCTGCAAATACAACAAAAGGCTTTACAGAAGTCTATGTAGATTGCGTCTATTGCTTTGCCCTGATCGAGTTGTGTAGTCCATATGTTTTGCAGTGTAAGAGTTGCAGATTATATGATAGTTTAATCTTTCTCAAGTTCTCTCTGAGTTTATTAAAATCTCAGACTCTAATGTCATTATGTTCTATTGCTCATGTTTACATTATGTTGAATTCTAATATTGACATGGTCACTCTCACCCAAAGTGTCAACTCATAAAATATTTCTCTGGTCTTTTGGAGTTGTCAACAGAAAGGGAGGGGAGAGTAGTGTAGCAGCCGCAAAACAGAAATTGCATTCCATGGATGTTTTCATAGATAATTTCCAGGTGACCAAAGTTTCTGCTGTGCAAAATTCTAACTGGAGAATATAATTGACGACTCTTGGCTATGGTTATGTCCCATTGGAGAATACAAATTATGATACACCCAGGGGAGTGGGGGAAAACCAGGGTTAAGGGTGACAATAAATGATGTGTCTCAGAATCGGCTACACCCAGACAGCACCAACATGTCTTCTTCTAATAAAACTTCTTTGAGCTTTGAAAATCAGACTAGTGACTCATGATTTAAATGGGGGTTACTATCGGAGCTCTGACACAAGGTTCCTGCAATTTCAACTCCCTCAATCATTTCTTCTCTGTTTATAAGAATTAAGTCCAGTGTGGCTGTCCCTCTCGTTCCATCCTTTACCTTTTGGACAACAAAGTTGTCAGCCAGGTTGGTTAGGAACCTATTTGATTTCTCACTTGCAGAATTAATTTTCCAATTGATATCAGAATAATTGAAGTCCCCCATTACTATTGTAGTGTGTTTTCTACATATATTTGTTGGTTGGACATCTATTTTTTCTGCTTGATTGGGTGAGCTGTATAGTATACACTTATGGCCATGTCATTCTTTTTTTCTTTTGTATTGACCCATATGCATTCTAAGAGGTTTTCGTCTTTGGTTCCATGCATTTCTGTAGCAATATAGTGGTCCTTTACATACAGTGCAATTCCAGCTCCTCTTTTATGGGGTTTGATTTTTCTGAACAGTTTGTATCCTTCTATCAGTATATTCTAGCCACGGGTTTCATCCCACCAAATTTCTGTTATTCCAACTATATCATATCTACCTTCATGTATTAATAGTTCAAGTTCATCCTGTTTGTTCCCCAGACTTTGTGCATTTGTGTATAGGCACTTGAGATATTTATGTCTGACATTGGGTATGCTTCCTATGCCTCCTATTTGGTGTTTGAGTTTGTCTTTCTTTCCATCCTTCCTTACTTCATTATTTGACTTGCTTTCTAGGGTTTTTTGCTTGGAATTAGATCCTGGAGATCCTAAAGATTGGTCACCATCCCCCTTCAATTTTAGTTTAAAGACCTCCTGATAAGTTGAGCCAGTTGTTTCCAAAAACATTCTTCCCAATCTTTGTGATGTGCAAGCCATCCCTTGCCAGAAGCCCATAATGGTGATAGTATAGACCAATGGTGATAGTATGGCCAGGAATCCAGAGACTTTTTGGTGACACCAATCCTGTTTTACTGTACATATCCCAATATAAATACACTGACATGTGATTTTGACACCTGGTATGGAGTATTCAGGCAATATCATTTAATTCAGGCCAACTGAGCAGCACATACACACACACAATTATATTACTTTTTCAATGGAATTGGGACCCTCTCTCATATGACAATTGTATTTATTTTTATTTAGTTTATTAATTTTGTTTGCTACCTATCTTACCACAAGGTAACTGGGTGCCTTATAATGTTAATGAACATTGAACAATTAGCATCAATTCCTCTTATTGTTGACCACTGGCTATGACAATTGATAGCTGTAATTAGTGAGAGTAAAGAAAGATGAGTTATATGTTTTACATACATGGAGGAAAGGAAATATTAAACAGAGCTGTCATTTTCCACTGCAGTACTTTGTCCAGAATTTCAAAATTCTTATTCTTAGAAATGTGTTATTTATTCTAGACTTTGCTTGGAAATTAGAAGTTAACAAAAACTACCTTTAACTAATGCTAATGACATTTATCTTTGTTCCCACATTTGTTATAAAACCTCAAACCCCAAATTTTGATATAAGAATGTGTCCACAAATAAGGCATATATTTCAACATTAATTCTGGGACAATAAGGAGCAAGAGAAAGTGAGATTTAGCCTAAAGCAGGTGCACTCTGATATAAAATTGTGTTATTTTCTGTTTCTTATCAACTTATTAACATAAGAAATATGCTGTGTATGTGCCCAGTCAACTTAAATTTTAGCTTTTTTGAGAAGCATTGGATGAATGAATAGGTAATGAAGAAAGCTAGTTCTTTTTATCCCATTACTTTTATACTCTATTTTTCTCCATGACAGAAACAAACTTGTGTTGTAGCCTTGTTCCTTTCTGCAGCTCTTTGTTTGAAGAGTATACTTTGAATCAATAAAAACTCTTTCCTAAGTGAAATATGTCACTGAGGCAACTTATTTTTATCCCTTCACAATCTTTTGTTTCAGAACATAAAAACAAATAAGCAAAGGGAAAGACAAACAGATAGATAAATAAATACCCCATTCAAAGAAAAATCTGCTATAAGTATAGAACAAAATTGCCTATTGCAAAAGCAGGTCAAAGCAGAAAAAAGTGTGCATCACTCTTTTTAACTAGAATCAGAGCTACTCAAACACAGGTCTAGTCTTGTGTCTCATTTCTTTCAACCATTAATATTACAAGCAGGCAGATTAATCAAGAGAAATATTCCTTTCATTAGATTGCACATATTTGTATAAATATTTGTCTACAGTTATAAGGCCACTTTATCCCAGAGGGTATAGAAAAACAACAGAAAGTTCACTGCATTTACTTAATTAGTTCCTCATTTAGAGTCCTTGACATGATAAGATGCTGATAATAAAAAACAGAAAATATGTAAAAATAATATAATAAAGGGGCTGGCCTGAAACAATCAATAACTTCAAAATATTAGATATAACCAAATGATTGAAGATCTGCCCTTTTTAATGTTTGTCATACACATATAATACATGTAAAGGCAAGATTTACATGTAAATCAAGGCAAGATAGTGAGTGAGTGGGTGGGTAGGTGTCCTCCTAATGGAGATGTGTCTCAGGGAATGTAATCCCTCACTGATTATGGATGGCCATCATTCATACTTTTGAATATATTGCTCCTTTTTTCTTTCTGTAGTTAGATAATTGTCATTGTAATCAGCTTGCCAGAGCCAGCAGGGATGGTATCATTGATAAATACTGTCAAATACAAAATTTTCAATTATTGGTCATTCTGTTGGCTAGTTTGATTCTCTAAATACAGTTCAATGAAAAGCTATAGTTTCATGAAGCTGAATTTATTGTAGCTTCTGCAAAGAAGAAAACAATGTAATCATGGCACAATTTCGAGTAATTCTAAACAAAGAATACAATCCTGGAAAAACAATGGTAATTCATGAATTTAGATGTTCATAAAAGTAATAAAGGTTCCTCAATACATTGATGCAAGGATTTCTATAGAAGAATATTATATGGCATTGTTGATACCATTAGCAACAGTGGTATCACCAATCAGTGCTGTTCCTCTGAATTTGCCAAGATAGGTAGCATACTGAAAACTTTGCAATTGGAAGAACAATAGCATCAATACTGTACATTTGATATACTAATGGACATTACCAAGAGTCAGAATATAAAAATATCAGCACTTCCAAGGGGTTGATCTTTTGAGTTAAGAAAAAAGAAGCCATCTCTGACAGTCACTCCTAGAATTAATAACAATGATCAAAACAGCTTTGACCCTTCCTGTAATATTCTGTATATCAGAAAAGTGATTATTATGCCTTTGTAGGCTAAACACCTTCCTATGGTCACACATGAGAAAGCCAAACCCTTTCTACTTAGCATAATTTTGTCTTGGGAAAGACTTGTTGCAATGTAGCAACACATTCATCTAGTGAACGTAATGTAACAAAGCACATTTAGATTGTCTAAAGCCCAGTTGGTTCAGGTGCAGGCATGGGATTCTACTGGTTTGGGCCGGTTTGGGCAAACCAGATGTTAATTGTACATCCAATTCAGCAAATTGGTAATTCCAAAACAGCTGGCTCCACCCACCCCTAACCTTCAGTGTTGGAGCACCCAGAACTTCTGGAGATAAGCAGTTCCACTGGTTAATTGTTTTCACTGTCAGGAAATTTCTCCTTAGTTTTAGGTTACTTCTCACATTGTTCAGTTTCCATCCATTGCTTCTTGTTTTGCCTTCTGCTTCTTTGGAAAATACATTGGCCCCCTTCTTTGTGGCAGCCCCTGAAAAGCCTGTTGCCTATCACACTCTTGGGCAAAGCATGTGAGCCATTTCCTCCTTTCAGTGGTCCATGAAAGTACATCTATAGTATGTAGATAATAAAGTTGAAAAAAGGTTAACAACATTTTACAGGACTATAGATACATTGAGGCTGAGTGTGACAAGGAATATCTAGGAGGCGAGGCACCTCTTGATGTGAGTGATATTGAATTGGTCACACCCACCCAGTCACGTGACCATCAAGCATGTCCAGCCAGTCATGTGACCACCAAGTCCCGCCCATCCAGTCATTTGACCACTAATCCACACTAGCCAGAAAGCCATGCCCACCCAGTCACATGACCACCAAGCCACACCCACAAATTAAGCGACACCCACATAACTGGTTGTTAAGAAATTTAAATCCCATCTCTGGTGCTGGGTCTTCCAGCTAAAAATGAAGGAAACTCTCATTACTATTCTCCTTTCCATTTATAAGCTTATGACCCACTAAAGTCAGTCTTGACATCAGACTTGGGTCTCTTCATTTCTGTTGTGTATATTTTTTCTGGTCATTCCTTACTTGACTATGGCCTGCTCCCAACCTCTCACTCTGAAAATTGGTAAGTTTATGCCCATAGACAAAATTAATGAAATACAAGATCTCTAATTTTTAAAAAGAAGCATGCCATCCAAATTGATATCATCTTCCTAACAGTAACAGATAAAATACTTCAGCTTTTTTCCTACAGTTCCATTCTCCAAATTGGTCTGTCTGTTTCTATAGCAACCTTTTTTTGTTTGTTACTAGCAAACCACTCTGAAAATGGCCTATGGGAGGTGGATCTGAAAAGATTGACATAAATAGCTATAATACCATGCATATAAACTGTACTACATTTGAAGAAGGAATTCATTTATGAATTAAGAAATAATACTGAATGGAAGATTTATCTGGCATTTAAACTGTATAAATGGCTACCTTATGTGTACCTTTCTTTTTCTTTACCACCATCTACTTCACCAAATTAAATTATTATCCAAAGTTCTCAGCTATGCATTCCAGCTCTGTCAAGTATGGAGAACATACTCTGAACAGACAGTTCTGGGAATCATCCCCTCCCCCCAAAAATCCTCTGCTTCTATTATGGTTCTGAAAAATGAATTGCCTGAGATGAAACAGGATAATTTACAACTGCTCTGGCTAGTAGTTGCTAATAGCATCATCCTTTTAAAAAATCTGCCCAGTCCTTGTTTAATATGTGTGTTCAGGTGACAGTAAATGGTGGTTCCTTTGTTGCCTCTGAGCCTCTAAACATTCCATGTCACTGAATGACTCCATGTTCTAGACAGGTTGGGTTGTGTAGTCAAGGTGTGTTCAGAATAAAGACTTCCAACACTGGAAATGATAGGAAATTTTACAGTTATCGATGTGAATATGTATGATAAAAATGAATGCATTGCCTGGAATAATGTTTTCTTTGAAACAATACCTTCTATGGCAACCAATTCACCATTTGTAATGACAAAAACATACATCTCAGTTTACATAGTAAGGAGGTGGGGGAATCAGGAGTTAAATTTAAAATTCTCCAAGATGCAAAGGAATAAGGAAGAGTAGGACTGACATATTTTAAACTGTATTTTGCAGTCTGTTGTTTAGTTTGGATAAAAGAATAGTTGCTTTTGAGAAATAAAAGGATGTTAGAATTAAAAGATCATAACTTGAGTTTTGGACAGTATGGTTTTCTATGGTATAATAAAGGTAATGTAGAGTTTGAAATACCGTGTTTCTCACAAAATAAGGCCAGGCCTTTTTTTTTTTTTTACCCCCCAAAAAATGGCTAGGCTGTCTTTTCAGGGGTGACTTAATTCCTCCCCCATGCAACCTCGGGTGGGTGGGCAGCGACGGCTTGGATGTTGACTTCAGCATTGGTGGGGCACTTCGTATTGGGACACCTTCCGCCACCATTGCTTTCCCTTCTCCCTTGCTGCCGCGGTGTTTAGAGCAATGCCGTGGCATTTGGCACAGCCACATGCGGCCAGCCAGAGCTCCTCCCTGCAACTGGAGCCCAGCGGTAACACTTGGCTTCAGGCGCTCCTGTCGCCACCTTCCCTTTGCCTTCTAAGGTAGGTATTTCTCTTATTTCTCTTCACATATGTTTTGTAAATCTTTAAATATTCATTTTGTTACATTTATTTATTGACAAGCATTCCACTGAATTACGATAGCTATATTATCAAACATTTTAATCATACATTGTTTCATATTTTCTAAAATTATTTCTGTTTCTAATATAACAATACTATCTCATGTACCTTTGCAGAATCCCTTTTTCCATTAAATTTTCACCCATTATCTCTAAATAGACCCTGTTTCTCTATATTTTGTTTCTGTCCTTTATATCTTCTTTTCCTTTCTTTCTTCCCTCTTTCTTCTCCCTCTCCTTTTTACCCCCTTGTCTCTCTACTTCTAATTCTCTCTTCTGCATTTCCCTCTTCTGTTGCTTTCTGATTTTATACTTATTTTTCACTCTATTTTTTGGGAGGGAGTTGTTTTTCCCAATCTTAAACTTTCCATTCTCTTTCCCCCCTTTCCTTTTTTTCCCCCATATAAGATTACTTCTTCATTGATTTTAGTCATTCAAATATAACCAAAAATCCAGAAATCATCAAGTAATCCAAATAGTCCTAAGTTTATTTCTTCTTATTTCTTTTTCCACTTTCTCTTCCTGGGGTTTTTGTTGAGATGTTTCAGTTAAAATGTGTCTTTTGAAAATATTATTGAGATTTTGCTGTAAGTGCTTTTTAATTCCAAGCAGTCTCCTCCTTCCAGACCCTGCCCTTTTATTCTTTTTCTCTCCTTTCCTGTTTTCAAAAGCTTTTGATTATCCAGAAATCTTTTTTTTTTTTAATTTTATTAATTTTCTACAAATAGACAAACGTACAAAACATTAAAAACATCTACTCTCTTATATACTTCCGGTGTATCGGTTGGTTCATCAGTTTTGTGCATTCATTTTATAGTGTCAATTACAGTTATATTGCATAACCACTCATATTGTCAATCCATATTCTAATATTACTAAAAAAAAATAAAAAAATCTTTTTCTGACTATACTTTTAATCATTCATGCTTTGTGAGATAACAATACTTCAAACAGTTTATTCTATAACTTATCATATAATCATAACAAATCAATCCTAAAAACCCTTCATATATATAATACTAATGCTCTATTATTGTATTTTATCATCTAACCATTGATAAAAAAAAACCCAAATTGCATAAAATTGTTTATCTTCTTGTTCTCGATTATCCAGAAATCTTTATTGTCCCTTTGACTTTTTATTTTCAGCATTAAATGCCTATTAATGTCAAAGTGGATTTTTTCCAATTTCTTGCTTAAATCTCTTAGCTGTCAGTGTAGGAAAAGGAGAAAAAAAACCAAATATTTTCCCTTTTCTCTCTCCTTCGCAGCTTAAAAATCTTAGGGAACAATGTTATTTTTTTTTTTTAATAGTTTCAGTTCCAGGATACCTTATTTGTTGTTTTTGTTTTTTGACCCGGTCAACCAAAACTTTCTCTTCTTATCTTCCTCCTGCACATTCTTTTCCGGTCGAGTTCTTCTTTGTGGTGACCATTTCTGACCACCGCTACAACCGCCTTCAGGAAAGGGAGTTATGGCCAGCTGGGGAGGAGAGATGCGGCTCTCCTCAACCCTGCAGGCAGTCTCCCCCTTCTTCACTACCTCTATGGGGTGGCTTAGCCCCGAATTCAGCTGGCTCGGGGCGCTCCAGTGGTGAGCATGGATTGAAGCCTCATAGAGACAAGGTTTCAGTCTGTCGCCGAAGAAGCTCAAACCAGAAGTCACTTCTATTTTCTAACCATTTATACCATGTGTCCCAGACCAAATAATATTCCATTCCCCCTCTTTCTTTTAATTCTAATGTTAGCCTGTCCATTTTCACACAATTCAATACCTTTTTTATCACCATTCCCTCAAAGAGCATGCTGTCCTGTTTCCAGTTTTGCACATACACAATTCTGGCTGCAGTTGTAATTTACAATATAATATATTGAATTTTCTTACTGTTATTACCTCTTATTATCCACAGTAGAAATTGTTCAGGTTTTAATTCAATTCATTGATTCGTGATTTCCTCTAGCCATTTTCTTATTTTTTCCAGTACTTCCTAGCTTCCGGACAAGACCACCACATATGAAATAATGTGCCTTGTTTGAGTTTACATTTACAACATTCTGCAGATCTATTTGGAAACATTTTCACCAGTCTAGCTGGGGGTAAATGCCAATGATAAAACATTTTGTACAAATTTTCTTTATAAGCTGTCAACATTGTTAATCTATAGTTTTTTCCCCATAGTTTTTCCCAATTCAATATTATAGCCAAAATTCTTTGCCCAGGCTATCACAGTTTCTTTGACCATTTCTTCTTCCACTTTAAATCTCAGGAAATAGTTATATGCTTTTGTTATCATTTTCTCCTTCATCCCCTCTCTTAATCTTTTGTGCTAACTCTTTATCTATTAAGTCCAGTTTATGTTTTGTTAGTTTCATCTGATTTTTTGTATTCTTTTTTTGTGGGTTTTTCTGAAAGTCCTCTTATCTTTTATATTCCTCTTCGAGTACTCTTTGTGCTTGTCCTCTTTTTCTATTCCTCTTTCCCATATATCTTATAGTCCATCCTCTAATATGTGCCTTTACTGTATCCCCTACATTTTGTAGCAGAGTATCTTCTTTTTTATTTTCTTTGAAGAAAAAGTGTAATTATCTTTCCATATATTCAATAAATTGCTTTTCTTTTAATATTAAGTTATTCATTGTCCACTGTGACCTCTTTTTTTGTCCCTGACATGTAACTTTTATCAGATTATGATCTGCCCAGTTATTTGTTTCAATCCTTATTTCTTGTATATCAGAGATTAATTCTGTTGACATCCACATCATATCAATTCTGAACCAAGATAAGTGTCCATGATTTTATTTATAATTAGATTTTGTTGCTCTTGTCACTTTTATTTCTCTTGCTTCTTTTGGCCTTGTTCTCTCTCTTCTTTGTTGCTTATCTTTCTCCTCTGTGAGCTCCTCTCATCATCTAAGTTCATCTTCCTTGTTCTCTCTTCCTCTTGCTCACTAAGATAATGGTCATAAAATTGCTCTGCCTTTTATATTGATTCTAACCCAGTGGTTCCCAAACTTTTTCAGTCCACACCCCCCCCCCCCCGGTGCTGCAAACTCATCCTCAATGCTCCCCATATAGGGGCAGGATTCAAATTTCTGTGGGTGTGGCCTAATTTGAGAGTGTGGTTTGCTGGTAACGTGATTGGGTGGGTGTGGCTTGTTGGTCACATGACTGGTGGGCATGGCTTGCTGCTCACATGACTGGTGGCATGGCTTGCTGGTCACGTGACTGGGTGAGCATGGTTTGGTGACTGGCAAACCAAATACAAGTGTTCCTCACTGAATGGCTGGTTGCTTAGCAAGTGTTATAATTTATGTCTGGCCTCCCCAGAACTACTTGACCTGTTTTTGGAGTTTTGACAGCCATGCACATACATATACACATACTCCCTGCCAGCCCTGTGGGAGCAGGTCATTGGACTAGAATCGGCAAAGCATCTCTGATTAGATTCTAGTAGTGAATAAAATCTAATCAGAAATGCTTTGCCAATTCTTGTTGATTTGTTTTATTTGTATTTCTTTATTTTATGTTGCTGAAATGCATTGATGTGTGTCCCTTCTTGTGCACAACCCAGAAACCTTTGTGATTCTTTGCAGCAAACATTACTGTCCTCTGGCTTTCCTCTACTTTTCAAATGTGCCGGCACTGCCGTGTTCTAGGTGCCGGCCCTGCAAGTCCACCCCATTGAGCCTGCTGCACTGGGGGGACCTGCCCAAGCAAGTCTGAGTGGAGCAGTGCACCAAATCAATGGGGTGAGCCTGGGAGAGGGAAAGAGAGAGAGAGAGAGAAGAGAGAAAGAGAGAGAGAAGAAAAGAAAGAGAAAAGGGAAAGAAAGAAAAAGGGACAAAGAAAGGGGGCATGGAGGGGAGAGGAGGAGGAGGAGGAGGAGGAGGAGGAGGAGGAGAGAGAGAGAGAGAGAGAGAGAGAGAGAGAGAGAGAGAGAGAGAGACCTGATGCATCAGATTGAAATGAGGCCTAGTTTAGAGGCTCTTTTCCACATTGAAACATCTTTGCCAGCACATTGAAACATCTTTGGCTTCTATTAATGAAAAGTTTGTGGATGAAACTTGGCCAAGACTATCAGGAAACTCTCACATTTTGTTGAGGCTTTAAACAGAATCCATTGGACGAGATCTCCAACCTAAAAAATTACTTTTCCCCAATGTATTACAGTGCCAATTCTGAAGAAGGCAAAAACCAAAACGTATTAGTAAATTACGAGAAAACACACACACACACACACACACTTCTAACCCTGCTGGAGCAGGTGATTGGACTAGAATAGATATCTCATTATCTTTCTTCTCCCTCCCTCTCTCCTTCTTTATTTCTTTTTCTTTCTGTCCCTTCCTTCCATCCCCCCTCTTTCTTTGTCCCTTTTTCTTTATTTCTTTTTCATTCCGTCCCTTCCTTCCATGCCCCCCTTTCTTTGTCCCTTTTTCTTTCTTTCCCTTTTCTCTTTCTCTTCTTCCTTCTCTCTTTCTATCTCTCTCTTTCCTCTCTCTTTCCTTCTCTCAGGCTCACCCCATTGACTTTGTGCACCACTCCATTCGGACTTACTTGGGCAGGTGCCTCCAGTGCAAGGGGCTCAATGGGGTGGAACGCAGCGGCGGTGGGATGTTTGAAAAGGAGAGTGGCTTTGCTCTCCTATTCCCAAGGCTGTGTTTGAAGCGGAGCTCCTTGCACCAGAGTGTGCAAGTCAATGGGATGATCCTGCGGGGCCTTGCCTCGAACACCGTGGCGGTGGGATTTTTTCTCACCCCTGAATTGTGCCCTGCCCCTCACCTCCAGCACCCCCCTGCCACATCTTAGCATCCCCCTGCAGGCCCCCTTGCCTCTCAGCACCCCCCTAAGGCACCCCACTGCTCCCCAGGGGATGGTACCATCCACTTTGGGAACCACTGGTCTAACCTATGCCTTTGTTCTTGCCAGGTCACCAATATTCCCTCTAGTATCAGCCATCTAAAAATCATTCTTCTTTTAATTAAGCATTTTGTCAAAAACAAGTGTTCCTTCCTTAAATCTCTGACTCTTTTCAGAATTTGTTTTAAGACTGTTATTCCTTTTCCCTTATGCTTCAAGGGGTCATCTCTCACTCTCTGCAAAATTTCTGTTTTTATGGCTTTCTTAGTAAATCTCATGTGGATCTCTCTGGGCAATTTATTTCTCATTGCGTATCTGGTTTGTACTCTAAATATTTCATCAATATCCACTATCACCTTTTCTTTAGTCACTTCCAACAACCCTGCTAACATTTCTGCCATTGTCTCTGTTAGGTTTTCTCCCTTTTCTTCCTCCATGTTCTGAAATCTTAGGTAATAATCAGCCCCATCCATTTCTAATGAAATAATTATTTTATCTTTATCTTGACTATCTGATGTCAACCTATAGTCAAGTTCTCCTACTCTCTTTTCTGTTAAATCTATTCTCTTTTCTATTTTTGGCATATGTTCTTCATTTTTCATCATCATTTGTTGTATATTTTCTATTTTTCCTTCTATGTTCCCTACTTTCTCTTCTAGTCACCCCATTTGTTCTTGTATAGCTTGTATCAGTGCAGAGCTGACATTGCAGTGACACAATGGACTTTCCAGGAGCTCCTGGGTCGTCAACATCCTGGTTGCTGAGTGGTCCAGCTGGACCCAAATCATCCTGGAGGGATGATAACCAAAGGAGGCACACTCTGTCAATCCCCAGGAGACTGCTCACTCCCTGGTGGATCCAGAGAAACTTTTTAACCAGTGGCAGAGGAAAGTGGCCATTGCGAGCTGCTATGAGGCTGGGACAGCTACCGGAAGCAAGAAGCATTTGAAAGGTGTGATCATGCCAGGTGAGCAACATTACTGAATTTCTAACTAGTAAAGAAAGAGCCACCCCTCTAGGGAACAGTGGGGTGAAAAGAGAGACCCAACGTTAGAGGTGGAAGTGGTTTTTTTTCCGACCTCTGGAAGAAAAGTGGAGAGGAAGTTTTTTAAAGGGTCAATTGAAAGTGGAAATAATTAATCATGGACTTTCTGAATGAACAATGTTTTTGAGAACTAGACTGGATTTAGTGGATTATTAAAAACTATCAGAGAGTGTAAGAACTGTGATTTGGATTGTTCCCCTTTTTTCTCCTATATTTAACTATAAAACATAAAGATTTAAAAGTTATTTGGGAATATTATAAGAAAGAGAAAGCAGAGCAACAGTGCCACCTAAAGGCTAAAATGAAAATAGAAGAAAGAAGAGAGAAAAGGGGAAAATATATGGGAAATGCATGACCTTGACTGCATGGTACAAGAAGATAAAGTTATTTTTACTGGATAGAGAATGGAACACTGGAAACTTTTTCCATAAACAGTGCAGCTCTTGGAAGTTAATGAAAACAAACCAGATAACTGAGAACTGAATATTATAGTCTCCCCTTTCTCTTGGACATTTAAAATTTTACTTTTTTTTGTATTTTTAAAGAAGCTCTGTGTATTCTCTTTCCTGGAACTATAATAATTGATGGCTGAATTCTGAGGGTTGGAGGGCCAAATTGGATTACAACTTGCTATTTTGGAACTTTCTTCTTTTCTTTCTTATTTCATTTTTCTTGCTTTTTTTACTATCATACTTGAATTAAGGTGAGAAAGAACCTCAAGAAAAGGACACATGGTTTTGGATTAAACTTATATTTAAATTTTTCCCTTGGATTACAATTGATTTTTTTTCTTTTTTTCTTTCTCTCTTTGGTGGATTATAAAAAAATTGAACATCGTAAAATGAAGAAAACAACATCTGCTCCATCATTGGCCTCTTGCTCTGCTGCTTCTAGCCTGCTGGACAGAGAACTCTGGATGCAATTCTACAACAGGAGAAAGGGGTTATAAAGCAACCTATTGCAATTGTTAATTATAGTAAAGTGCTGTAATTTCTAAGCAAGCATTTGCCTTAAGACAGTGATCCCCAGCCTTTTTTGTACCAGAGACCGGTTTCACAATTATTTATTTTACCACGGACCGGTACCTGAGTAATGCAAGACTCCACGGCCATCGGGATGGCTCTTCATTCGAAGCCTCCCCCCCCTTCGACGAAACTAAGGCGCGAGGATTCCTTCAGCACCCAAATGCTGCTTTCCAGCCGAAAACCCAGAAGCACTTTCCAACAGAAAACCCGGAAGCAACCAAAAACCCAAAGCGCCATCAAATCAAGATGGAGGCGCCCAAGCTTTGTGGCCCAGTAAAAAATGATCCACAGACCGGTACTGGTCCGGGGACCGGTGGTTGAGGACCCCTGCCTTAAGAGACTCAATTGCAAGGCCAATGCCATCTTAATATTTTGCTTTAATACATACTGTTTTCATAAGGGACCTTGACAAGATATAACTGAAAAGAGACTGCTCTGAATGCTCAACATATTTAGTATGTCTACCAAGGAAAGGAGATATACAGAAGAGCAGTAAATGTTTAATGATTTTTCTCCATATCATGTTTCTGCTTGGCCTATGTTGTTTTCAGTATTGCATCCATTTTTCCCCTTTTACTTGAATTTTGCTGAAATTTGATCTGTTTTAATATATTATCTGCCCTTTAAGAGGCAAAAAGATAGTTTTTAGAAAATATGCATATAAATGGTTTGATAAAGATGTGACAGACATGGTATGAAGGAAGGTAAGTAAAATATTCCCCTTATTTCTATATTAAATTGAGGTATATTTACACTTAAATCTAAAAATGGTAGAACCGTGCTCTTAACAACATTTTTCTAGATTTCCCCTTGGCTTTCATTTCATCACCAAACAAGTTTAAATAAATCATCATTAGCCATTGTAGTGCTAAAATAGTTTCCATATCATTCTGGCACTATTCAACTTAATAAAATATGTTAACCCTTTACTACCCATTACAATGGGAATGTCAGATGACCACCAATGAATATAAAATAAAATGCACTCTGACCGAACCGGAGGTAACACCGGTTGAATCCCACCCCTGCTTTAAGCTAGCTATTTCCTCTTACAGCTACTTCCTTTTACCATTAATTTATCTTACAATTTTAAATTTTGAAGAACTTTCATTTACCCATGTCAAATATAAAAACAGAGGGATACTTGATTAGTCTGGTGTAGGCATGTCTTTTCTCACCAATCCCCAGTCAGCCTCTTCTATTGCCATTTTGCTATTACCTTCCTAAAAACTATACAAAATTGTTCTGTGGTGCAATGCATTTGCTCAATAATGGTAGATCTTTCTATCTAGTAATGCCAATTTTGTTTTGCAAAAACTAAAATGGGATAACAGTGAAATGGTATATTCCTGAAATAAGAAAACACATTTATTGATTGATTCTGCTATCAAGTTGATCTTGACTCTTAGAGACTCTGCAAATATATTTTTTACATGACAGATTGTCCCTAAGCTGGTCTTTCAGGTCTTATAATTAAAACTAAGTTAATCTATCTTCCTGCTGGTCAGATTCTTCTTGTCTTTCCCTCTGTCTTTCCCAGAGCCTTCTCCTGAAAGCTAGGACTTCACATAATAGAGAATAGATTATCTGATTATTCTGCATTCTTTCCCTGTTTTTATACTTTATTAAAAAAAAAAAAAGGAAAGAAAAATACTTCATTCTATAAATGTTTTCACAATCCTATTCTGCTTCTATTATAGAAAATATGAGCTAGAATCCAATTATTCTGAAGTCCAATTCACATAAAAGCAACCTCAGAGAATTTATTTTTAGACTAGGAACAACATGCTTTATGGAATAGCAATTAACTGTATTCATGTATATTTAAGTACAATCTTCCTTTGCCGGAGCATCAACCATCTAACCATCTCTGTTTCCAGGCATTTAGCTAAGGTGAAGAATGCCAATGATGATACAGAGTTTGCCAGTTCACAGGGGTGAATACCTCCTTGCTTGCTTTCATTTGTGGCAATTAGTTCCACAAAAGCCCTGTTAGGAAACCTTTAAAAATATAGATAGATTTAGTTATTTTGTGATAATGCTCTGAACTCTATGTTAAAAAATGCAATTTTCACAGTTGAAAAAATAACAACAAACACACTATTTAGTCTTGGTAAACAACATATAGCTTGAATTGTGTTCTGTTATAAATATTAATTTTCCTTTTTCTTCCTTTTTTAATATCTATATATCTATCTATCTATATACATACACACACACACACACACACACACACACACATATATATATGCTGTTCAGCTTCCTTCGGGTATTATCCCACGTCATTGTAGTT
>BLBF01000006.1:70447678-70464138 GCA_015471245.1 Laticauda colubrina
CGTGGGATAATACCCGAAGGAAGCTAAACAGCACACATGTAAGTACCCGTGAAAACCTAAGAAAACATATATATAGTGGACCAAAGGCAGTGTAGTTCTAGGTTGTCTAGGTTTAAAATTTCAAGTCTGGTGGCATAAGGTATTCTGCTGTGAGTAAAGGAGTGGAGAACTCTTCTCATGAAATATTTCTGAACTTTCTCAACTGTATTAATATCTGTTATGTAATGCGGATTCCAGACTGATGAGCTGTATTTAAGTATTGGTCTAGCAAATGTTTTGTATGCTCTAGTTAGTAGTGTAATATTACTGGACAAAAAGCTACGCAGGATTTGGTTAACAACTCTTAATGGCTTTTTGGCTATGTATTTACAGTGGGCTCTAGCACTTAGATCATTAGAGATGAGTACTCCAACTTCCTTGACATAGTTGGAGTCATCAACAAGGTCTTCATTATTCAGCTTGTGTTTTATTTTATTTTCTGTTGTTGTTGTTGTTTTGCTGATATGTAAGACAGAGCATTTATGTGTTGAAATTTGAAGTGGCCATTTGTTTCACCATTCTGACATATACTTGAGGTCATTTTGAAGGGTAGCAGTATTGTCAGTGGTGTTGAATAGCTTTACATCATCAGCAAACAGAACATAGTTGCTCTTAATATGATCTCAGAGGTAATTTATGTAAAGTATAAAGAGAGTTGGTCCTAGAACACTGTCTTGCAGGACACCACTATTGACAGGTACAGGATTTGATAGGGTGTTCTCTATTTTGACCATTTTTGCCTGTTTGACAGGAATGCATCTATCCAGTTATGCAGGTGTCCAGAGATGACATAAGATTTTAGTTGTAAGAGTAGTTTGCCATGTACCATTGAATCAAAGGCTTTACAGAAGTCCATGTAAATAGCGTCAGTTGCTTTGCCTTGTTGTGTAGTCCATATGTTTTTGCAGTGTAGGAGTTGCTGATTACAGGATTTTTTTTTTCTGAAACCAAATTGTTCGTTAGAGAATAGGTTGTTTGTCTCTAAGTGGAGGATAATGGATTGGTTAATAATTGATTCCATGACTTTACAGATGATGCAACATCAAGATATTGGTCTGTAATTTTCAATGAGGCTGGGCTCTCCCTTTTTGAAAATAGGGATGACCATGGCTTGTGACCATCGGTCTGGCAAGGAGCTGGTTCTGAAAGATTTTTCAAAGATTATGCTTCGAGGTTCGGCTGTGGCAGTGGATAGCTTTTTTAAGAAGTAGGCACATATTCCATCCAGTGCAATAGATACAGATGGTTTTAGATTGCGTAGTGCTTTTTCAAATTGTCTTCTGTAAAATTGATATGTATTAGATCACTGTAGTTGTCTGTGGTTTGACTAAGAAATATTGGGCATGATCCATTGCTGTTTACAAAGATTAAACCAAAGAATATGTTAAAGAGATTGGCTTTAATGGTGTCATCGTTACAGTCTTTACCATTAGGTCCTTTCAGGGGTGGGATGGATCTTGAGTCTTTAAGTTTGCTGTTTACAAAATTGTAGAAAGCGCAGGTGGAATTGGTGCATAGAAGGTTTTCCTCTTACTTAATTGGTGCATTCAGTATCTGGTGGCATAAATTTTTGTATCGGCTTTTAAAGTTGGCAAGGTAACCAGATTTGTTTTTCCGCCAAAGGGATTTCTTGTTGGATTGGAGCTTCCTTATTGTTATGGGTAAATTGTTTTTTTGGGGGGAGGGGAATTGTTCTTGGTACATGTAGTTTGATGACTCTTTTGACTTCAAGTAAAAATATGTTGTAATGGTCTTCAACAGTATTGCATCCAGTAAATAGAATTTGCCAGTCAAGAGATGAGAGATCATTGTATAAGATCATAGTTGCCTTTTTTGAAGTTATAATTGGGGAACCTGGCATTATGATGACTTTTTTGTGGACGTATGTTGAGACAAAAGTCAATCATGTTGTGGTCACTGTTGGAAAAGGGTAATTTAATTTGTATTCTGTAAACTGAATTCAAACTATTGCAGAAAATGAAATTGAGGTAGTTGTTAAGTCTAGTGTTTTTGGTTACTAGTTGTTCCAGTCCCAGATTTGTTACAGCATTGTAGAAGGTTGCATGTATGGGTTCAGTTGTACATTCATTTAGGGTCCAATTAATACAAGGTAGATTGAAGTCACCAAGAAAGATAAAAGCTTGTGGGCAGGAGATTTACCATTTTAGTCATGAATTTAACTTGTTTGCATGTTCAATGTCATAATAAGGGGCTCTATAACTTAGTAAGAATTGAAATTTGATATTTAAGGGCAGTTCACAGACAATGGTCTCAGGAAGAGCAAGCTCTTTGGTAACTTGGATGTTTTTTAGATGTAGGGATGTTTTATAGAAGATAGCAACACCACCTCCTCTACAGATTTCTCAATCTGATCGGTAAACATGATCGTCTCTTACTGTGGTAATGGAGTCAGGGAGAGATGTGTTGAGCCATGTTTCACAGACAAATATGATGTCAAATTTAGCCATATTTAGTAAGAAGAGAAATTCAGGTATTTTATTTATGAGGCTTCTTGTATTATGTAGGTTGCATGTAAGGCCAGTTTTAGTTGGAATTGAGGTAGTTAGGGGTGTGCGTGCCTAGTTTGGGTGATGTTGGATTGGATGATGTAGGGTTGGATACTAAGTTGTGGGTTTTATCACTTAACTTTTAATACAATCAGCATGGTAATCAATGTATATGTCCTTTTCTCCATTGTCTAGACATTTTTGAGTTCTGTGTGGAGTACACGGAAGCAGATTCTTTGCAGTATGGATAAGTCTGGTCTTGGGCAAAGTTTGTTATGGGTGGGATTGGTTTTAGCAATGGCATTTATGGTATGAATGAATATATATTTGCTGGACTCATTTTTGCAAACAACACTGCAAAATCTTGGGGCCACCAAGACATCATTGTATTTGAACTCAGGGCCATCTCTGGTTATTTCAATATCTTCAGGAGAGAGACATGGTAGGGAGAAGAAGTAGCAAGTACAAGAACAAGCACTAGAACTCTCCAGCAAAGACAAAATGAACTCTTTTATACACAGAACAGTTAAGCTAAGACACGCCCAGGCTCAAACCATCTCAGTCACCAAACAATCCCCACTGGCCATGTCTATTGGCATGTCTATTCCACTTCTATATTTATTGCCATGTCTATTCCACTTCATGAATCCTTATGCAATGACACTCCTCCCTTTATGACTGGAATAGAAATAAATGTCTGGAATATGACTGGAATAGAAATAAAACTGAATAACTTAATATTTTCTCATGGTGCTCTCCATGCCATGGCTTGGTCATTATATCTGTTAGATTGTCCACTGAAGAACAGTGAAGCTAACTAATTAATTTACATTTGATGACTTCTCTTACATTACAATATTTAATATCTCCATGCTTCCTTCTATTTTTTACTCTGTCACCTGTTGTCATTTTAATGTGAGGAGCATTATCTTCAAACACTGTTACAGCTTCATTTACCTTTATGTTTAAATTCTATAACAATTGTATGTACCAAATTATCTCTTAACAAAGTTCAGATAGAGCTATAAATTCTGCCTCCACAGTAGAAATGGCTACAGTTGTTTGTTCGTTTGTCTTGACTTCCAACCAATTAAAGCCCCTCCAAATAATATCACAACCCCAGAATTGGACTTTCTGGTTTTTACAACATTGGCATAATCACTGTCAACATAATATTTCAACATTAATTCTTGAGAGATCTGTACTTGAAGACCCAAATTCACAGTTACCTTCAAATACCTGAGAATCCATTTTACACCCATCCAATACAATTGCATTGGTGCAGCAGTTAAGTTACTTAAGATGCTTACTGCACAAGCTATGTGTGATCTGGACGGCTGTGACAGATATAACAGGTTTCCTATTGCTGACTGATATATCTCTTGATCATTTTTGTCATCACCCGTTATGAAAATCTGTGCTCTTAAGTTAATTATTATATCTCTCCAATAGCGTTCAATTTTTCTTCTTTGACTGAGAACATAACCACCTTTCTCAGGTTTTTTTCCTATCTCTACATCAAGATAATTTTGTATTTCACCCAAATTTTTCAATTCAAACTTCTTCTCTAACTGATTAGCAAATTCTTTTACCTATGACACATCTTTTGCAATGAAATAAAGGTCATTCACAAATGTTAGGTAATGCCAATATTTCCTTATAGTTTCTTGGTTCATACCACACATCACACATCTTTTCTGCACTAGCAGAATACCTGTCAAGTGGAATGCCCTTGTTCTATTGCTCTGACCTGTGTGGCATTGACTGCTCTTGTGTTTCAACCCTCTCTTGCTTCAAATCTGAATGATCTCCTAACTCATTTACTTGTTCTTTTTTAGCTTTTCCTCCCTGAACACTGACACCAGCACTAAGTGAGTTAGTGTCACTGTGGGTCACCGTCACTAAGTGGATCATTCCAAAAGTTGGCATCAATTCTGTTCCAATTTTTTTTCTGCAAAGCTAGCAGACCTGGAAATCTCCATTCTATTGCTCCCATTGTTAGCTTTGGAAACCATGTTCCATGCTTCCCCCTCCCAACTTCTCAGCCTATGTGGAAGTGTGGAATATAGTTTCCAAAGTTGACATTCATAGCTCATAAACCTGAGCTTTCTAGCTTTTGGTTGACCTTTTCTCTTGATTGCTTTTGGAATATACACCCATGCATTGCTTCCAAACACTCTTAAATGTGCCAGAGATGGATTTCTCCCATATAGCACTGCATATGGAATATCATTAATAGATGAACTACACAGCCTATTGATTAAATAATTAGCAGTCAATATGGCTTCACCCCAATATGAGCTGCTCAGATCAGAATCCTCCAGCAGTGAGTCCTTCATAGTTTGTATGATTCCATTCCATCTCTCAGTTACACCATTCTCAGCTACTGTGTTTGAATTAGTGCATTTGTGCTTTATTCCTAACTGTCCCATCCACTGTTGAAAACTTCTTGATATGAATTTGGAATCTCTGTCATTTGATATACCTGTTGTTTATATATCCTTATTTATGAAGCTTACCCATTGCTTTAATTTCTGTAGCTCCTCTATTTTACTCTTTAGTAAATAGCAGAACCCAAATCTGCTGTAGTCATCTACAATGACCAGTGCATACTTTGCTCCTCCCAAACTGGCTTGCATTGGCCCAACCAAATCTGCATGTACCAGATCTAGAGTTCTTTTTGTCTGCCCCTTGCTTACTGAGAATGCCTTGGACTTTGATGACTTACATACTTCACAGTCCAAGTATAACTTACACCCTTTCAAGTTTAATTCTTCTTCAGGATTTACAAAAATATCCACAACATAAAAATACTAAAAACCAAATGGATATGATTAAACACAAAATTAGACTAATGGAAAAAGAAAAACTTGCACAAAAGATTAGAGGAGCTAAATAGAACTATTTTGAAAATGCAAATAAACCAGGGAGATGGTTAGCATGCAAATTAAAGAAAGAAAAAGAATCAAAGAGTATACCACAACTAATGGATGAAAAGGACATGTTATGTTATGAAAATGAAGAGAAAAAAAATACAGAAATTTTATGAGAAACTATATGATCAAGGGACAATATCAGAAAATAAAGTACAGCAATATCTACAAGAGGCAAAATTACAGAAAATATCTGAGTAAGTAAAGACCATGTTAGATGAAAAAATAACAATGATGGAGTTGATAGAAGTAATAAATAGACAAAATACTGGAAAAGCTCCTGGCTTGGATGGGCTACCAGCTGAATTTTATAAGACAATTCAGGAAACAATTTCTACTACAATGTGAGAACTATTGAATGAAGTTTTGACAATAAATAAAATACCTGATTCATGGACAGAAGCATATGTTACACTTATACCAAAAGAAGTTACCAACCCATAACAAATAAAAAACTACAGACCAATATCCCTGCTAAATGCTGATTATAAAATATTTGCTTCAATAATGGCAGAAAGATTAAAAAGATATTTAAACTATTTTATACATTCACATCAAAATGAATTTTTGCCCAAGAGACAAATAAAAACAATATGAGGATAATATTGAACACTTTGGAATATTATGAAACCCACTCAGAAAAACAAATGTCATTAGTGTTTTTAGATGCACAAAAAGCATTTGATAATATGAATTGGCAGTTTATGTTGATGCAATTGGAGGAGATGGGTTTTGGAGACAGGTATATGAATGCATTAAAAGTGACATATAAAAAGCAAACAGCAAGAGTAATGATAAATGGAGAATCGACAGAAAACTTCAATATTTTAAAAGGAATGAGACAAGGCTGTCCGTTATCCCCATGATTGTTTGTATTGACATTGGAAGTCTTGAACAGAAATATTAGAAAAATATGGAGAAATAAAGGGAGTGAAAATAAAAAATGAAGAATATAAATTATAAGCATTCGCAGATGATTTGGTTTTTATATTGGAAGAACCATTGGAAACAGGCCCAAAGTTGATAAGAGAAATAGAGGAGTTTGGCGAAGTAGCAGGACTGAAAATAAACAAAGAAAAAGCAAAAAAATGGTGAAAAATATGACAGAAAAACAAAAGAAAAGACCAATGGACTGTCAGGCTACAGAACTTTTCCCATTCATTCAACTAGAGTGAACTTCTGAAAACGTATCCAAACGTATCACAAAGGAATTCTTTTTTGAGATGAGACAATTCTTGTAAGAGTTCAAAGCAGTGTCTGAGGTCTCTCACCCATACAGTGTATTACAGTGTATCTGTAATACCTTATGTATTACAGATACATAAGGAAGGTTAGAACCCCTCCCCCTATCTCAATGTGTATTTAGTGAAACAAAAGCCAGTATGTTAATTCCTCCCCACCCCTCTTGTAAGGAAGGATCTTTTCACAGTTTCCCAGGGCATACCTAATTTCCCACCCCACCCCCTTTTTTTTAGAACAAACTATTCAAGAGATTCCCAAAGTACAATCTCACTGTGGAATTTTTATGACCGTCTCATCTCCTGGTTGTGCCTCTCAGAGGTGATAGTTCTGGCCATCTGGCTTTTCTCCCTCCATCGTATCATGTGTAGGCTATACAAATTCAATATAAGATTAAATATATTCAGGTTACATTAAGAAAGGATTTCTTTATCAGCCTCCCCCCCTCTTTTCTTCTTCCACTGAAGAAATGACAGATACACGGACAGATATCCTGCCCTCCTTAAAAAGCAGATAGGTCTACCTGGAAAAAAACCAAAATCATGCATTACATTTGCAATTCAGGATGGTTTATCAGGGTATTTTTGGTGGAACTCACCTAGTAATGTGGGTGCTTTTATGTGTTGTTTGGCTACCCACTCATTTTCTGAAGAAGGAAGGTGTTTCCAAGCTCCTAAATATTGTGTGGATCCATGGGTTAGTGCGTGAATCAAGGATGTCTTTAATTTCAAAATGTTGTTTCCCATGTACCATGATGGGGGTTGGAGGTGTGGGAAGGGGAGGTCTGAGGTTTGAAGCAATCTCTGGTTTGATCAAGCAACAGTGAAATACTGGATGAATCTGCCAAAGTGTTTTTGGAAGTTGAAACTCTACCATCAAGGGGTTAATAATTCTGGAGATGGGGAAAGGGCCAATGAATTTTGGTCCTAATCTCTTAGAGGGTTGTCATGATTTTAAGAATTTTGTGGACAAGTATACACGTCCCCAATCTTGAAAGGTTTAGGTTCGCAACATTTTTTGTCTGCATGAGTTTTGTAAACTGCTCTAGCTTCCTGTAAAGATAATCTTACCACTGGCCACATGGCTTGTAAGTTATCCATCCACTCCTTAAGGGACAGGATTTCAGGATCTTTAGTGAGTAGTTCTGGCATGGGGTTGAATTCTTGGCCCATGGCTACCTGGAATGGGGTGAACCTCATGCTACTATGGACTGAGTTATTCTATGCTATCTCTGCAAACGGAAGGTCAATCCAATTATCCTGTTGGTGACAAATAAAACATCTTAAATCTTGTTCTAATATGCTTCTTACTCTCTCCATTGATCCGTCCATTTGGGGGTGATTTCCTGACGACAACCCCTGGGTGGAGCCTAATAGGTTTAAAAACGCCTGCCAAAATTTGGATGTGAACTGAACACCCCTATCTGAGATAATCCATTGTGTAGCTCCATGAAGGCAATCGGTGTGTATTAGAAACATCTTTGCCAATGTCTTAGTAGTTGGGATCTTTTGGCATGGGATAAAGTGAACCTGTTTGGAAAAAAGATCAGTTACAACCCAAATGACAATATTTCCAGCACTTTCGGGAAGCTCCACGATAAAATCCATAGAGATCTCTTTCCAGGGTGCAGAAGGGTCTACTACTGTTTGTAAAAGTCCAGGATATTTTCCTTGTCTTCTCTTTGCAGCAGCACAGGTGGGGCAGCTCGCAACATAGCTTTCAATGTCCTTTTTGAGGGACAGCCACCAAAATTGTCTTTTGATGAGATGCATGGTTTTTACAAACCCAAAGTGTCCCGCCATTTTGGAGTCATGGCAGCATTTCATGCAGTCCATTCTCTGGCTTGTAGGGACATAAAGTTTGTTTTCTACCCAAGACAGTCCATCTTTGAGGAAACAAGTGTTTTTGTTAGCTTGGAGCCAGTCATCCTTAAGTAGTGCTTCCTTAAATATTGACATCGTTGTGTCTTCAGTCAGGGATGATTTTTTTTTTTCTTGTGTGCCTGGGTGATTACTTTGGCTGCTAGTTGGGTTGGTTGGATCATCGGTTTTATAACCTCAATCTTTTTGCTGTTGTATTGGGTTTTTCTGGACAGTGCATCTGCTAAGAAGTTCTTTCTCCCAGGAAAATATTTGAGAGTGAAATTAAACCATTTAAAGTATTGAGCCCACCTTGCTTGTTTTTCAGAGAGTTTCCGTGGATTTCTCATGGCTTCCAGATTTTTGTGACCTGTCCATACTTCAAAGGGGATTTGGTTTCCTTCCAGGAAATGTCTCCATGTGAGCATTGCCCACCGCACAGCATATGCCTCTTTCTCCCATATGGCCCATCTTTGCTTGGTTTCTGTCAGTTTCTTGGATGTACAAGCGCATGGTTGTAATTGTCCACTTCCATTCTTTTGGAGGAGGACTGCTCCAACTGCAACACCACTAGCATCTGCTTGGATGACAAAAGGTTGTTCAGGATCTGAGTGCTTAAGGACCGGTTCTGCTGAAAATAGACATTTGAGTTTCTCGAATGCTGCTTGGTATTCCATTGTCCAGATAAGGGGTTGCCTTGGTTTGGGTTTCTTCCCCCCCCCCCTTCGTTTTTAGCAAGTTTGTGATAGGGAGGGCGATGTTTGCAAAAGCTGGAATGAATTGGCAATAAAAATTTGCAAACCCCACAAAGCTTTGCAGTTGTTTGCGGGTGTGCAGTGGGTCCCAGTCCATTACAGTTTTTACTTTCTGTAGGTCCATCTTTATTCCCTCGTAGGATATTCTATACCCCAAGTATTCAATTTGTTCTTGCTGGAATTTGCATTTAGATAGTTTTGCATATAGTTTTGCATCTAAGAGTTTTGTGAGGACTGCACAGAGTAGCTTGATGTGTTCTTCCATTGTTTCCATGTAGATTAAAATATCATCAAGATACACTAAAACTCCTTTATATAAAAATTCATGAAGGGTTTCGTTGATCAATTGCATAAACATGGTGGGTGCTGCTTGCAGTCCAAAAGGGAGCACTTTAAATTGGAAGCATCCCAATGGGGTGTTAAATGCTGTCTTCCACTCATGACCTTCCTTTATTTTGATGTGGTAATATGCCTCTCGTAGGTCTAACTTTGAAAAAAAATTTGCTTTCGAGAGGTAGGCTAACATGTCCTTCATGAGGGCGAGTGGATACATATTCTCTGCGCAAATTGCATTCAATTTTTTGTAATTAATGCACAAGCGTGCTGAGCTATCCTTCTTTTCACGGAATAACACTGGGGCAGCTATTTTAGGATGGGCAGGTTCAATGAAACCCCTTTTTAAATTTTTATTGATAAATGCTCTGAATTCTTTCAGTTCTCTGGGGGATATGCAGTACATTTGTTGTTTTGAGAATTTAGCCCCTGGTAGGATTTTGATGGCGCAGTCTGTGGTGCGATGGAGTGGGAGTTCATCACAAGCTTCCTCACTAAATGCTTGGGCCAGATCCTGGTACTCATTTGGGATGTTAATGGTTTCAACTGACTGTCCGGTCATGGCTGACTCTCTGTTCTCTGTTCCTTTCTTTATCCTTTCCTCTGAGCTATTTGCAAATACTGCATCTCTCTGGAATTATATCGTTCCTGTCCTCCAATTTATTTTTGGATTCCATTTCTGCAGCCATGTGAGACCTAGGACTAGCATCTCTTCCATTCCTGGGGCTACAATGAATGTGAGCATTTCCCTATGGTTCCCTAGTCTTATTTTTAATGGTTCTGTGGTAAACCTGGCTGGCTCCCCCCCCCCTGCTATAGTTCCATCTAATTGGTAGAAAGCGATGGGATTTTCCATTTCTTTCAGTTGGATCCCCAATTTCTCTGCAAGGGAGGGATTTATTAGGCATCAGGTGCATCCCGAATCCAGCAATGCTGCAACTTCCTACCCCTTCTCTTAGCTGGGGATAAACAGTCTCAGGGGTAGGGTGATTGGTTCAACTAGATTGCTTACCAGCAGGTCATCTTCCGGATCGCTTTCGGACTGGCTCAGGTCCCCTTGGAGCATTGAGGGTTCTTCCTCTGGGTTGGTGGGGAATCGGAGCCCCACATCTATTCAGCCTCTCAGGCCAGTCTCCTTTCCTCAAGGGCTGGATGTTCTGGGTTTCCCCCTGCTGGGTGGTCTAGCTTTCTGGCAGGGGTCTTCGAATGGCATTCTGCTGCGCAGTGTCCCTCCTTTCCACACTTAAAGCAACCAGACATTCTTGGAGTCATGGTGGATTGGGGTTTGAAGACTTCCCATTTCCCCAGAGGTAGGGATCTTTTCCAAGACTTGCCACTGCTGTACCAGTTTCAAGTCATGTCTATCTCCGCCTCCTCTGCCATCATGTACCATTCGTGCAACAGGTTCGGAGCCCCAAGGGCAGGCAGGCAGCGTATAGGTCATCATTTAGTCCATCTTTGAACCAACAGACTAGGATATCCTCTGGCCAGTCCACCCAGCCAGCCTGGTCACGAAATTCCTCAGTGTATTCTGCTACTGGGCAACGGCCTTGTTTAATTTAATTTAAACTCTAATGCGGTTGTGGGCTTTTCTATCAGTGAGGGTGGTGGCCTAAGGCTGTCATGAAGTGATTGAGGTTCCTTAATTCTGGGACATTGACGTTGTGGAGCATCACCATCCATCTGGCTGCTGCCCCTTCAAGGGCCAGGGTGACGATTCATACTTGGGATCCCTGGGTTGGGAAATTCTGCCTATATTCCTGCATGTAGGTGAGCACTTGCGCCAGGAAAAATCTCATTTTCTGGGGGTCTCCATCAAATTTTACCCCCAAGGGTGGGATCTTCCTCTGCAGTTGGATGTCTCTGGGTTGGCCAGGGTTAATCCCCTGATCCAGGGCATTTAAGCGTCGGGTACCTGGTATGGCTCCTGGTCCTTCAGCTTGTCCCTCTGCACACTTAATTTCCGCTGGATCAGGGGTGGTGGCTCAGGTTCTCTCATTTTCTGGTTCTCTCGCTCTCCTGCGATGTTGCCCTGGTGCATCCCTCACCTTGAGGTTCTCCAGGGCTTCCCTCATGAGGCGTTTTATGTACCATCTCATTCGGTCATCATCCAGTGGCTCCTCATCCCATTCTTCCTGATTCGATAGGCCTCCAACTCCAATTTCCACCCAGGTTTATGATTGCCCCAGGTGAAGGTTACTCCTCTGGTTCTTCTGTCCCAGCTGTCTCTTTTTCCAATACCTATAGACCACTGGGGCTTGGTAGAGGTTTCGTAGGCAGCCTCTCTGTCTTCGATGGGGTGCACCAATCAGTATCTGGGTGGGTACCTGTCAACATTTCTCCCCAGCATTCAGTTTCCTCTTGCTCCTTGCTGTCCTCAGGCATTTTCCTTTCCTGTAGGGTCCCCTCGGTAGAGTGAAAGGTTTTTTGTTTTTTTTAAAAATTTCCTCTCTGGGCTGACCTCTGTTGCAGATGCTGCTTTATGTCAGGCTACAGAACTTTTCCCATTCACTCAACGAGAATGAACTTCTGAAAACGTATCCAAACATATCACAAAGGAATTCTTTTTTGAGATGAGACAATTCTTGTTAGAGTTCAAAGCAGCGTCTGAGGTCTCTCACCCATACAGGGATACATAAGGGAGTTTAGAACCCCTCCCCCTATCTCGATGTGTATTTAGTGAAACAAAAGCCAGTATGTTAATTCCTCCCCATCCCTCTTGTAAGGAGGGATCTTTTCAGTTTCCCAGGGCATACCTAATTTCCTCCCCACCCCCTTTTTAGAATGAACTATTCAAGAGATTCCCAAAGTACAATCTCACTGTGGAATTTTTATGACCGTCTCATCTCCTGGTTGTGCCTCTCAGAGGTGATAGTTCTGGCCATCTGGCTTTTCTCCCTCCATCGTATCATGTGTGGGTTATACAAATTCAATATAAGATTAAATATATTCAGGTTACATTAAGAAAGGATTTCTTTATCAGCCTCCCCCCCTCTTTTCTTCTTCCACTGAAGAAATGACAGATACACGGATCTGACATGGACAAATTAATATTCAAATTACAAAAAATGTGAACTACTTAGGGATACAAATGACAGCTAGATGTGGAACACAAAGAAAATAGCTATGACAGATTATTACAAAAGATTGCGATAGATCTAGAAAAATGGAAAAAATCTACAACTATCCTTAATAGGTAGAATAGCGACAATTAAAATGAACATCCTGCCAAAAATATTGGATCTATTTCAAATGATTCCAATAAGGCTGAAAAAAAATATTTTGAAGATTTAAATAAAATGATGATGAAATTTATTTGGCGGAGGAAAAGGCAAGAATCAAGATAAAGTTACTACAGGAAGCAAGGTTGAGAGGAGGTTTTGGATTACCCAATTGGGAATTATACAGTACAATCAGGCAACAATATTGATGGGGGGGAAGGAATAGATTGTATTGAAAATTACTACAGGAAGCAAGGTTGAGAGGTTTTGGATTACCCAATTGGGAATTATACAGTACAATCAGGCAAAAATATTGATGGGGGTGAATACCAAATTACTAACATTAGAAGGACATGATTTACAATTGCGTTGACATGCATTTTTATGGTATAAAGAAAGTAAGCCACATGGATATTTTAGGAAACATTATATTAGAGATGCTTTATTAACGATATGGGAAAAAATAAGAGACTATCATTATTTGAAAATACCAATCTGGTTATCAACTTTAGAAGCCTTTTCATATCCATAGTTATTTAAAAAGGAACATATAATTAGATATGATGAAATTTTAAACAAAAAGGGTGAACTCAAAACAAAGCAAGAATTTGATTTACAAGGGATAAATATAAATTGGTACTCGTACTTGCAAATATATACAAGGTATGAAAAAGACATTAAAATGACTGGGTTTTATAAGGAATTGACTGGATTAGATAAAAATCCTAGCAGGCACTGATGAGAAGTTGATCAAAAAACTATATGGTTATCTATTAGGAGTGAAGTTAGAGGATGAACAAGTAAAAGAAACAATGATTGTGTGGAGGAAAAATTTTGGATATGGAATAGATCTTGATAAATGGCAGATATTCTGGTCTAAAAATTATAAATTAACTATGTCCATGGCCTATAAAGAGAATTTGTATAAGATGTTTTACAGCTGGCATTTATCCCCAATGAGAATTGCTAAGATGTTTGAAGATAAGTCGGTGAAGTGTTGAAAATGCCAGAAGTTACCAGGATCATATTACCACATGTGGTGGACATGCACAGAGGCTAAAAAGTATTGGGCTAAAATACACATGTGCCTGGAGAAGATAAAACAACCTACAGACTTAAAACTAGAGACATTTTTATTGGGAATTTTGCCTGAAGGTTATAACAAAGAAATAATGTATTTGATTATTAATATTTTAACAGCAGCTAGGATGTATTTGCACAAAATTGGAGAAATGAAAAAATTCCGACAGAAGAGGAAATAATTAAGAAAATAATGGAATGTGCAGAAATGAGTAGATTAACAATGGCAATTAGAGAACAAGAAGAAAAAGGCTATTATAAAATTTGGAATCTATTTTATGAATGGTTGGATAGAAGAGTAAAGTATTGAAGGGCCTGTCACAAAGGCCGACGGATGCAAAACATATGTAAAAAGTACACAGCAGATGAGAAAATTTTCCATCCGTTGTTATCTGCTCTCAAAAGTGCCCCAAATTTGCATAAGCAGAGCGGACAACAACGGAAAGGAACGGACAGGGAGAGGATTAACCAGGATGTAAAGCGGATGCTCCATGGAAACCTAGCGGATGGAAGCGGATGGAAGTGGATGGCACATCCGCAGGGCTTCCGGGGGAGCACAGCGAAGTGGACGCGCAACGGAAGGAACGGATGCAGAGCGGATGTCTAGCGGATGAAGCGGATGCATCACGGAAGCCTAGCGGATGCCTAGCAGATGCAAAGCATTCACCGCGCATGCGGGGAGGATGCATTGCGTCAGCCCCATGGATATAAAAGGATGCAGCTCACAAGCAGGTCACCATTCAGAGGAAAGACCTGCTGCCAGACACATCTCCAGCCAAGAACCATGGGGAAGAAGAGGAAGCCTGTGCCATCTGCTGCCAGTCCTGGCAAGAAGGACAGGGCCACCATCCCACCCCTGGCCCTGACTCTGCTTCTGCTGGGGCTTCTGCTGCTCGGGCTGACTCTTCTGGTGCTGGGGCTTCTGCTGGCGCTGCTCCTGGTGCTGGGGCTTCCACTGGTGCTTACTCTGCTGGCACTGCTCCTGGTGCTGGTGCTTCTGCTGGTGCTTACTCTGCTGGTGCTGCTCCTGGTGCTGGTGCTTCTGCTGGTGCTTACTCTGCTGGCACTGCTCCTGGTCCTGCTGGTGCTGCTGGTCCTACTGGTGCTCCTGGTACTGCTGGTCCTGCTGGTGCTTACTCTGCTGCTGCTGATCCTGGTCCTGCTGGTGCTTACTCTGCTAATGATGATCCTGGTCCTGCTGGTGCTGCTGGTGCTTACTCTGCTGCTGCTGATCCTGGTGCTGCTGGTGCTTCTGGTCCTGCTGGTGCTGCTAGTGCTCCTGGTGCTGCTGGCCCTGCTGGTGCTGCTTTTGTTGTTACTGTTGTTGCTGCTGCTGCTACTGCTGCTGGTGTGGTGGAGCAGCCCTTAGAACCTCGAAGCCCCTCTGATGAGGGCCCAGATGGCCCTACCAGAGGGAGGAAGAGGCATACGTGAGAACAGGAGAGGAGGCAATACTCCATCGAAGAGGAACATGAGGATGATGTGCTTGAATGGCTGAGGGAGAACAAGTACCTATGGCGGAAGGGACACAGGCTCTATTGAGACACCAAAAGGAAGCAGGCTGCTTGGAGAGAGAAAGCGGAGAGCCTGGGCTACACTTCAGTGGTCCTCCTCGGGTGGTGGAAGCACATGCACACCTGGAACGGGAAGCTGCACCTCAAGAAATCTGGCCAGGCTGCGGTCAAGCTGACGGACAGAGAGACCTATGTGATGGCCAAGTGCAGCTTCTTGGAGGGTGAGATCCGCCACTGAGGAGCAGCCCCTCTGACAACCCTCTGTCTCAGACAGCCCACAGAGAGCCAGTCCTCTTCTGGCCAAGAGTCAGCTCCTGTGTCCAGGCAGATATCTGTGGAGCATCCCACGATGAAGACCCCCCCGACAGCTGCACTCCCCGTGGCGGAGTGCATGGAGGACCCCCTGACACAGTGGGAGCAAGGAGAGGGCACTTCCACCAGATACCAACCCACATCCACCCCCAGCTCCACCTCCACAGAAAGCAGGCAGAGAGCCAGACCGGAGGGGCAGAGCCACACTGTCCTGCTGGAAATCAGGGACACCATCAAAAGCAGCGTAGATCTCCTCTCTCAGCTGGTACACACCAACATACCATCCTCAAACCGAAAGCCCTTCCTCACCTATGTCAACCAGACCCTCATGGACATGTCCGAATCACAGTACCAGGTGATAAAGGACAGGATCACCAGTCTTCTGCACAACCCTCCAGGCCAAGCTGATCCTGCTCTGACCCAATCCAGGTCTGCTCCTCCATCCCAGGTGATGTCACAGCCCTTCCAAGGCTTTCCACAGGCCCTCACCTACCAAGGCTACGGCTACCAGGAGTTCCAGCAGCACAGGCAGCCCTTCCCAGTCCAGGCACAGGTTTGTCATACGCCACTGGTGCCACCGATGCCACTGATGCCACCGATGCCACCGATGCCACCGATGCCACCGATGCCACCGATGCCACCGATGCCACCGATGCCACCGATGCCAC
>BLBF01000006.1:70464148-70540002 GCA_015471245.1 Laticauda colubrina
ACCGATGCCACCGATGCCACCGATGCCACCGATGCCACCGATGCCACTCACGCCACAGATGCCACCCATGCCACAGATGCCACGGACGCCTCACCTCGCTCAGCTGTAGACCAGACAGCCCCACTACACCCCTCCTTCCTCCACCCCATGGCCAAGCCCGGCCTCAGAACATCTGTCATCGGTCCTGGGACTGAAACCCCATATCATGGAGGAAGGGGCTCTCAACATCAAGGGACTGAGCCAGCTCTCTGAGAGCTTCCTCCACACAGGCACCCCAATGGCACCTCAGACCAGCACTCCAGCAGCAGCCACCTCCACAGCCCCTGGACCCTTCACCCCTGAGACTATGGGCACGCCTCAGAGTGACTGAGAAGAGTGCCAGAAACTGGGTTGCTACCTGTTGACTTTATATTTTCTTGGGACACTTTACTTGGGTAATTTTGCTTTTACAGTTTGTTATTAATAAAGTTTATCTTTGCTTCACACACTTGCTTCAGTTCTTTTAGTCAATAAAGTCTTGGTGGAAACTTTTAGAAATGGTTTAAGCCTTTGCATGCTTGTGGGATGGGTAAGAATAGCAGTGGGATGGGCAGGGATACCTGTGGGATGGGTAATAGCTGTGGGATGGGTTAAGATAGCAGTGGAATGGGCAGGGATACCTGTGGTATGGGTAATAGCTGTGGGATGGGTTAAGATAGCAGTGGGATGGGCAGGGATACCTGTGGGATGGGTAATAGCTGTGGGATAGATAAACCTCCAGTGCAAGCATAGCGGGACTGTATGGTCCACCCTCCCAGGTGCCACACCTATGAACCTTTATTATCAATAACAATGTAATCATTCTTCCACACATTTCAACATAAACAAAACTCTTTATTAAATGCCCTGTTTATTTTAGGGCCACTCAACATACATGGCACAATCTCATCAGTGTGATGAGACAGGCTGAAGGAAGCATCCATTAAGCATCTACCATCCTGTCTTGCCACTCCACTGCTCCAGCTGGGGAGTTGCACCAGTGTTTCAGGAGGTTGCGCTGCTTCTTCCCTTCATGTGAAGCTCTGTTGGGGCCTTGCACATCCACAGTATCTATCAGGTTTTGCCCTTGCCTCCATTCACCAGACTTCATGTCCCCATTGCCTTGTTGAAGGTCCACGAACCTGTTCTGCAACACTGGGTAATGGGTGCGCATGAGATTGTGCAGGATGCAGCAAGCTTCCACGATGTTCCTCACGGTCTCTGGGCGATGCTGCATGGTGGTGAGAAGTACCTGGCACCTGTTGGCCAGGATGCCAAAGGCATTCTCCACCACCCGCCTTGCCCTGGACAGCCTGTAGTTGAAGATCTTCTCTTCACGGGTGAGGCATCTGGAAGTGTAGGGCTTCATGAGGTAGGTTGTGAGGGAGAAGGCGTCATCCCCCACGATGAAGTAGGGCACATCTTGTGTGTCATTGGGCAGGGGGTCTGGATCTGGAAAACCCATGATGAGGTTGCGTTCCAGCCCCTCCTTGAGGTGACTGGCATTGTATACCTGGGCATCTGAAGATAACCCGTTGCCTGAAGCATCGATGTACATGAACTTGTAGTCAGCATCGACCATGGTGAAGAGGATGATGCTGAAGAAGCCCTTGTAGTTGTGATAAGTAGATCCTGACTTGGCTAGAGCTTTGCAGGCCACGTGTTTCCCATCTATGGCTCCAACGGTGTGTGGGAAGTTCCACTTCTGATACCACTGCTCTGCAACTTTCTTCCATCCTTCTTCAGTGGAGGGGCACTGGAGGAGCTCCTCCAGGTATTCTTCGATCATGGCCTGCACACTTCTCTGACCACAATGCTGATGGTGTTGTGTGGCACCCTCCAGGCGTACTGCATGCTCCTGTAGGTGGTCCCTGAGGCCAGGTGGCGCAGAGTCAGTGCCACCTTGAGCCCAGGGTCCAGGCTGGGCTGGAAGTTGGTGCTCTGCTTGGTCAACCTGGGTGTCAGCCGCTCCACAACTTCGTCAAACATGGCTGGAGGCATCCTCATGAAGTTCTGGAATGCACGAGGGTCTTCGTTCCTCAGCTCCACCATCAGCTTGTTATACAGTTCGTTCTCTGCTCTTCTCGCAATCCAACTTTGGACCCACACACTTCTTGGATGCCTCCTTTTCTTCCCGTAGAACAGGTGAAAGAGCCTGTAGATGGCTTTGCACTGTTGTAGAACGATGGCGGCTACCAAAAGGAGTGTGTGATGATCCATGGTGGAGATGACTGGATGCTGTGGAAGAGCAAGAGCAAGAGCAAGGCTGAAGAGGTCTGCACAGCAGGGCTGCTGGACTGAAAGTGAGATCCAGGTGATTTCCTCCCCGTTTTTATTGGAAATATAGGTTTTCCGCTAGGTGTCATTTTGCATCCTCTAGACATCCTGCAGACATCCTAAATATCCAAGATATGTCCCCTATATGAATTTTTTTTCCGTTTTAATGCTTTGTATGCGAGCTGCATCCACTTTCATCCTTTCTACGTCTGTGCTACTCATGCTGCGTGTCCGTTCCGCTTCCGTTTCGCTTCCTCCCTGTGTCCGTTTTCTGCTGGAGCGGATGTGAGTTGCGCGGATGTGCAGCGAATGCCTAGTGGATATAGCAGATGCATAATGGATGATGACAGACGTATAACGGATGTTCCCCGTATGCGTAGCGGATGTAGAACGGATGCGTTGGATACATTTTCTGCTCAAAAAGTTTTGTGCAGCTCAAAACTTTTTGAGCGGATGAAATGTCAGTAGATGGATGCTGGACGATAGAGAGGATGAAAAATGGACACAGTGAGTACAGAACGGATGCATCGCGTTAACCAACAGATGGCAAATGTTTCTCTCCATTTTACATCCTCTTTCCATCCATTGGTGCTGTGTGACAGGGGCTTGAATTATATCAGTATAATAATGTATTGTTAATGATAAATAGATGAGTTAGAGTAAGAAAATGGACTTGAAATATATTATTGAAAGTTAAGGACTTAAAAGTTAAGGATAATAGAATAAGTGACAAATGTGATATAAAATACTGGTTGAGAACAATTACAAATATATACAAGTTAAATATGTATGATATTATTTTGTGCACGAAGAAATATGTAATCAACTGACACACTGTGGAACAGAAAGAAGGTTTTATGTTTGTTTTTGTTGTGATAAAAATAAAAAAAAACTTTTATTTATAAAAAAGTTTAATTCTTCTCCAAACTGTTGCATCTTTTTCAAATCTCTGAAGCTGGCATGTTTAATCTTTTGTGCAAGAGATAAATGCATGAATCATGTGCCACATTTCCAAATGTTTGGGCACATTGAACCTTTTGTCCCTGCAACACATAAAGATTATCCTCTTTTGTGCCCTGTGCACATACACTCCCATTTCTTTTGATGAGACATCTCCCATTTACAAAGATGGTCTCAAACCATTGTTTATCTAAACCTGAGACACTCAGTAAATTATGCTCCATTTCAGGCACACATAATATGTAAACTTCTCCTCCAGACATGGAATCAGCACACTGCCTTTTCCTGTGACTTCAGCCTTCTTGCCATTTGCCATGGCCACTCTATCACCTCCAGCTGGATCTATTCTGAAAAACAATTTAAAATTATTAACAATTGTTTGACTAGTCCCACTGTCTATTAACCAATTGTCTCTACTATTACAATAGGTAACTTTTACAACAGCAGATTGTCCATCTATTGGTTTTCTTCCTTGTAAACAGTCTTTCTTTAAATTAATCTTATCACCCCAGATGAAATACCACCGTTGTTCCTGTTCTTTCTTTTTAGAAAATCTTTGCTGAGCTGTAATCAAGTCTCTTCTGTTACTCTGGTCTCTGCAGAAATCCTCTCTGTTGCTTTTCTCTCTCTGCTCTTTGGGCCCCCACCTCAATAATTTATCCTAGTGGCTTCTTCTAAATGGCATTTGTTTTCTTCAGAAATCAAACAGACTTTAAGGGCTTCCATACATAATTCCTGCTCTGGTTTGCATTCAGGAATGTCCCACATTTCATCAAGACGGTTTAACACCAACAGCACTTTCTGAGATTCAGGAATCTGCATTCCATGCTGTTCTAACTCAATAAACAGAGTCTGCATCTGCAACAAATGTTTCTCTACACTCTCTTGTGGTAGCAGCCAGGCTCTGTACAATTGTCTCAATAATTGCACAATATTGCATGCTGATGCACTCACATGCATACTTCTCAATTTCAGCCAAAACTCCTTTGCAGTTTTTAAATCAACTACATTCTAGAATTGTTCATCTTCTAAACTTAAAATGATGTAGGGCAGTGTCTTATCATGCTGCCTTTGACCTGCAACTGCTAATGGCCCCTGGGGTGGATTAATAACAATATCCCAGAGCTCCTTAGCCTTCAAGAAGCATTCCATTTTTGCAGCCCAAATAATATAATTCTTCTGTCCCAATTGAAGCAGAGAGCTCTCCTTGAAATCAACAGCCATCCTGCAAGCCATCTCAGCCTTCTTCTCTTTTGCTTATAACACAGGCTGTCCCTCACTTGATTACAGTTCAGTCTTACTATGTGTTTGGATTGGTTGGGTGTGCTCTGAGCTCATAACCTGTCAGAATTTGTTGCAATCCAGCCAGCACACAAAAAAATAATTCAGCAGGGTTCATTATATCAAAAAAAACTTCTTTATATACAATAATATTAAACATAATGCATGTGTACAATACAATAATGCTCTTGCAATGTGATAGAGGAAAGAAGTAGCAAGTACAAGAACAAGCACTAGAACTTTCCAGCAAAGATAAAATGAACTGTTTTATACACAGCACAGTTAAGCTAAGACACACCCAGGCTCCAAGCTGACTTGTTGCCATGTCTATTCCAGTTCATGAATCCTTATACATTGACACTTGTCTCTTCTAACAGCTCTCTGACACTTGTTCCTTTCTGGATTTTTGTCTTGCTTGGCTTCGGTTTATCTTGGCAATTTTGATAGATTGTTATGACATTCTTTCTTCAATCTTAACAGTACTCTTCATATTCATCTTTCGTGATTCCTTTAGGTTCTTTCCATAATACTTGGGGTTCTCAATCAATGAGATCAATGACTTCAAAACAATTTTTTTAATACATTTTATTGGTTTTTAAAAAGCAAACATGAACAAACAAAACATAAAAACATCAGGCCATCTTCCATATATGTGCATACAGTGTGCCAGTTGGTTTACAAATTGTTTTGTGCTTCCATTTCGTAGTCTTCAATTACAGTTAAATTACATAGAAGCTTATATTATCAATCAAGAGTTAAGTACCTTAGTATCATTATCAATCAATCATTTGACTATAATTTTATTCATTCGTATTTTATGAGGTAACCATAATTTACTTAATTTATTTTATAACAGTTCATATTATCATCCCAAATCTATGCTAAAATCATTTTGTAGGTATAAAAAGAAGTACATCTTTATATATTTGTTATTTTCTAAAAATCTACATATTACATTACTGTATTTTATTATCTAACCATTGATTAAAAAGATCCCAAATTTCATAAAATTGTTTATCCTCTTGTTCTCTAATTTCAAATGTCAATCTATTCATTTCAGCACATTCCAATATTTTCTTAATAATTTCCTCCTGCGATGGTATTTTCTCATTTTTCCAGTTTTTAGCAAATACAATCCTAGTCGCTGTAAATACATTTACAATCAAATATTTCAAGTCTTTGCTGTATGTTTCAGGTAAAATTCCCAATAAAAATATCTCTGGTTTCAAATCTGTATGTTTTTTTGTCATTTTTTCCAACCACATGTGGATTTTAGTCCAGTATTTTTAGCGTCCGCACAAGTCCACTACATATGGTAATATGAGTCAGGTGTCTGATGACATTTCCAACATTTTTCGGATTTATTCTTGAACATTCTTGCTATTCTTGTCAGGAGAAAATGCCACCTGTAAAACATCTTATACAATTTTTCTTTATAAGCCATTGACATTGTCATTTTATAATTTTGAGACCACAATTTTTGCCATTTCTCTAAATCAATCCCATGTCCAAAATTCTTCCCCCAAGCAATCATAGTTTCTTTAGCTTGTTCTTCTTCTAGTTTAATTTCTAGTGAATATCCATCCAATTTTTAAATCACCTTTTCATCAATACCTGTCAAAATCTTATCTAAGTCAGTCAATTTATCATAGATACCTTCTATTTTAGAATCTTCAACATACCTTGAGTGTATTTGCGCATATGAAAACCAATTCATCTTTATATCTTGTTCCTCTAGTTTTTGAATAGATTCAAGTTCATCCTTTTCATTCAGTATTTCACCATATCTAACTGTTTGTTCCTTTTTATATATTATAGGGTAAGAAAATGCTTCAGTAGTCGATAGCCAGACTGGAATTTTCAAATAACATTGTCTTTTAATCTTCTCCCAATTTAACCACAGAGAATCTTGTATATAATGTCTTCTAAAATATCCCTGTGTTTTAGTTCCTTTATACCATAAAAAAGCATGCTTATCATTCAGAGCATAAATTGCAATTAGGAGTGTTTTCATACTATTGTCCATTATTTCCACCATTAATATTCTTCCATCTTTATCAGTATAGATCAATTTTGTTGGGGTGGTCTCTTTAATATATAAAACCACTACTCTTTTCTTACATTGAGTCAAAAAAGTAAATATTTTCCCTAATTTTGGCTGTACCAACAATTGTTCATATTGTTTTTTGATATGTACTTCTTGTAAACAAATTATATCAAATTTTAATTTCTCTAATTTATGAAAAGTTTTCCTTCTTTTAGTGGTTGAATTAAGTCTATTTATATTAATTGTAATCAATTTTTTCTCTTCCATGGTTATATTTTATAATTGGGTTTAGCAGCTCTCATGGATCTTAGTTCACGTTGTTCTTTGGCTTCCACCTTTCCACCTACTGCACCTTCTTCTTTTTCAGCCATCATTTGACAGTCATCTTGAAATTCAATTAATGAGATCTCTTTTTCTGCCTCCTCCTCTTTCCTTCCAAAAAATTCTGCATAAAATAATTCCGCTTTCTCAATTGAATCAATTCTATGTCTCTGTTCTTGCCATGTGATTCCTTCTGGAATCAACCATCTATAATTCACCTCTTTTTTAAGTAGCATTTTAGTCAAGAATTGGTATTCTCTTCTCATCTCTCTCACTCTTCTAGGTATTTGTTTTAAGACCACAATCTCCTTGTCTTTATATTTCAAAGCTTTCTCTTTTGCTACTTGCAATATTTGCGTTTTAATAGCTTTCTTTGTAAATCTGATGTGAACTTCTCTTGGTAAGTTATTTCTCATCGCATATCTTGTGAAAACTCGATAAACCTCATCTATTCCATCCATCATCTTCTCTTGAGCAATTTCCAAAGCCTCAGCCAGCATTTCTATCATTATCTCAGCTTAAGCCCATGTCACACTGGCCAACGGATGCAAAAAGGACAACAGCGGACGAGCAAAATGTTCCATCCGTTGTTATCCACTCTCAAAAGGGGCAAAAATTTGCATAACCGGAGCGGATAACACGGACGCGGGGAGGACGCAGGGTGGATGCAAAGCGGATGCGGAACGGAAGCCCAGTGGATGGGAGCGGATGGGAGTGGATGGCACATCCGCAGGGCTTCCGGGGGGCCTCAGCGAAGCGGACGTGGAACGGAAAGAGCGGATGCACAGCAGATGCACAGCGGATGAAGCGGATGCACAGTGGATCCACAGCGGAAGCCTAATGGATGCCTGGCGTTAATTGCGCATGCGGGGAGGATGCATTGCGTCAGCCCCACAGATATAACGGAAGCAACTCGGAAGCAGGTCGCCATTCAGAGGAAAGACCTGCTGCCAGACACATCGACTGCCTTGCCTGTCCTGCCTGCATGTCTGCCTGCCAGCCTTGCTGCCAGCCTTGGTTCCTGCCAGCCTCCCTGCCAGCCAGCAACCCCACAACCATGAGAAAGCACAGCAAGCTTCAGCCATCTGCTGCCAGCCCTGGCAAGAGGGACAGGGCTACCATCCCGCCCCCTGGCCCTCACTCTGGTTCTGCTGGGGCTTCTGCAGCACGGGCTCGCTCTTCTGGGGCTGGGGCTTCTGCTTCTGCACTCCAGCATCAGCCACCCCCACAGCACCTGCACCCTTCACCCCTGAGACTGAGCGACTAAGAGGAGTGCCAGAGACTCATTTTTGTCTTATAGCTTGTTGTTAATAAAGTCTATTTTTGATTCACACACTTGCTTCATTTCTTTTTTTAATAAAGTCTTGCTGGAAACTTTTAGAAATGGTTTAAGCCTTTGCATGCTTGTGGGATGGGTTAAGATAGCTGTGGGATGGGTTGAGATAGCTGTGGGATGGGTTGAGATAGCTGTGGGATGGGCAGGGATACCTGTGGGATTGGTAATAGCTGTGGGATAGATAAACCTCCAGTGCAAGCATAGTGGGACTGTATGGTCCACCCTCCCAGGTGCCACACCTATGGCCCTTCATTATCAATAATAATGTAATAATTATCCACACATGTCAACATAAACACAACTCTTTATTAAACGCCCTGTTCATTGTAGGCCAACCAAACATACATGGCCCAATCTCATCCGTGTGATGAGACAGGCTGAAGGAAGCATCCATTAAGCATCTACCATCCTGTCTTGCCACTCCACTGCACCAGCTGGGGACTTGCACCATTGTCTCAGGAGGTTGCGCTGCTTCTTCGCTTCATGTGAGGCTCTGTTGGGGCCTTGCACATCCTCAGTGTCGATCAGGTTTCGCCCTTGCCTCCATTCCCCAGGCTCCATGTCCCCATTGCCTTGCTGCAGGTCCACGAGCCTGTTCTGCAAGACTGGGTAGCGGGTGCGCATGAGATTGTGCAGGATGCAGCAAGCTTCCATGATCCTCCTCACGGTCTCTGGGCAATGCTGCATGGTGGTGAGAAGTACCTGGAACCTGTTGGCCAGGATGCCAAAGGCATTCTCCACCACCCGCCTTGCCCTGGACAGCCTTAGTTGAAGATCCTCTCTTCACGGGTGAGGAGTCTGGAGGTGTAGGGCTTCATGAGGTAGGTTGTGAGGGAGAAGGTGTCATCCCCCACGATGAAGTAGGGCACATCTTGTGTGTCGTTGGGCAGGGGGTCTGGATCTGGGAAGCCCACCATGAGGTTGCGTTCCAGCCCACCCTTGAGGTCACTTGCGTTGTATACCTGGGCATCTGAAGATGACCCGTTGCCTGAAGCATCGATGTACATGAACTTGTAGTCAGCATCGACCATGGCGAAGAGGATGATGCTGAAGAAGCCCTTGGAGTTGAAATAAGTGGACCCCGACTTGGGTGGCGCTTTGCAGGCCATGTGCTTGCCATCTATGGCTCCAACGGTGTGGGGGAAGTTCCACTTCTGATACTACTGCTCTGCAACTTTCTTCCATCCTTCTTCAGTGGAGGGGTACTGGAGGAGCTCCTCCTTGTATTCTTCGATGATAGCCTGCACCATTTCTCTGACCACAATGCTGATGGTGTTGGATGGCACCCTCCAGCCGTACTGCATGCTCCTGTAGGAGGTCCCTGAGGCTAGGTGGCGCAGAGTGAGTGCCACCTTGAGCCCAGGTTCCAGGCTGGGCCGAAAGCTGGTGTTTGCCTTGGTCAACCTGGGTGTCAGGCGCTGCACAACTTCATCTAACATGGCTGGAGGCATCCTCATGAAGTTCTGGAACGCCTGAGTGTCTTCGTTCCTGAGCTCCACCATCAGCTTGTTGTACAGTCTGTCCTCTGCTCTTCTGGTGAACCATCTTCGGACCCAGACTCTTTTTGGCTGCCTCTTTTTCTTCTCGCAGTAGTGTTCACAGAGCCTGCAGATGGCTTCACACTGTTGCAGAACGATGGTGGCTGCCAAAAGGACTTTGTTACAATCCATGGTGGACATGACTGGATGCTGTGGAAGAGGAAGAGCCAGATGAAGGCTGCAGAGGTCTGCACCACTGGGCTGCTGTTCTGAAAGTGAGATGCAGGCGAGTTGCTCCCCCTTTTTATAGGCAGTATAGGTTTTCTGCTAGGCATCCTCCAGGCATCCTCTAGGCATCCTCTAGACATCCTTAATATCTGAGATAGGTCCCCTCTGCAAATGTTTTTTCTGCTTTAAACGCTTTGTTTCCATTCTGCATTCGCTAGGCATGTGCTAGGCATCCGTTCCGCATCCGTTCCACTTCCTCCCTGCGTCCGGGCGGATGGAGTTCCGCGGATACGTAGCGGACGCCTAGCGGATATAGCGGATGCGTAACGGATGCGTAGCGGATGCGTAGTGGATGCATAGCGGATGCGTAGCAGATGCAGAACGGACGAACTGGATACATTTTCCGTGCAAAAGTTTTAGGCAGCCTAAAACTTTCTGAGCGGATGAAATGTCAATAAACGGATGCTGGACAGATAGAGAGGAAGCCAAACGGAGGCAGTGAGTACATCGCGTTTTCGAACGGATGGCAAGGTTTTTTGTCCATTTTACATCCTCTTTGCATCCGTTGGTTCAGTGTGACATGGGCTTAAATTTTGTCCTTTTTGTTCCTCTGTATTTTGGAATCTGAGATAGAATTCTGATCTATCTATCTCCCATCTCAACATACCACTTTTATCTTGTTCAATCACCATTAATTTATTATCAATATCTCCAATCTTCTTATCTCTTTATCTTCTTCTTCAATTTTTTGGAATCTCTCATCATACTTCGACATCACTTGTTGGATGCTCTCCACTTTTTCATCAGTCTTCCCTGTTCTTTGTTCAATGTTCTCTCTTCTTTGTTCAATGTTCACTATTCTCTTTTCAATTTTCTCTGATCTTGCTTTAATATCTTGAATTCCTTGCATAATCATCTGCAGAGTCACTTTTTCTTGTTCCTTTTCTTGCTTTAACATTGTCTGTTTTGAACGTTGTCCTCCAGATGGTGGAGAGGAAGGAGTAGAAGTTGAAGAACCAGGAGCTGCAAATTTCCTACTCATTTTAAACAATTCAGAATCTTCAGGTTCTTCTAAGCCTTAATCCAATTGTGAAGTAGCCAATTATGATTCAAAGTAAAAATAAAAATGGTGAAGAGAAAAAAGCTTAATAATAATAATAAAAATAAAAAGGAGGCAAACAAGGTTTCTTCAGGTTCTTGTATACCTTAATCCAATCAGTAAAGAGAGGGACTTGAAAAAAAAACAAAAAGAAAAGGAAAAATTCTTCAGGTTCTTCAACACCTTAATCCAACTGAAGGGTCTCAAACAGAAAAAAACATAAAAATGAACCAAAAAAGTTAAAAAAAAAAAAAAAAGGAAAAATACCAGAAAAAAAAGAAAGCAAAAAGAAGACTTGAGGCTTTCCCTTTCAAATAAAAAGCAAATGTGGAAGTTGGACTTTCCCCCCCCGCCCAAAAAAAAGACAAAGATGAACTCCAAGAAGGCCAGTGGGGAAAAAAAAAAGAAATTCAATAAGGGTAGTCAGGAGGAATAGCACAGCTTAGAAAAAATAAAAAGGACACACTGCACTTTGTTTAATTAACCAAGGCTCTTATTATAACTCTTCTCCAAAGACTTATTGCCTTTCTTTTCATAAGCTTCAACACCACGCTTCAGCTGTTGATAGAAATCCAGAAAAGCACCTGCAATAAAAATCTCCCATGCTCTTTCCTTTATCTTATCAAATAGCAATGTCCTTGAAAAATATCTCAATTCTTTCTTTCTTTCTCAGCTTTCTCTCTCTTTGTATGATCACAGAAAATAAAGTATTTTCAAGCCTCTAGTTGGCAGTGTTACAAATTTTCTTTTACTCTCACTTCCCCCCCCCATCCCAACAAGACATAATAAAAATTAACCAAAAAAAAAAGAAAAATATTTTTTTAAAGAAAGAAATAAACTAAATAACTAAAGGGAGCCTCTAGCCTAGAATATTACAAAATTAAAAGGGAGAAGAAAAAATAGATATATATATAAAAAGACCAGTCCAGTTTCAAAAAACAAGATTGTATATAGAAAATCCAGCAATACAAAAAAACCCACAAAACTTTCCTTTGACGCTTCCGTTTAAAATCGCTGCTTGATCATTTCTGTCAAAAACTTTTACAGATTCCTTCTTTCCTTTAGGATGTCCTTTCAAGTATTAGAACAAAGAAAGTTCTCATCTAACCAGCACACTTTCTCTTTCTGCTTCTTCCATTTCGGAGCTGTCCCAACTTCAGCAGCTTTAATGGCTGCCTCTTTATCATTGGCAAGATGAGCTTCTCCCGGATCGACCAGGGACTTTGCAGTATCCCTGGGATCAGCAGGATGTGCTCTTCACTTTTGCCGTTTCTTCGGGATGGTTTAGGTCCAATAGGACCATCCAGGGGCAAAGATATCGGCTGCGATCTCAGACCTCTGAGATCGCATGCCGTATTGTCACGATGCCAGCTCCGCCCTCCCAGGCTTCAAAACAATTTTTGATGTTCTCTTTGAAAATGTTCTCTTTGAAAATGGTGGCTATATGTGAAAGATCACATTGTGGAAACTGACTTCTTCTTCATTTAAACTTGCAACTTGCACAAGAGTAGTTTGTGATCTGTTCACAATCAGCAACTGGCTATGTTTTTGATGGATACCATCTTTACTATGATATATTGCAACCATGATATGTGAAAATAAAACATTTTGTTATATGTTATCTTGAACACTTTTAAAAATGAAACACAACATAATTCAAAATTCAGCTACAGTTCGAAGGATTCAACATTTCTTATTTTACAAATTATTTGCACAAAGCCACAGACTAAATCATCACAAGAGGTGGCCAGCCTGACTTTTCATTTAGTTCACTGTTTTCAGTACATATTTCATAAAATATATTAGTATTGGGGGTAGTTAAGTATTTTAATAGACAAAAATACTACTTTACATACCTTACAACTATGGTGCTTGGGAGAGTTACATATCATACTGTTAAGTTTCATTGGAATTTTAAAAGTATTTTTATTGTTTTAATATACAAAGAGGGATTAACAAAATAAAATGTAATAAATAAGCAGGAAAAAGGAGACAAAGAAACTACCCAGAAATATTAAATATAAAGAAAGACATTCAACGGAATTTTCAAACACAACATTTGACCTTTATTACATAGAATGATATTGTTGTCTTTTCCTTTACATCATAAAAACATGAAAGATATAATTGATCTAAGATTGTGAAAGTGAATGAACACACATACACACAACACAGACAGATATAGATATAAATATAGATACAGATATAACATGTTTTTCCCAAAATAAGACCTCATCATATTTTCTTTTGACCTCCAAAATAAGCACCAGGGATATCTTAATTCCCCCCACCCCACCCTCAGGGTAGCTCAGCATCCCAGAAAAGCTGAAAATGGTGCTTCAGCTCTAGTCTTTGCTGCCAGAAAAGGCATTGCTGGTTCTCTCTGAGCATGCTTGAGGCCAGCAACCAGGTGCGGTTGGAGCACAGCTGCAGCTTCTTCCTGTTTAAGCTTTGCCCTCAGTCTTTGTGAGGCTCATTGTGTCAATGCAGCCTCTCGCAGCAGTTAAAAAAAGTTTTTTAAAAATGGTTTTTTTTAAAAAAAAAAACAGGGTTTTTTTACTGCACACGGGTGAAAATCCCTTCCTCATTCTCCCCCACCCACCCCTTCCTTTGCTGCCCTGGCCCAGACCAAAGTTTTTTTTACTTTTACTCCAAAGTAAAAAAAACCCATTTTTTTAAAAAAAATGGGGTTTTTTTCCTGCGCATGCGCAAAAATCCCTTCCTCATTCTCCCCCCCATCCTTTCACTGTCCTGACCCCCACCCTTATCCACCACTCAAAGTAAAAAAAAAACTGTTTTTTTTTTTAAAAAGCCAGGGTTTTTTTTACTGTGCACTCACGTAAGTCCCTTCCTCATTCTCCCCCACCCGCCTCGCCCCCCCCCACTTATAGTGTCCATGCGCTAATTACAAAAATTTTCCCCCTCGGTGCTATCACTCACACCAGCACCACCAGCAGCAGCTGCCCAGCCAGCCAGCTGCTGAGCCAACCAGCCATTGCTGCCTGCCTTCTGCCACCCTGCTGAGTGAGTGAGGACAAGCTGCAGCCGCAGTTACCAACACTGCTAATCATCCTCACCCGGCTGGCCTGCCTCCCAGACCTGCCTTGCCCAGCCTGCATCCTGAGTCCGACCTGCCTGCCTTACCTTAAAGAAAATGCAAGTCTCAGCTGCCACTGCTTCTGCTAGCCATCCTCGCCTGCCCTGACTGCCTATCCCATCAGCCTCCGAAGATGTGGATTGGTAAGTACTGACCTCCAACTCAGTCACTTACCTACCTCCACCAGTACTGGTCAATTTCCAACTCCCAGGATGCCCACCAACCTTGCTAACACTCCCTGACTCACCCGCCCCCATTTTCCCTTGCCTGTGGCCCTCCATTGTTGCTGCCTTGCCTTCCCACCACTGATTGGTAGTGAAGAAGCAAAGCAGCAGCTCTTGCTGGTCTGGTCCCCTACCTCCCCTTGCTGCCGCTGCCAACCAACTCCCAGGCCCGATGCCGCTGCCTTGCCCACATGGAGGCCAGCATCTTGGCTAGGCTGCCAGCGCCAGACCACCAACTTCCCTTGCCCACTGCGGCCCAAGGGTTGCTGCCTTGCCTTCCCACCACTGATTGATAGTGAGGAGGCAAAGCAGCAGCTCCTGCTGGCCCAGTTCTCTACCTCCTCTTGCTGCTGCTAGCTGACTCCCAGGCCGGGCACCGCTGCCTCGCCCATATCGACCACCATCTTGGCTAGGCCGCCGGCACCAGCCCACCATCTTTCCTTGCCCGCCGCAGCCCAAGGGTTGCTGCCTTGCCTTCCCACCACCAATTGGTAGTGAGGAGGCAAAGCAGAAAGTCCTGCTGGGCCTGTCCCTTACCTCCTGCCACCACTGCTGCCACCAGCCCAGTTGAGAGCCAACTCCTGTGTTCATCCTCGCCACAGCAAGCTAGAAGACTGAGGAGGACCCCAGCATAGTTGGCTAGCCAACTTGCCTGTCTCCTTTTTGGTAAGTTGCTTTTGTATATTTATGTATTTATTTTTTTCTGTCTGTTTTTGTTTTTATTAATCATAAGAACAAAACAGATACTAAAGAAATAAATAAACACATAAATAAAAATTATTTTATTATTCATCCTGATCTTTCTTCTTTGCTTAAAGAAACATCAAGATGAATAGTAAAATCATTTTTATGTGTTTATTTATTTCTTTAGTATCTGTTTTGTTTTTATGATTAATAAAAACAAAAACAGATAGTAAAAAAATATATAAATACATAAATAAAGAAAAGCAACTTACCAAAAGGAACAGGCAACTTCTTGTTACATTGATGTTATACATTGTATGTTTCTGCTTCAATCAATAGCAATAGCAACATCATCGTAACAAGAAGTTGCATGTATACATAAATGGATTTTTTTTTATTTTTTTAATAAAAGTGTTTTATTTTTTTAAAACATAAACAAAACAATCATCAACATAAACCATCTTCAGTTACATAGTGTGTTGGTTGGTACAAATCACTTGTGCACAATCTCTGCAGTTTTTGCCTTCCAATTTGCATTAATCCTTATATCATAAATCCACTATATATATTTATATTACTATTATTAATTACTTACTACACTACTAATATTACATCATTTGATGTGAGCAAATCACCATTTCATCATCACCAATCTATTCTACAACAATATATCCTTACTTTACCTTACCTCTGTAATTATAAAATATTTCATAAATGAAAAAGTAAAGCAGAAAAAATATCAATAAGTACAGCAGTGTAATAGAAAAATTATTTAAATTTCTTTGTATTGACTTATTTCTAATTTTGTTAATTATATCAACATGTTTATAATTATCAACCTTCTATATTTAATTCATACATAGCAATGATCATTCTCCACCTAATTTCTACCTCTTATCTCTATCAATTTCTCCACATTGTAATTTTTTAATTTCATTTTCATCTATGGGGATCTCTTCGTTTTTCCACTATTGCACAAACAATTCTAGCTGCGTAACATTAAATATGTATTAAATATATATGTCCTTTATGTGGGTACCAACAAAATATTTCTGGTTTTAAAATTTAAATCTACATGTTGCTTTACCATTTTTGCTAACCTGGACACTATATCCTCTTGAATAGCTACACTAGCTGTGCCCAATATTAAATTCATATATTCCAGTTTTATAAAATGAGGAATAAATGTCAGAAAAAGAATTCAATATTGTCCTGTGAATGTGCCTATCAATTCCACTTGTAATCTAACTTCTTAGATAATTTTGTACTATTATCTTTTTTTTTTGTACTATATATATCTGCATAAGGCTGTAAAAAACTTCAGTATATTTTTAAGCTGCATTCTAAAAAGGTTAGGTGACCAAACATGGCTTCCCCTGGCTTCTCTCTCTCTGCTATAGAGAGAACATTCCATTAGGGACTGTTGGTCCAGGTAAGTAGTCTTGGCTAGGAAAGATTTTTGTGCCACCACTGGCACAAAATAACAAAACTCCCTTGGTTTGTTAATAGTATTTCCATTTCAAGTGTTTCTTTTTCAATTAATCAATTGTAATTATGAAAATATCAGCCATTCTTTTATATACACAGTGCAACATCTTTTTTTTTTTACACAAATTTTATTCAATTTTTCACATAAAAACAAAAAGCTCTTTTTAGTGGACAACATATTTTTGGGTCATCACTTTTACATAAAAATATGACAATAGTTATATATTCATATATACATACTTAATTCTATTATTACCTTTTCCATTCCAAACTTTCAGAAAGGAGAGAAACAAGCAAATTAATCCTAATCTCTTACATTAATCTCAATCAAAACATCTTTTCATTTCATTTCAATTATTTCAAATATAATCCTTTAATATTTATTTAAAAAATAAATATAATCAATATATATTCGCCTAATAATAATAAGTTACCAATGTATCTCCTTCCTTTTAATAGTCTGTATTAGTTTATTAATTTAAGTAGTTCTTTAATCTGTCATATTTTCTTTCCATCACACATTCTTTCTATAGACTCTAAATTAATACAAGTTTAAACACAAAAGAAAAAGAAACAAGAATAGGTTTCCCCCCTTTTACTGCTTTGAGTGTGACACCTCAGTGGTTAAAATATATCTTTATTCCCTTGTCTTAATTCCCAATAAACCATTATTTTTAAGTAGTTACAATAATAATCATTACATCTTTTCATTTGGATTCTGCAACATATTTCCCCCCCTTAATTTTATTTCTAATTTCAAAAAAATAAAAGGAAAAAAATTGACTATTCAATTTCTGGTCACTGATATTGACCTCATTTTTAAACATCTTCACATTCATTTCAATTATTACAACTTCTTCAAAAAACCTTAACTTTTCTTTTAAGAATAAAAACTAAAAATGTATATTCATCTAATAAGAGTTATCAGTATCTATCCCTCCTTTAATAATCTATATTACCCTATTTTCTAATTTTTTTTAATTGCAAATATATTCTTGTTACCCCTTGTCACCCTGCAGAATCCCCTTTTTAATTTATCAACCATTATCTCTGAAAAATTATTTCTTTTCATCATTTTACTATTTCCATATTTCTTTATTTCATGCACCTGTTTCTTACTGCCTCTCCTCCCCCTCTTTTTCCTATATCTTTTCTCATTCTGGTTTATATCCCTCTCTTTCTTGATATCTTCCTTTCCCCTTTTCTGCTAGATCTTTCTATCTCTCCCAATTTCACAGGTATTCCCCTTTTTGATTACCTTCTTAAATCTCAACTTTTTAGCCTTCCTTCTTTCCGCTCATCTTTGTAGTATTCTTTGTGTTAATTGTCTATTTAAGATGGCTTCTCCTTGAATCGACTCCTCCTTCTCTGAAGTTTTCTTCTTGTTCTTCAATCACCATTTCCATTTCTTCTAACACAGAGCAAAGTGATTCGGCTCTTTCCTATAGTAATTATCTCATATTTCTAAGTTCCATTTTTAATTCCCGAAGAGATATCATCATTACACACTCTTATATTTTATGCCTGTTTATTGCCAAAATATTTTAGTTCAATTTAATTAAATCTTTTGTTCTGGCTTCTTCTTTCCTGGTTTGAAGCCCCACTTAGCTGTCAAAATTATTTTCTTTTTTTTTTTTCCTGTCCCTTTGTATTTTTGCTGCTCACTTTTCTTTTCTTAAAAGTTCAATGTTACCTTAATCCCAGGGTACTTTTTGTTTAGTTGTTTTGCCCAATTGTCCTGGTTCAGATGTTATCCACCTCTTTCTTCCCTCCTGAACAAATCTTAGTCCAGCTGAGTCCTCCTCTTTGAGGTGGCCATTTTGGACCACCGCTTCAGTTGTCTTCAGGGGAAAAATGACCAAGCCCAGGAGGGGAGATGTGGCTCACCTCAACCTGGCTCACAGCTTCCCCTTACTCCACCACCCCTCCAAGGCAGCTTCAGCCCCTAATCGCAATGATCCAACGAAAGAGCATGGACCATAGCCGCGGACAGTCACAATCTATGGTTCATCAGCGAGGAGAGCTCAACCCAGAAGTCCCAGTGCAACATCTTTTTTATAGATTGTCATTTTCTAATCCACTTTCAGTTCTGTCTCATTCTTGTCTGGTGAAACTTGTTCCTCTTCCATAACATCTTTTAAACACTAACTAGCTATAGTGTCAGGGACTTTTAAAAGTAACTGAATATTACTGATCTCCATTCCTCACCTGCTTTCTTTGCTTGCCACTGCCTTCACCACTCAACTTACAACAGTCGAGTCCAAACCACTGTTGATTTTTTTTGCAGCATATTGCCAAGATGAAAAGGCAAATGAATTTGTCTGCTTTCTTTTGCAAGAATAACAAAAGGAGATCCAGAAGAGTCACAACCACAACCATTGGAGTCTGAGGAAAGCAGAACCAGCACATCATCTATCAAAGAAAGCAGAGCCAGCACATCATCCACACCATGACCAGAGGAAGGAGCCAGCACATCATCAGGTACTGGAAGAGCTGAATCAGACATTGAAGGGAACCTTCCTGACTGCTGCACACTGCAGCAATACAATAATTTTAGGTAAAAATATGATGGACTGGATGTTTCCCAGAAAAAATTAGGTTGAAAGTATTGCAGAAGATTTGAGATTTCAACCAAAGAAAAAAGTGTTCATGGAGCTAAGGAGTGGAAGAATTACTAAATTGAACCATCAGGAAGAAGTAAAGAACTCCAACAAGCTTCCCTCAGAAAGAAATTGAAGGAGCATTTCTCATCTAAGGCTCACAGCATCTGTACAGAGAAGTTAAAGCAATGTGAGGAGGATGCCATAAGCAAAGGACTGGAGAACATGAGTGAGAAATATCTGGGTAGTACATGTAGTGTTTATTACAGTTTATAGTCTGGCACAAACATGCAGACCATTTTCATATACAGAAGATCTGATTGAGTTACAAAAAAGAAATGGTGTACATTTGGGAGCAGGGTTGCATTCACATAGAACTGCAGTTGCAATAGTAGATTTCATTATAAAAGATATCAGGAAACATTTATTTACCAAAATTATTGAGAAAACTCACAAAATCTGTTTGATAATTGATGAAGCCTCATCAATATCTTCCAAACCAAGTTCTTATACTGTATTTAAACATTGAGAGTCCAGCTTTCTCACCAACAATTTTCCTTGAACTAGTACAATTAGATAAACAAGATGCAGAGACGATATATTGTTCAGTTATAGAAAGTTTGAATAAAGTTGGGTTTAATAGAAACTATCTGGAGAAACATTTAATTGGATTTTGCTCTGATGGAGGCAGCGTTATGGTTGGGAGAAAATTTGGGGTAAGCACTAGCCAAAGAGTTTCCAAATATTATAATATGGCACGATTTAAACCATCGTTTGCAACTTGTTTTAGATGATTCTATTAGGAAAATAAAGCAAATCAATCATTTTCAAATTTTCATTGATAAAATATACAATTCCTTGCAGCATTAAAAAGGCTAGAGATATTATTAAAACTATTGCAGTCAGTTCAGCAGAGGTGGAAAAGGGATTCTCGCAGATGAACATAATATGTTCAGAAGGCAGAAGTCGCCTTACAGTTTCCAATATTACAAACCTCCTGACCATCAGTCAAATTGGTTTACCTGTGCAAGAATGGGACCCTGTTCCTATAGTAAAGAAGTGGTTACAGGCACATCATCACACAGCTGATGATGCTTGTGTTAAACACAAGAAAACTGTAGCTCAGGATGATAATAGAAAAGCAATTTGGGATTACTTTAAATAAGTTTTGTTTTTTTAAAAGTTTTGTTATGCAATAGTTTTTGATTAATATTTTAAAATGTAACAGTATAGTTTTGTGTACCTTTTTATTATTTAAGCATTAAAGACATGACATAATAAACTACCTTTTTGATTTGGTATATCTTTTTTAATACTTAGTTATTAGGGCAAAGACGTGATATTGAGTTGGCCTCGCCCAGCCCTCTGCAGCCCTACCCGTAGCTGCCCGCGCCTCGCCTTGCCCTCTCCAGGGTTCACCAGGCCTTGGAAACTGGCAAAAAGCATTTGCTAAGCAATTGGCCACTAAGTGAGCACATGGTCATTAAGTGAGGACCACTTAAATTTCGGTTGCCAGCCACATGGCCATTTGCCCGGACCTTGCCCGGGCCTCCCCAGGCCTTGGAAACTGGCAAAAAGCACTTGCTAAGCAATTGGCCACTAAGCGAGGACATGGTCATTAAGTGAGGACCACTTAAATTTGGGTTGCCAGCCAAATGGGCCACTGTAACCCTTACTAGGTAACATCATCAGTGCTGGAAGGACTAGCACCAATGATGTTACCTAGTTAGGGCAATGAAACTTTTATAAGAAAATAAGCAAACTCAGAGCGCACTAAGCATCCCTCATTTTAATCTTGAGCTACAAATATTCTCCTTTATTAGACATATAGTTAAACTTACAGGTAAGTTAGCTCATAAATGAATTTTGATAGTGCTAGGGTTTTATTTATATAATGCTACAAAGTGCTTCTCAGGGTATTTCTAGTGTAGAAAATCTCTATTTCTAGGAGGATGAAAGTAGGGTTAGGGTTAAGCTTCCTTGAGTTCTAAGTTTATATTTAAGGTTAGGATTAGCTTCTGCACAATTTTTAAACACAGTAGTTGTCCCAGGAATGTGTCAGGATAAATATTTCTTGACGGGGTAATTTTTAATATTAAAACTTTTTCCTGGTAGTATGGGCACCTAACATTCAATTTGGTATGAAAGTTAACTTTATCAACAATTTCTCTATTAGTCATGTGTTTATGTTATATGGATATTGCTTATCTTGCTAACCTTTATGGTAAAATATTTTTATTGGTATTAGAATGAAAGTCACAAAAGGTTAGCCTTTCTCAAGGGCCTTGGTTTATTTCAGTGTGAAATAATTTTAGAGCAGTATTAAAATTTAAATTGACTAGCTTTATGACAGTACTAAAACTCAAATAAAATTTTAAACTTTTAAAAACTTTTTAAAATATTTCATACATTTTTTGGTTTTAAAGCTTTTTGGCAACTTTTTGTTCTTCATTACTGATCTAAATTTTAAGAAATATTATCTGGAAAGAAGATCATAGAAGAGAGTTCCAAATGGCATCTGTTGAATTAATGAATGTCTATCAATTAAGATTCCTATCTCTGTGTCTTCTCTATGTGAGCCATAGCCTCAGCTGCCAATTAAAATTCTAGTCTTCACTTGTAAGGATCGACTGATGCCCTCTTCACAGCTTATGCTATAATTTTTATTTATGCATTTTTATTGCAAATTCACTTTAAAGTTTGTTGGTTTGGTCCTGAACCATAAATTTATCAATAAAATACATGCTAGAGATTTTATATTCATAACAATTGTTCAGATGTTAGAAATTCAGTAGTGTTCATGCCAAATAAAATATCTTTTAAAAGATCAGCTCAGTTTCTGATAACTACTCAGGGTTTGCCTTCCCATCTAGGTATTTGCTCAATTTCCCTTATAGCTTTGGGATTTCCTAAAGATCTTCCATCAATAAAGAAATAAAACTTTCCATACATCTGGGTTATTTCCTCTTCCTCTGAATCAGGAGCAGAGAATACTCTTCACTGCAGGCAGTAAGCAGGGCAAAATCAGCAGAGCAGAATTTTTTTATTTTGTTGGTCTAGGGGAGGTAAATTCCCTCTTTCAGTTGTGTTAAACTTGGAAACAGATGCTGCTCTGTGTTGGCACTGTGCTGGGAAGCCTGCTGGTATCTTATTTCATTTTAAACTAGAAGAAGATTTAAAACCTAGGTTCAGTGAGGAGCTTGACAGGCACAAAGGGAAGGATATGTAGGCATGTTGGTACCTTCGGGACACTGGGTTGGCTATGTCTGCAAAACATCTTTGTTTCTTCTTTATATTATCTTTCTGCTTCTTTCTACCCAGGGGTGGAAAAAATCTCAGCAACCAGTTCTCTGCCCAGTTTCTGGGTGAGCGTGGCCTCCCGGAATGTCTGGGAGAGCCATTTTTCATCTTCCCCAGTGTCTGGAGGCCTCCCTCAGGCCTCTGAGAGGGTGAAAACAGCCTCCCCCTGGCTCTGGAGGGCCTCTGGAAGCTGGAAACAGGCTCATTTCCAAACTTCCAGAAGTTTTGGTTTCACCCTCCCAGAGCCTCTGCGTGGACCCTGCACTTACTTACATCCAAAATTGGCTGTGTGGAGACTCCTGGGAGGGGACAGGACGGGTGGGCAGGACCAGCCAGTCAGTTCAACTACTGGTTCGGCAAACCAGATGTAAATTTAACATCCAGTCCACCCGAACCTGGTCGAACAGGCTGAATCCCACTCCTGTTTCTACCCTATAGTTCAAAAAGCTAATTATATTTACATTTTAGATGTTTCTGTTGTCCTATAAATTTTTCCCTTTCTATGGCGAAGTTAATATTTTCTTGTTACCCAGCTGGCAAAAGAAAAGCAAACTGAACTTACATCATTGGATGATTAGGGGTTCCCAAATGGTGGAGGCTAATTTACAGAACCATTCTGTCCTAGCTTGCATTGCAGGGCTGATATACCTATTCTTGCAGCCTCTTTAGCTCTTTCAATTTACACTGGTAGAGGCAGAGACACCTTGCCCAGGAATAACATAGAACATGGATTCAGATGTCCACCTTCAGATTCCTGCCTGCCAATGCTTTAAAATCAATCAATTGTTCCCTCTTATCCTGAGATCCTGAGTGTCTCTCATGTATTGTAACTTCATTACAGTGTCTTCATTCTATTTTAGTTACTGCAGCATAAAAGTATTCAGTAATAGTACTATCCTCAGCCAGCTGGCATAAATGAATAGAATTACAACATACTTTCTATATAATTAATCAAATAAGCGCCTTTTATTGGGATTGCAACTCTAGTATTCATAAATCAAAGTAATGGCTAAAACATATTTAATCTTACAAAATGGATGTGGCATTTTGTACAATCGTTATGCTGAAAAGTAGATCAATGTGTAATTGACAAATAATTCATCAAAAAGCAGGTAAACAGTATGTTCTCTCTATAAAATAGAAAACTTGAAAAAAGATTCGGTATTCCATCATTTTGTGTAATTTAATTAGGCATTGAAGTTTTAATTGTCCCTTCCTAAAATAATATTTGCTCAACTTTTAAATGCAGACCACAAATAACAACCTTAAAAAAACCTGATCGATTGTGTTGTAGTCAACTCATAGTTGCATTTCATCCCACTATACCTAATATTATAAGCACACTATTGTCTTTTCAATCTGCTATTCCAAATCCATTTGATTAGGCAAAGGAAGCATATTTGTTGGGAAAATGTGCAAAAGTCTATTATCATTGTCCCATTCTCCAATATTAGAAACGTATCCTGTGAAGCATCCTAGAAATCATTCCTAAAATCAAACCTAGTTGGTTGGAACTTGGCAAAAATATTCAATGCAATGTTAATTTTTTAAAGAGTCAGGTAATAGATACTAAATAAATAATGAACAGAAAATCTCTTAGAACCATCCTCATAATGTATTTGGAAGGTAATCAATTTTCTTAAGGGGTTTAATGCATTACATGCCTTGCACAAGATGGAACCTCGTCGTGCATTTCAAATTAACATATATCTAAGGTCAAGGCTTGTACACTATTTTTTTTCATTCACTCCGCATTGCTGCACCATTTGGCAGCCTGTCATTATCAGCCAGTCACTCTGAAGCAACATAGAGAATGCAGTATTTGTTCTTAAGTGACCTTTGTCTCTTGATATTAATAAGGCAAACAATTCTCCCTGTACCTTACATTCATCTTCATCAAAAGTTCATCACAGATGGGACTTCCAGGAAAGAAACTGGAAAGTGATGTCTGCAGCAAAATAAAGAACCAGTGAATAGACCAGCAAAGAGAGGACTTGAAATCCTCTGCAAGTGCTCCATATAGTTGCTCAGCATGAGGAGACCACAAGACAGAAGTCTCTGATGGGTTTAGAGCTCTGAGAGGCATGGGAATAGCCATCTTTTTACTCAAAACATTGTTATTCAAAAGGACATTGAGTTCACATACTTTTCTAATTACCTCTGGAAATTTGCTTATTAAAAAGGAACCTTCAGATGGACAACCTTTACATATTCCCTCAGACCTCAGTGAAAGATGTTTTTAATAGTTTGTGTTATGTCATGGGAAAAAGAGGCTCAAGACCAGTATGACTTTCAGCTCTTTATTTAGTTCCTGAAATCTGTCTGACTGCGGAGCCATGGCAGCCGCTTTTATAGCGGCTGCTCGTGGCTCGCGGCTAATGACGGCTCCTTGAATCTCCCGCTGCTCAGGCGGACCAATCACAGGGCGGCAATTGCGGACCAATCACAGTAGCGTTGAAGAACTAATCACAGTGTAGTATTGGTGGACCAATCAGGAAACGGTATTACAAGTATGCTAATATAGAACACCCCTCCCCACTTGGTTTAGTCCAACCTACGTTACGCAGTCACGGAAGTAGGCGGGGCTTTTATGGTGTCTACTTGACCTGCACAGCTCAGTTGCATTGTTGTCTTCGGCCAGTTCGGATGGGATTGCTGTTTCTCCCATCCTTCTTCGTGGAACCTCCTGGAAGGTGGAGTCAGCCATGCCGCTCCCACCTGGCCTATCTGGGCTGGAAGAGTCAGTTCAGCTGCTCCCTTCCAGAGTGGCTTTGTGTTGGTTTTCCGCTGCCTGTTTCTTTCTACTGAAGTCATCTCCAGGTAAGTAATTGTGGTGTCTTTCTGGGGCTACTGGTGATGTTGGTTGGTGGGTTGTTGTTAGGGTTTGTTGTGATGTTTCTTGTTCTAGTGGAGGGTCTCCCCCTCCCCTCTTATTCATGTTTGAGGGGTCTCCACCCTCTCTGGTCTGGTTATTATTATTTTTTAATGTTTGATGTGGTTCTGGCATGTGTGTGTGTTCTTTTCCTTTGCACCTGGGTTTGTTAGTGTTTCTAGTGTTTGTGATCTCAGTTGATCTATGTGTCTCCTCCAGTTTCTTCTGTTCTCTGTTTCTAGTCTGTATCACCGGGGTCCTGTTATCTGGATTACTGTTGCCAGTATCCAAAGTGGGTGCCCCGTGAGATTTTTTTGCGTAGACCAGGTCCCCTGTTCCGAATGTGCAGTGCTTACTGGAGGAGTCTGCTGGTTTTTCAGGGCTGTAAGTGGGGTGTAATCTATCCAGATGCGATCTTAATTTTCTGCCCATCAATAGTTCTGCTGGGCTTTTATTCATTGTGGTGTTAGGTGTGATGTGTTGTATAGTTAGCATTTTGCAGATTTTTTCTTGTATGTCCCCCGTGTCTAGTTTCTCTATAGTCTCTTTCATATACCAAACCATGCGTTCCGCCCATCCGTTTGTAGCCGGCCAACCCAGCGCTGTCAAGGCATGCCTTATGCCATGTTCAGCAAGGAAGTTTTCAAATGTCAATGCCATGAACTGCGGTCCATTGTCTGAAACCAATAGATCCAGCAACCCATGTGTTGTGAACAGCTTCCTCAACTGTCTGATGACGGCTTCTGTTGTTGTGGAGTTCATGACGCTTACCTCCAACCAATTTGAGTAAGCGTCTACTATTATTAAAAATGTGTGTCCTTTTGTCGGCCTTACGAAATCTATGTGTATTCTCGACCAGGGTCTCCTCGGTGTTTCCCAGTCGAGCACAGGTGCAGCAGGGGGTGTAAGTCTGGATTTTTGGCATTGCGTGCATGTTTCCACCCATCTCCCAATAACCTTATCCATCCCTGGCCACCATACATAACTCCTGGCCAGAGATTTCATTCTTACAATACCCGGGTGTCCTTCATGCAAGATATACAGTACTTGTTCTTAGAGTATTTCCGGTATGACTACCCGATCCCCCCCATAGTGTACAACCTTTTAAAACCGAGAGTTCTGTCTGTCTGTGTTTCAGAATGGTTTAAAAGTCTTGTCCATCTCATTTTCTAGTCACCCTTTTCCTACCCAGTTTAAAATCCACTCCATCTTTTTGTCTCTTGCGGTTTCTTTCACAATGTCTGCTGCGCTTATGGGTAGGTTTGGTAGTGTCTCAATTTGTAGCATGGATGTGGTTGATGCCCGGTCACTTCCCATTTCAGGCAGGGGAGAACGGCTCAGGGCGTCAGCGTGTGATATGTCCTTCCCTGGCCGGTGGATTAATTTGTAACTGTATGCGGCAAGGAACTCGGACCACCCCGTCATTCGTGGTGACAGTATGTTTGGGGTGGCCTTGTTTCCTGCTAGTATTCCCAAGAGTGGCTTGTGATCTGTAATTAGTGAGAAAGTCCTGCCATAGAGGTATTCATGGAATCGCTTGACTCCAGTTATCGCTGCTAGCGCCTCTCCGTCCAATTGGCTGTAGTTTCTCTCTGCTTTAGATAGGGTTTTGGACTAGAACGCAATTGGCACTTCTCTCCCATCTGGTAGTGTGTGGCTGAGTACAGCTCCGACGCTGAATGGAGATGCGTTGCAGGTAACTGTCAGTGGCAGGGTTTTGCTGTATTGAATTAACACAGATTCGGACATCAGCAAGTCTTTTATTTCCTGAAACATGGCTTCTTCATGTCGCCCCCAGGTCCAGGTAGCTGTCTTATCCAGCAATCTGTGTAATGGTTCCACCGTCATTGCCTTCTGTGGCAGAAAGACATTATAGAAGTTAATGAGTCCCAAAAATGCTTGCAGGTCTATTTTATTTTTGGGTCTGGGAGCTTATTTTATTGCTTTGATTTTCTGGTCCATGGGGTGGATTCCTTCTTTATCTATTAGGTACCCCAGGAATTCAACTTTAGGGGTGGCTAGCTGGCATTTTTCTTTTTTTTTACTTTGAATCCCGCCTCTTGAAATCTTTGTAAGACTTCCCTGAGGTGGCTTTCCAGTTGGTTCTTGTCACTAGCTGATACCAGCACATCATCAAAGTAGAACCACCATAAAAGGAACTACCCCTTTTATTCCTTGTAATAGGCGCTCCATCAAGCTTTGGCACACCCCTGGGGCCACGCTGACTCCAAATTGCAGTCTTTTGCATCTGAATGCCCCCCTGTGAGTCACAATTGTTTGTGCCTCCACTGTTTCAGGGTCAACTGACAATTGCTGGTATGCTTGTGCAAGGTCGAGCTTCGCAAAGATCTTTCCTCCCCCCAATGAATGTAACAGATGTTGTACCATCGGAACGGGGTATGCACTTTGTTGTAGTGCGTGGTTGAGGGTGGCCTTATAGTCTCCGCGGATGCGCACAGACCCATCTGGCTCAATCGGAGTCACAATTGGGGTTTCCCACCTTGCGTGGTCTATTTGTTCCAGTACCCCCTATGCGATGAGTTTATCCAATTGCTCATCGATCTTTGGTTTTAATGCGAAAGGGACTCGCCTGGCCTTTAACCTGATTGGGGCTATGTTCAGGTTCAAATTAAATGAGATAGGGGACCCTTGGTACTTGCCTAGTTTTCCATCGAACATGTCCTGGAAATCCCTCATCAGGCTCTCCTCCCAGTCTGTTTCAGTGACGCTGTTGATTCTGGTCACTCCGATTCCCAGGGGCACGAACCATTCAAGTCCCAGTAGGCTTGGGCGGTCTATGATTGTTAATGGAAGAATTTCCATGTGCTTTCTGAAGTTAACTTGGAAATGTCTGAGTCCGACAGCAGGGATCCTGTTCCCTTGGCAGTCCTTCAGGGTTAGTTTTTGGCTTTCTAGTTCCTTTCTTCATATGCTTGGTATCAGTCTCTTAAGTGTGTTCCATGATACCATAGACAGGTATGAGCCGGAGACCACCTCCATCTCGCATTGTTGGCCTTCAATGTTGACTTGCACATGTACCTTTCGGGCATTGGTTGCGCTTGAATGCCCGATGGTTATAGTTTGGTGTGTCTCTTCCTTCCGGTAGGTTTTGTTGAGTCGATTGCTTTTGTTTTCTTGGCTCCAACGGCTCCCTGCCTGTCTTTCTCTCGTTCTGGGGAAAGTGCTGTCTCTTCGTGTGGGGCTGTAGCTCTTTCGGTTCCAGCAAATATATTGGATATTTCCGGCAAATATTTCTTGCTATATGTCCCCGTCTCTCGCAGTGCTGGCAAACCGCATCAAGGAAACAGCACTCAGAAAGGGGGTGGTCTCCTTCGCACCCAGCACACTGGAACCCCGACTTATGTTCTCTCCTCTCCCGTCTGTTTCGTTCCGATTGGAGTCTGTGTATTTCTTCTTCCTCATCGTCGGTCTTAGACAAGGACTCGATATCTTCATGGTGCATGGTGGTGGTGGTGGTGGCCTTGTGGGTGCCCTCTGGTTTCTTCTCCTGGGGTTGGCTTGTCTCTGCCGGTGTTTCCTGGGTTGCTGTATTCATTAGCCGCTTGGTGGCTGCTGATTTTTTCGTGGCTTTGGCTGCAGTGGCCTCAGCGATGGCCTCGGTAACTGTGATATTTGGTCAGGTCAGCAGTTGGCTCTGCAAGGTGAGGTCTTTCAGTCCTAGGACCATGCAGTCTCTCATTGCTTCATCCATGTTGAGGAACTTGCACGCCCCTCCAATGTCTCCTAGAGCTGCAACGAAATCCCCAATGCTTTCACCTTCTTTCTGGTCCTGTTTATAGAATTCATGTCTCCAGATAAGGCTGGAGACGGTCGGCGCATAATGAGCCCTCAGTATTCTGTCCAAATCTGGCCAGGCCATTTGCTTTACGTCTTGAGGTTTAGCCAATGCCTTGGCCATCTTGAACACTGTGGGCCCACAGTGTGTCAGGAACACGGCTCTCTTCCTGTTGTCTGAGATCCCCTGTAACTCATTGTTCTCGAGGGACATGAAGAATCTGTCGATGTATGATTCCCAGTCCTCCGTCGCTGGGTTGAACGGTGCGGGTGGCAAGTTGCTGCCAGCCATTTCGTCTTCGCTTGGTTCTCGTTGCCATGTGCTCAATTGGTCTCCTTTGTCTCAATATCCCATCCTCATCACCAGTGTTATGTCGTAGGAAAAAGAGGCTCGAGACCAGTATGACTTTCAGCTCTTTATTTAGTTCCTGAAATCTGTCTGACTGCGGAGCCGCAGCAGCCTCTTTTATAGTGGCTGCTTGCGGCTCGCGGCCAATGACAGCTCCTTGAATCTCCCGCCGCTCAGGCGGACCAATCACAGGGTGGCAATTGCAGACCAATCACAGTAGTGTTGAAGAACCAATCACAGTGTAGTATTGGTGGACCAATCAGGAAACGGTATTACAAGTATGCTAATATAGAACAGTTTTTAATTAATTTAATGTAAGGTACCAGAAGTTTCCCCATGCCACTGAGATGCCAAAGATAGTGAGACTCGAGACGAGGCTTGCAAAAAGAAGCAGACTGTATTTATGGCCAAAACAAAATACTGGGTAAACTATATCCAGAATATACAGATACAGTGCATGTGAGGAATAGCCACATCTTGGGGAAAATATGGCTTGTTTTTATAGGCACTAGCTTAGTTCCCAATTCTGGCCTCCTAACTTTCTGCAAAAGATAGATGCTTCAGTGTTATCTCATCCTTCCTTTGTTCTCCCAATTAGTTAATTAGCCACTTTGGCCCCCTGTTGCTACGCAGAACTAACAACACAGATCAAAGGTGTGTGAACTGCCCTTTTGAGATACATGACAGATATAAGACAATCACTCACGTACTGGTTTTGCAAATGGGCCTAAAAGTAGATTTCATTCCTTGTTCAGTCCAATTTAAGAGTTTCTTCATTTGCACTCCATCCATTTACCTATCAAATCATCACTTTCAACCGTCTAGTAAACACCTAAAGCTGTCACACTCCTATATATTTCACACAGAGATTCAATTAAAACTTCATTCAGAGACATCTATAACTGGTTTTATAGTTTTATAGCTAGGCAGTGCAACCAAGCAAATAATGAAGACAGTCAAGAAGATGTCAAGAAAAATATAGGAAGAGCCCCACAAACATTTGCTAAATTTTCTGAAATGTATTCACAATGTGGCTGTAAAAAAGCTTTCCATTTTTCCCAGTATAGCATCTACATCGTATGTTTGTCTCTAATTAATGGCAAGAACAATTCCAACCTTCTGTATTTGAGAATAATTCTCAGCATTGAACTTTCACTTCCTAAAGGACAATTTTAAAATTGAACTTCCCAAATATAAACTACAAGGACATTTGCAAATTTTGTAGCTGAAGGCATTACTTAATGTAGGCCCAGTGTGGAAGATATTTTTATGCATATATAAAATCCATCATTATGTGAAATCTAAGCAGAACTACTGACTACAGTATTTTATACTGCAGAGATAATTAAAACAAAATTTTCTACATGGATAGAAAACCTGCTCTCAAATTTTTACACAAAACTGTTCAAGAAGCAGCTCCAGTTGAACACATTATTTTTTCAAATATTGCCACAAACACCATCCTTCCCCCCTCCACCTTGCCCTGGAAAGGAACATGTGCTTCCAATGAAATAACTTCATGAAAAGAAAATATACTGAATACACATAAAAGCAAAAACAAAAATCTGCAAATATATTCTGTTCTTTTAAAAACATACTGTATAACTATATTGCTGTTATTTTTGAAACAAAAAAATGCAATACATATAACAGTACCAAGTGCTGTAGTTCCAACTATGGACTTTGTAAATGCAACTCATTGCAGTCGCAAGCTCTGGAGAATTAGCTTCTCTTGGAGCTTCTAAGCTTTATTGTTCATCCGCTAGCGGGTTTTCTCTTCATCTCAGGCTTGACTAGGTCCATTATGATAGAAATGTACAGAAAGCCTTAAGACTAACATGCAAAATTGGACTCCTTAAGCTGTGTGGAAATTCGAAATTTTCCATGTGTGGGAGCCAAAAAAGACTGTAAGGAAATATTCAGCAACCCATCTCTCCATTATAATCTCATGAAAATTCTGATTGGAAAAGGAATGGGTATGATCTAATGAAAACCAAGCAAATGACAAACAATGCCTTTAATTGTATATAGGGGCGTAGGGGTGTGCAAGCCTACCAGCATGCCTACTGTCCCTGTCTTACTGTTCCCATTTATCTGTATTTACTTCCTTTGTTCATGTTTATGTTCATACCTATACTTATCTTGTACATGTTTGAAAACAAACAAATAAATAGGTAAATAAATAAATGTTAGCGCGTAGTAAAATTAAGCTGTCCTTTTCTTATATTAACATTTAATATTCAATGAGGAGTAAAGTCGAGAAAAGAATTATTTTAAAATCATTAGTTAATTTTCCAGGTGAGAAAATGAAGGGATCTCAGTGGCTGAGCTGCCTGACAGCTCCCTTTAAAAGAGGGAGCTGTTGGGCAAACACTTCACTTCTATGTACCAATCTACTCAATAAAGAGCTGTTAGTCACTAGCTGGAGTCCTGCCTCTTCAACCGACCCAACTTAACAATTGACATTTGGGAACAACTGATCAGAGATGGCTATTAACTTTTATGCTGCTATCATTCCTGAAAAGAAAGAAATTCATCTACAATTCAGGGCTGGTGTTTTTTTTTTTGCAATTCATTAACCATGGAATTAAGTTATCTAACTAACTGCTGTTAAAGGATATATTTGTAAAGTGTTACCTTCATCACATTCCTAGTCCTCCATATTTAATTAGCCTGTTGTACTATTTTTCCTCATCTCTCAATACAAACTGATTAGGATACCTCCTCCATAATACTGATGATTATGCAGCCAAAAGATGGAATCAGCCAGTTTCTACTGGCCATTTTAGGCTTTTATAGGCATGCCCCCTTCTTTCTAGACATTCTATGCTTCTTCTATGACCGTTTAAACTCAGATCAGTGGTATCCACAGGACAGAGTAGAAGGATGCAGCACCATTGCAACATCATGACTCAAGTCCTAACATTACTATATTGTTGGAAGAAATGTCCATCTGGGTTCAGTTTCAAGTGGAAAGAAGGCACTGGAAACATGGAGATTGCTTAGAAAGATGGTTTAATGGTGGACAGCAGGACCACATGATTTAAGGTCCTGGGAAAAAAGAACACGTGGATGCGAGAGGGAGAGAGATTTATAACCTCTGTTGGGCTTTCTGTTCCCTGTTCCTGTGGCAAGAAATCCTGATTAGCTGTCAGACTCCCATGGGGCTATGCAGGGGTAACTTTGTAGGTTGTCTTCAGTCCCAAGCTTGCTTGAATCTTGCTGGATGATGTAATCTTCCCAAGTGCCATGTAGTGAGATGGGTAGAGGGCTAATTCTATCATGTCCTGAGGGCCATGTCTTAACCCCATCACCCTGGAGCTGAAGGTCTTTTGTGTTGTAGATAAGATGCCTTTTGTCTTTCTAAGGTTATTAACAAAGGTGGGGGCTACTTTCCAAGAACATGTTTCTACTTTTCTCATCCAGCGAGGTATAATATTATGCCTTTTAAATATTTCCTAGAATATTTCATTGTTCAAGGAGAGGGGAAAGTCATGGGTGGGATTCAATTTTTTTAACAACCAGCTGTGGGCATGGCTGAATTGGTGGGTGTGGCTTGGTGGTCATGTGACTGGGTGGACATGGCTTGGTGGTCATGTTAGTGGCTGGGCATGGCCAACTCAACATCACTCACATCGAGGCACATATCTCTTCTCCTGGCCTCTCATGAATGTGGAGATGCTGCAACAGCCGTAAGTGTGAAAAATGTTCATAAGTCACTTTTTTTCACTGCCATTGTAACTTTGAATGGTCACTCCACAGAAGCAAAGTACAAGCAAAGGAGGGGAAAAAATTCCAGAGAGGTTCCTGAGACAGGAAGTCTAGTCCTGCCAAGAATGTAATAAGGGTTTAATGGAGAGGCAGTTTCTGTAAGCAACAGCAGAATGTTTCCTTCCTACCTTCAGCCCATGTCACACTGCACCAACGGATGGAAAGAGGATGTAAAAGGGAGAAAAAACACTTGCCATCCGTTGGTTAACGCGATTCATCCATTCTGTACTCACTGCGTCCGTTTTTCATCCTCTCTATCCGTCCAGCAACCGTCTACTGACATTTCATCCGCTCAAAAAGTTTTGAGCTGCTCAAAACTTTTTGAGCAGAAAATGTATCCAACGCGTCTGTTCTGCATCCGCAACGCATACGGGGGACATCTGTTCTGCATCCGTCGTCATCCGTTACACGTCCGCTACATCCGCTAGGCATCCGCTGCGCATCCGTGCAACTAAAATCCGCTCCAGTGGTAAACGGACACAGGGAGGAAGCGGGACGGACGCGGAACGGACACAAAGCGTTAGTAGCACGGATGAAGAAAGGATGAAAGCGGATGCAGCTCGCAAAGAAAGCATAAAAACGGAAAAAACATTTGCAGAGGGGACCTATCTTGGATATTAAGGCTGTCTAGAGGATGTCTAGAGGATGCAAAAGGATACATAGTGGAAAACCTATATTGCCTATAAAAAGGGGGAGCAACTCACCTGGATCTCACTTTCAGACCAGCAGCCCTGGTGTGCAGACCTCTGCAGCCTTCATCTGGCTCTTGCTCTTCCACAGCATCCAGTCATGTCCACCATGGATCGTAACACAGTCCTTTTGGTAGCCACCATCGTTCTGCAACAGTGCGAAGCCATCTACAGGCTCTTTCAACTCTACTACGGGAAGAAAAGGAGGAGGCCAAGAAGCATCTGGGTCCGAAGATGGATCGGGAGAAGAGCGGAGTACACACTGTACAACAAGCTGATCTTGTACAACAAGACTGTACAACAAGCTGATCAATCCATCAGCATTGTGGTCAGAGAAGTGGTGCAGGCCATCATCAAAGAATACCTGGAGGAGCTCCTCCAGTGCCCCTCCACTGAAGAAGGATGGAAGAAAGTTGCAGAGCAGTGGTATCAGAGGTGGAACTTCCCACACACCGTTGGAGCCATAGATGGGAAACACGTGGCCTGCAAAGCTCCAGCCAAGTCGGGGTCCACTTATTTCAACTACAAGGGCTTCTTCAGCATCGTCCTCTTCGCCATGGTCAATGCTGACTACAAGTTCATGTACATTGATGCTTCAGGCAATGGGTCAGCTTCAGATGCCCAGGTATACAATGCCAGTGACCTCAAGGAGGGGCTGGAAGGCAACCTCATCATGGGCTTCCCAGATCCAGACCCCCTGCCCAACAACATGCAAGATGTGCCCTACTTCATCGTGGGGGATGACGCCTTCTCCCTCAGAACCTACCTCATGAAGCCCTACACTTCAAGACGCCTCACCCATGAAGAGAGGATCTTCAACTACAGGCTGTCCAGGGCAAGACGGGTGGTGGAGAATGCCTTTGGCATCCTGGCCAACAGGTTCCAGGTACTTCTCACAACCATGCAGCATCGGCCAGAGACCGTGAGGAGGATCGTGGAAGCTTGCTGCATCCTGCACAATCTCATGCGCACCCGCTACCCAGTCTTGCAGAACAGGCTCATGGACCTTCAACAAGGCAATGGGGACATGGAGCCTGGGGAATGGAGGCAAGGGCAAAACCTGATAGACACTGAGGATGTGCAAGGCCCCAACAGAGCCTCATGTGAAGGGAAGAAGCAGCGCAACCTCCTGAAACACTGGTGCAACTCCCCAGCTGGAGCAGTGGAGTGGCAAGATAGGATGATAGATGATTAATGGGTGCTTCCTTCAGCCTATCTCATCACACTGATGAGATTGGGCCATGTATGTTGGGTGGGCCTACAATGAACAGGGCGTTTAATAAAGAGTTGTGTTTATGTTGACATGTGTGGATCAATGATTACATTAGTATTGATAATGAAGGGCCGTAGGTGTGGCACCTGGAAGGGAGGACCATACAGTCCCACTATGCTTGCACTGGAGGTTTATCTATTCCCACAGCTATCTCAACGCATCCCACAGCTATCTTAACCCATCCCACAGATATCCTAACCCATCCCACAGGTATCCCTGCCCATCCCACAGCTATCTTAACCCATCCCACAGATATCTCAACCCATCCCAAAGGTATCCCTGCCCATCCCACAGCTATCTTAACCCATCCCAAAGGTATCCCTGCCCATCCCACTGCTATCCTTACCCATCCCACAAGCATGCAAAGGCTTAAACCATTTCTAAAACTTTCCACCAAGACTTTATTTACAAAAATAAATGAAGCAAGTGTGTGAAGCAAAGATAATCTTTATTAATAACAAGCTGTAAAAGAAAAATGACCCAAGTCAAGTGTCCAAATAAAGTCTACAGGTAGCCACCCAGTCTCTGGCACACTTCTCTTTCACTCAGAGGTATGCCCAGTCTCAGGGGTGAAGGGTCCAGATGCTGTGGAGGTGGCTGCTGCTGGAGTGCTGGTCTGAAGTGCTACTGGGGTGCCTGGCCCCGAGAGGACAACAGGTGACAGTGTGTTGAGGAAGCTCTCAGACAGCTGGTTCAGCCCCGTGATGTTGAGAGCTCCTTCCTCCATGCCATGGGGTGTCAGCCCCAGTACCGATGACAGATGTACTGAGGCGGGGCTTGGCTGTGGGGTGGAGGAAGGAGCAGTGTAGTGGGGCTGTCTGGTCTGCAGCTGTGTGAGGACTGGCGTGGGTGGCATCGGTGACGTGGGTGGCATCGGTGGCGTGGGTGGCATCAGTGGCGTGGGTGGCATCGGTGGCATCAGTGGAACCGGTGGCAATGGTGGCATCTGATGAGTCTGTGCCTGGACTGGGAAGGGCTGCTGCCTGTGCTGCTGAACCTCCTGGTAGCCGTAGCCCTGGTAGGTGAGGGCCTGTGGAAAGCCTTGGAATGGGAGGCACATCACCTGGGGTGGAGGAGCAGACCTGGACTGGGTTGGAGCAGGTTCATCTGGATCTGGAGGGTTGTGAAGCAGATCGGTGATCCAGTCCTTCACCACCTGGTACTGGGGTTCCACCATGTCCGTGAGGGTCTGGTTGACATAGGTGAGGTTTGGAGAATGAGGAGTTGGTGTGGACCAGCTGAGAGAGGATATCTATGCTGCTCCTGATGGTGTCTCTTATCTCCAGCAGGACAGTGTGGCTCTGCCCCTCCTGTCTGGCTCTCTGCCTTTCTGTGGAGATGGAGCTGGGGGTGGATGCGGGTAGGACTGTGGTGGAAGTGCCGTCTCCTTTCTCCCACTGCGCCAGGGAGTTCTCCATGCGCTCTGCCACGGTTCCAACAGCTGTCCGCGGGTTCTCCGTCGTGGCACATTCCACAGACACCTGCCTGGAGACAGGAGCTGACTCTTGGCCGGAAGAGGACTGGCTCTCAGCAGGCTGACTGAGAAGAGAGGGTTGTGAGAGGGGCTGCTCCTCGGTGGCGGATCTCACCCTCCAGGAAGCTGCACTTGGTCATGACGTAGGTCTCTCTGTCCGTCAGCTTGACCGCGGCCTGGCCAGATTTCTTGAGGTGCACCTTCCTGTACCAGGTGTGCATGTGCTTCCACCAGCTGAGGAGCACCTCTGAAGTGTAGCCCAGGCTCTCCGCCTTCTCTCTCCAAGCAGCCTGCTTCCTTTTGGTGTCCTTGTAGAGCCTGTGTCCCTTCCGCCATAGATAGTCATTCTCTCTCAGCCACTCCAGCACCTCATCCTCATGTTCCTCCTCAATGTTGTATTGCCTCCTCTCCCATTCTCGCGTCTGCCTCTTCCTCCCTTTGGCAGGACCACATGGACCCTCATCAGAGGGGCTTCCAGGTTGTAGGGGCTGCTCCTCCACACCACCAGCAGCAGCAGCACCAGCAGGATCATCATCAGCAGCAGCAGCACCAGCAGGACCAGGATCAGCAGCATCAGAGTAAGCACCAGCAGCGCCAGCAGCACCAGGAGCACGAGCAGGACCAGCAGGATGAGCAAGACCAGGAGCACGAGCAGGACCAGCAGGACGAGCAAGACCAGGAGCATTAGCAGGATGAGCAGGACCAGCAGAACAAGCAGGACCAGCAGGACAAGGAGCAGCTACAGCAGAGTAAGCACCAGCAGAAGCCCCACCGCCAGAAGCAGCATCATCAGCTCCTCCAGAAGCAGCATCAGCAGAAGCCCCAGCACCAGGAGCAGTGCCAGCAGAGTAAGCACGAGCAGAAGCACCACCGCCATAGGCAGCATCATCAGCTCCTCCAGAAGCAGAAGCAGCAGAAGCCCCAGCCCCAGAAGAGCGAGCCCATGCTGCAGAAGCCCCAGCAGAAGCAGAGTGAGGGCCAGGGGGTGGGAGGGTGGCCCTGTCCCTCTTGCCAGGGCTGGCAGCAGATGCCTAAGGCTTCCTCTTCTTCCACATGGTTGTGGGGTTGCTGGCTGGCAGGCAGGCTGGCTGGCAGGCTGGCAGGCAGGCTGGCAGCAAGGCTGGCAGGCAGGCATGCAGGCAGGGCAGGCTGGCAAGGCAGTCGATGTGTCTGGAAGCAGGTCTTTCCTCTGAATGGTGACCTGCTTGGGAGATGCCTCCCTTTATATCCGTGGGGCTGATGCAATGCATCCTCCCCACATGCGCAGTGAATGCTAGGCATCTGCTAGGCATCCGCTAGGCATCCGCTAGGCATCCGCTAGGCTTCCGCTAGGCTTCCACTCTGCATCCACTTCATCCGCTCGGCGTCCGCTCTGCATCCGCTGTATCCGTTCCGCGTCTGCTTTGCTGTGGCCCCCCGGAAACCTTGCGGATATGCCCTTCGCTCCCATCCACTTCCATCTGCTAGGCTTCCATGGAGCATCTGCTTTCCATCCGCCCTGCGTCCTCCCCCCGTCCGTTCCTTTCCGTGTTATCCGCTCTTGTTATGCAAATTTTTGCCCCTTTTGAGAGCGGATAACAACGGATGGAACATTTTTCTCGTCCGCTGTGTCCTTTTTACAAATGTTTTGCATCCGTCAGCCAGTGTGACAGGGCCTTAAATTCGTGAAGATAGCACCAGGTATAAACCTTGTTGGAGCAAAACAGGGTTCTATAATAAGAATAGTGCAAAATATCCTGGTTTATTATGAGACACTGGAGAAAAACATGCTAACATGGTCATGGGGAAGAGCAATGAGACACTGACAATTTCTGATCTGTAGTTGCTCTATGATAGGTAGATAAAGGATTCTTCGAAAGTGACCTTCAGAAAGGATTCACAGAAAAGTAGAAACAACATAAATTTTCTCCTGACTGGTTTTTACAATTCTCAGAAACAACCTAATCTTATTTTCAGTGCTTATTACATAAATGTAGTGCACTGAAAATAGTATCTTGCAACAAATCATTTAACCTTTGCTGCCATTGATTTTGGCAATCTAGATGAGAGCTGCTAAAAATGTTAGATTTGCTTTAAAGAATTTGCTTCTTATTGCATACAAGCAATACTCTGTTTTAGGTTCACTCACCATTTTGAAAGGCTTATACAGTATATCTTCCTGATATTCACTTTTATTTACATATTAATTAAGTGTTGGAAGAAATATCCTTCTGGGTTCAGTTCCAGGTGGGGAAAAAGACACTGGAAACATGGAGGCTGTTGGAAGATGGTTTAATGATGGACTGGATTATATGCCTTGGATCTCCTGGGTGAAAAGAGAAGAGATTTCTGAGAATCCCTGGGTTTTATGCCCTCTGTTCAGATTTGAATTTGAGCTTGTATTCTGATTGGTTGTCAGACTCCCATAAGGCTATGCAGGGGCAATTATGTAGGTTGTCCTGAGTCCCAGGTTTGGTTGAGCCCTGCTGGATGATGATGTAATGAAAGGACTTTGGGATTTCTATTATGGGTCTGCCTGAAGGAAATAGATCTTTATTATGTAAAATAGACTGGCCCAGGGGCAAAGGAGGATGGGCTGAATTTCTTCCTCTCTGAGTTTCTACTTCTCTTTTAGGAGAAATATTCTGCCTTTTTAGTATATTCTAAAATATTTCATTTTTCTAGGAGCAGGATGGGTTATAACTTCCAACAAAAGCTTTCTAGAAAATATATTTCTATAGAGGAAAAACTTCCATTATTGATCTCTCTATAAAAGATAAATCAGGGAAATATTTTTTTGTGAGCAATCACCCTCAAACCTACTCTATTGTAGTGTTTCCTCTATTTGTAACCCTCATGTCTTTCACCACCATTTATTCTATTCTTCATTTTAAAAAAAATGGAGGAAAAGACAGAATAGCTGCACAATGACCTTTGATCAACAGCATTAAAAGCTCTCTATATGGAAGAAATTTTATTTTACAATAAAGTGGACAATAGTATTATATTGGTCCGCTTTACAGAACTTGACACAAAGCACTTCCATACTACCAATTTACAGTCTCATCCAACCATTATGTGGTGATATATACAGTAATGAAAGCACTGTAGCAATGGCTGGACAACACCATGAATCCCTAGTGGATCCATGGAACTTTACAAAATTCAAGACAAGGCTATGGCTATTCTTACTAATTGCCCATTACTATCATCAACTTCTCAGAAGGAAAACTGCTGAAATCACTTACAGCCACCTCCCACCTCCCTTTAACTTTGCAAAAAACTCTCCCAGCTTCGTTGGCAGTTGCCCTTTTTAAGGAAAGGTGAATGATTTCCAGTCATGACCCTAAGTTACAGATACCTATTATTTGCATTTTCTTAGAACACTTGAGTGGCCTATTATGAGGCTTGAAGGCACTATTGGAAACAGAGAGGCTGATATCTTATTTTACAATGTATTAGCTTTTTAAAGTTAAAAGAATCTTTAAAAAGTCACATTGTATATGAAGTCTGGGAGGTGCCAAGGAAAATATTGTGGGCATTTTGAATCCACAGGAGTCCCATGTTTGGACCCTAGGGTACATTCAATTATTGGAACACTTCAGTATAAATAAGAGTATATGATATTTCTATTTCTACTTCAGACTGCAGGGGGAAACTCCAGATTCATCATATTTATTGCTGTGCAAACTGGGAAGATTGGATGAATCCAGTGGTGGTATTCAATTTTTTTCCCGACCGGTTCTGTGGATGTGGCTTGGTGGGGAAGGGTCATGTGACTGAGTGAACATGTCCAACTTGACATCACTCATGCCCATGCCCACTCAGTCACATGACCCCCACCAAGCCATGCCCAAAGAACCCGGTGGGAAAAAAAATTGAATTTCTGCCTATCTATCTACCTAATTTCTGCCTATCTGCCTATCTACCTAACTTCTGCCTATCTGCCCAGGCAGGCCTGGCCTAATTTGGCCTAATCTGTCAAAGGCCTGACCTAATCCTGCATGCCACCTACACTCCCTTCACTATTCACACGTGTTACCCCATTTCCCCTCTTTCAGAGGTTCCGGCCCTTAATCTCTCCATTTCTTCCCCCATGACCGCCTCTTTCATTATCCATGACCTTACCTTCCTCTGTGGCTAGCGGCCAGGGAAGGCAAGCCAGGGCTGAGGCATTGTTGTTGCTATGCTCCCCAATAGTCCACATCTCACCCTTGTCATGAGATGCCTACAGTTGCTGTGTGGTTTTTTTGGTGCAGCTGGACTACAGCCTGCTGTGCCACTCCATTCAGACTTGCTTAGGCCAGTCCCTCCAGTGCAGCAGGCTCAATGGGGTGCACGTTTTTTTTGCCACCTCTTTGCCGTGCAGAACCGAGCTGGGAGCGGTGACTGGAGGATTCTCCTGCTGGCAAAGAGTTGATGGCTGGAGGCTTCTCACACCACTTTTTGCCAGCATGAAGGGCCTGCAGTAGCCACTTCTTTGCTGGCGAGAACCGAGCTGAGAGTGACGACTGGAGGCTTCTCACTCTGGCAAAGAGATGGTGGCTATATGTTTCTTAATGGGGGGGACACAACGAGACTCGGCTGGGAGTCAGAAGGCAGCTCCTGTGTCCTGCCTGTACTTTTTTGGTCCCCTCCTCTGCATTGAAGTACCTTAAAGGAACAGGCTGGGATGGCTGCCTTCTGAGCAGCAGTGGAGTGAAGGGAAGCGAGGCAGAAAAGTTCACCCAATTCTTCTCCTCCTTGGGCATACACAGCGTGTGTGCATCTCACAGCACCAGAGGGACTCACTCACACACTGTTTCCTCACAAAAAATCCCAGCCTCACACGCGTATGTGAGGTCCTGGGACCTTCTGCTACGAGATGGTGCGTGGGTTACTGGCTCAGTTCTGGCTGATAAAGAAACAACAGCTGGGATTCACCACCCTGTTCTTCACAGTAGGGTGCACCCCATTGCCTGTTGTGCTGGAGTGAAGGTACTTGCCCAGGCAAGTCCTCCGGTGCAGCAGGCAATGGGGTGCACATGCACGGCTGGTGCAAAGAACAGGGCAGTGATGGTGGTGGGAATGAAGTTTTTTGGTGCGTTCGAAAAGTGGAGGCTGGTAGTTTTCAGCACTGCTGCCTCTTTTTTTCAGTACAAGAAGCCTCCAGCCAGCCGGCTCAGTACCGGAGGGCAAACAGTCATCAGGTAGGAGGTTTCTCACAACAAAAAAAAGAGGCAGTGTCTGCAGGCATCTTGTGACAAAGGGGGGTAAGATGCAGGCTGGTGGGGAGCCCAGTGGCTCTCAGCCCTGACTTGCCTTCCCTGGCAGCCAGCCATGGGAGGAACGTAAGGTCACAGCCATGGACAATGAAAGAGGCAGTTGTAGGGGAGGAAGCGAGGAGATTAAGGGCCAGGGTCCCTGAAGGAGGGGAAACTGAGCAATGCATAACACTTAAAGGAGAGCAGGTGGCAAGTGGGCAGTGGTTCCGGGCCAAGGCTGGAACCAGGGAATCACATGTTCCCTGACCCGGCTGAGGCGGGTAGTGGCCCCAGGGCCTTCGGGAATTGCATGTCTCAGGGACCCTTGCCCCCAATGAAAGGCAAAGGGTGAGCAGGTGGCATGAATTGCTTACATTTAGTGAGCTGAGCTGAACGGGCATTGGCATGGCAACTGATGAGTTGGGCCACATGGCAAAGGCAACATATATAGGGCAGAGATGGGTGGGGCAAGTATAGACCAGCCGGAAAAAGCAAGTGAGCGGTGAGCAGGTGAGAAGGCCAGGCACGTGGCCAGCCAGAAATCACAACCAATTCGGCGACAAATTGTTGCTACTGGTTCTCATGAACCGGTGCAAACCGGCTTAATACCACCACTGGATGAGTCTGCATGAACTCATTGTCAGGTTCCAAGTAATGCAATAATCATAAAACGAACTTAGAGGCATTGCAATTCCTCAAAGAATCATTTTATTTAATTACACATCTTGGCATGAACTGGTGAAAGCCAGTACTGAAAGTTTCCTAGGCTTCCACATCATTATATCGAGAATTTTCTCATTTTTCCAAAACATAGTAGTCACCGAAGCAGTAGTAACACTGGTTGAATCCCATCCCTGACCTAGACCATCCTTCAGGGTTGATATCCCTGGATTGTCCTTATATCACTGGTCAGTTGATAGCTCATCTTTCAGCCTCTGGATTATTCCACCCCCCCCAACCCAAAGTCCTTCTATGGGCTGTCTAGCCTCACGTGAATGCTTGTGATGCTGGCTGGGAAGGGTAAATTATTGGATGGATCAGTTCTTTCCTCATGCTGTAGTATTGCAGTTTGCATGACAGGGCATCTGCTAAAATGTTTTTCTCCCCTAGGATATACTGTATTTCAGTTCAAAGTTGAATCATTTAAAATACTGTGCCCAACAGACCTGCTTTGGGGAGAGTTTTCGTGGAGTCTTCAGTGCCTCCAAGTTTTTGTGATCAGTCCATATTTCAGAAGGCACTGCACTGCCCTCCAGGAAGTGTGTATGCTTCCTTTTCCCATATGACCCACCCCCATTCAGTTCTGTCAAGTTTTTGGAGGTGTACATGCAGGGCTGCAAGTTATCCTCTGTGGTTTTCTGGAAAAGAACTGCTATGATGGCCACATCACTGGCATCAGCATGGATCACAAAGGGCTGATCCAGGTCTGGGTGCTTGACAATTGGCTCCCTATTGAATAGTCAAAAATAGTCAACTGTTCAAAAGCCTTTTGGCACTTTAAAGGCCAACTTAAGGATTGAGGTGGTCACAGCCGTCATGGGCCTTTCCTAATTTTTAATAGTTCGGTGACAGGCTTGGCAATCTCAGCAAAATTTGGAATGAGCTGCTGATAGAAGTTTGCAAACCATAGGAATCTCCCCTGGTAAACCAACTGGTCTGCTACAGAATGTTGCGAGGCGAAGTGCCCCATGGAAGGAAATTTCCATGGATTTCATTGTGGAATTACTTGTGAGTGGGGAAAATACAGTCATTTAGGTGATTACTGACCTATTTTCCAAACAGGTACACTTTGTACCCTGTGCAAAGATTCCCTCTGCTAAAACATTGACTAAACTGTTTATTCTACATGTGTATAGACTACATGATATTCCTGAATATGTAATTTCAGACAGGGGGATACAATTCACTTCTAACTTCTGGAGAGAATTTTTGAAGTTATTAGGCTCTGCCCAGGGCTTAAGCTCCACTCATCTTCCTCAAACTAATGGGGCTTGCCAATGAACTAACTTGGTACTAGAACAATACCTTAGATGTTATGTAAATTATCAGCAAGATGACTGGTCTAATTTATTGCCTTTTGCAGAAGTTGCTTATAATAACTCCATCCATAGTAGCACTGGTCAAGATTTTATACCTCAGGAGAAACCCCAAATCCCATCACTAGCTGAGTGGATAACCCAGCTCCAGCTTATCTGGCCAGTTACCTGTAAAGCATTAGATGATGCTCATCAAGCCCATAAGAAACAGGTAGATATTACAGAAAACAAGAGATGACCTTTGAAATACAAGGGAAAGGAGATTAAAGTCCTAAAACAAGTACCAATGAAAGTGAGAGACCTGAGAATAGAATATCAATTCTTGACAAAGATTTTAATTTAGAAAGGAGTAGATTACAGATGGCTGATCCCTGAAGGCTTAATGTTTATTTGGCAAGAGCAGAAACACAGACTGGACTCAGTTGAGAAAGCAGAGCTATTCTATGATAAATACTTTAGAGGAAAAGAAGAAGAGAGAGCAAGAGAGGAAGAAATTAAAATCAGACAGGAGATGGCTGAATAAATGGATAAAGAAAAAAAAGAAAGAAAGAGGATGAGATGGAGGAGCAATTGGTGGCAGGGAGGAACCAAAAGAACCAAGAGAGCAAAGAACAACAAAAGCAATAAATCCTACATATAAAGTATAAATAATGGAAAATGAAAAGAAATTAATTTCTGTAAATATAAATGGACTTAATTTAACTACTAAAAGGGGGAAAAATTCCATAAATTAGAAAAACTGAAATTGTATATAATCTGCTTATAGAAAGTGCACATTAAAAAACAACATGCACAAGTTTTGAATTCTCCTATAATTGGGAACTTATACACTTCATTGGCACAACAAAACAAGACAAGAGTAGTCTTATATATCAAGAATACAATTAAAGCTAAATTAATTTTTACAGATGAAGAAGGGAGAATATTGATGGTGGAAATAAACAGCAACTTAAAGATGCTCTTAATAATAATATATGCACCAAATAAAAAACAAGAAGACTTTCACAAGAAATTACATAAAAAGATAATTGAACTAGAATCTGATAATATATGCATTCTTGGAGATTTTAATGCTATAGTAGATACAGAATTCGGCTACAAAACACAGAAAGTAAATAAAAAAAATAGAAAGACATTGCCAAAATCCTTCTTTAAAATGGCAGAGGAACTGAGTATTAAAGACATATGGAGCGAATTGAATAGCAAGAATAGACAATATACATTCTACTCTAATAGACACTTATCATGGTAAAGAAGAGATATGATTTGGATGTCAATGGATTTAATCCCTAATATAAAAGAACTAAACATTGAAACAAGTACTTGGGCAGACCATAATCCAATATGGGTCAGATGGAAAGGACAAAAGAAAAGGTCAAGATGGACTTTGAATAATTTAATTCTGAAGGAAAAAGAATTTGCCAATAACATGGAAAAAGAATTGGTTTTCTTTTTCAAAGAAAATAAAAAGGAGGAAACTTCATTACAAAATGTATGGGACACTATGAAGGCCTACACTAGAGATGTGGTTATAACTTATACAAGAAAAAGGAATATATAAAAAAGACAAACACAATAGTCTCTAGAAGACTATAAGAAATTTGAAAAAGAACTACAGCAATATCCACAGCATAAGCATCTTTTTTAAAAAAACAACAACAAAGTTTTTATTCTTCACAAAAAACATACGAACAAAACATTAAAACATAAAACCATCTTTCAATTATATACATACAGTGTGTCAGTTGGTTACAATCTTTTGTGCTATCCTTTTTTTACCATTACTCACAAGTTATATAAATTCTCACCGTATTGATCCAGCTTGTGCTTATATAATATCAATTATTCAACATTCATTTGACTATTTTTCCATCATTTTATACGAGATATTTTAATTTTCATGATGATTTAATCTTATACATTCATCCAATAGTTGTATATTTTATCATGTATTCTATATCAAACTATTAACTTTTATTATAAGGCTTACTAGTCTATTTCTTTACCATATCTTTTTATCTAACCATTGATAAAATAAATCCCATATCACATAAAATTATTTATCCTCTTGTTTTCTAATTTCAAATGTCAATTTACTCATTTCAGCAAAGTCCATGATTTTCTTGATAATTTCCTCCTGCATAGGTCTTTTTTCATTTTTTCAGTTCTTAGTAAATACTAGGCAAATAGTAGTCACTGTTAAAACATTTACAATCAAATATTTCAATTCTTTACAATATGTTTCTGGTATAATTCCTAATAAAAATATCTCAGGTTTAAAGTCTATGTGTTGTTTTGTCATTTTTTTCCAACCATGTGTGGATTATAGTTCAATATCTTTTTGCATCTGAGCATGTCCACCACATATGGTCATATGAACCAGGTATCTGATGACATTTCCAACATTTATCCGATTTGTTCTTGAATAACCTGGCAATTCTCGTCGAGGGTAAGTGCCACCTGTAAAACTTCTTGTACAAATTTTCTTTATATGCAGTTGACATTGTCATTTTATGCCATTTATTTAATGCCACAATTTTTGCCATTTATTTAAATCAATCCCATATCCGAAATTTTCCCCCTACACAATCATTGTTTCTTTTACTTGTTCTTCCTCTAATTTAAACTCTAGCAAATGTCCATAAAGTTTTTTTATTACTTTTTCATCAGTACCTGTCAAAATTTTATCTAAATCAGTCAACTTGTCATAGATACCTTCTGTTTTAACATCTTTATCAAATCTAGATTGTATTTGCAAATATGAAAACCAATTCATTTTTACACCTTGTTCTTCCAACGCTTGCATAGATTTAAGTTCACCCTTTTCATTCAATATCTCACCATATCTGTTTGTTCCTTTTTTATATATTATTGGATAGGAAAAAGCTTCAATAGTAAGAATCATAGTGGAATTTTTAAATAATATTGCTTTTTTATCTTCTCTCAGTTTAGAAACAATGCTTCTCAAATATGTCTTCTAAAATGCCCCTGTGTTTTAGTTCCCTTATACCGGAGGAAGGCATGCCACCCTAACAGCAAGTCATGTCCTTCTAAATTCCAAAGTCTAGTATTCCTTAGTGTTATCCACTCCTTTGCCCACATCAGATTCGTCACTTGGTAGTATAATTCCCAATTGGGCAAAGCAAATCCTCCTCTTATTCTTGCATCTTGTAGCAATTTAAATTTTATTCTTGCTGTCAGGTGGTGCTCCATTCAAAATCTAAGAAAGAAATACTTAGACTCCTTTAATCAGAGAAAAGATATCTTTTACTGGAAATCAAGTGGTAGCAACATAAAAGAATTCTGAATCTGAGAAAATGAGCACGTAAATCACAGAAACAAAGTCATGGCAACGTTCCCACCCCCAATAGTTCAATTGGCTCATCCAATTAAAAGTTTTGTATATCATCGTGTGGGCATCTCCAGGTGGTGATGAGACTTCTGTCCATTGACCTTGACATAGTTTGATGAAGAGTTGCAGCTGCGCATAGCATAGAATAGAAACCTAAGCAAGAATATACCCCCCCCCCAGTTTATACAGCTCTGAGCTCACTTCCCATAAACATTCCTCCCTCCTCTCCCAGTTACTTATGACAGCCGAAAGATGCAAAGCAAAGGAAGAAAATCTTGAAGGCTGACATTCGGTCCTCCTAGAAAAGAGTTGTTAGACCTAAAAAAGATAAAAATAGAAGGTAATAGAAAATATACAGGTAACAGCAACATACTAATTTTTTAGGGTTTATCAGGATATTTAGTACAAAATGCCTTGATAAGTGTAAGAGCTCTAACATCCTTCTCATTCACCCACTCAGCCTGGGAAGGAGAAAAATGTTTCCAAGCAACCAAATACTGGAGTCGACCCCTTTGTTTTCGAGAATCCAAAATTTCTTTAACTTCAAAATGTTGTTGACCTTCAATTAGCAATGGTATGGGGGGGGATCAACCTGAGTTGGTCTCAAGTCAGAGGTATGTTCAGGTTTTATTAAACTAATGTGGAAAACAAGGTGAATCAAGTCGAAGAGTTTTTGGTAATTTCAGTTGGACTGCCACAGGGTTTACAATTCGTTCAATTGAGAAAGGTCCAACATACTTAGGGCCAAGCTTTTTTTACTTTTGTGTGGTTTGCAAATATCTGGTGGATAAAAAGACCTTGTCACCCACTTGATATGGTTTTTAATGACTTCTCTTTTTATTTGCAAATTTTTTATAAGCTTGATGAGCATCATCTAATGCTTTATGAGTAACTGGCCAGGTAAGCTGAAGCTGTGTTATCCATTCAGTTAATGAGTGAATGTTAGGTTTCTCCCATGGAAGCTCGGGTATGGGTACAAAGTCTTGTCCTGAAGCCACTTTAAATGGAGTAAACCCAGTACAATGTACCAAATTATTGTATGCCACCTCAGCAAATGGCAATAGGTCAGTCCAATTATCTTGCTGATAATTTATATAACATCGAAGATATTGTTCCAACACTGAGTTAGTCCTCTCAAAAGCCCCATTGGTTTGTGGGTGGTGGGCGGAGCTTAAGCCCTAGGCGGAGCACAATAATTTCAGTTTGAGGTAAATTGGACACCCCTGTCTGAGATTATGTGTTCAGGAACTCCATGTAACCTGTAGATATGTAAAATAAAGAGTTTAGCCAACGTTTTCGCAGATGGGATTTTTGGACAAGGTATGAAATGTACCTGTTTGGAAAACAAATCAGTTACTACCCAAATAACTGTATTTCCCTGATTTTCAGGTAATTCCACTATAAAATCCAAAGAGATTTCCTTCCATGGAGCTGTTGGTCTGGCCACATTTTGTAGTAAGCCTGCTGGTTTACCAGGAGGCCGTTTGGCTGAGGCACAGATAGGACAACTAGCTACATAAAAGTTTCAATGTCCTTTTTCAAGGTAGGCCACCAAAATTGCCTTTTAACCAAGTGTAAGGCTTTCACAAATCCAAAATGACCAGCAGCTTTAGAATCATGAGCTTGCTGTAATATTTGGTTTCTCAGCTTCGCTGGCACACATAATTTAGCCCCCACCCATGCCAATCCATCTCTAACTGTACAGTTATTTGAGTGAGCAAGGAACCAATCATCAAGTTTGAGAGCATCTCTTAATTGTGCAGTCAAATCATTTGATAAATCAACCTCCTTCTTTTTCTGGTAACCACTGGAGCTGCCAACTGTTTGGTTGAGACAATCAGCCATACCACTTCTTGGCAAGCACTATTATATTGAGGTAATCTAAATAAAGCATCCACCATGAAGTTCCTCCCCCTGGAATGTACTTCAATGAAAAATTAAAACACTTAAAGTATTGCGCCCAGTGAACTTGCTTGGGAGACAGCTTCCGAGGCGTTTTCAAAGCCTCCAAATTTTTATGATCCGTCCACACCTCAAATGGGTGTTTTGCCCCCTCTAAGAAATGCCTCCAGGTTAACAGAGCCCAGCAAACTGCAAAAGCTTCCTTTTCCCAGATGGTCCATCTTCTTTCAGTTTCAATTAGTTTACAGGAAGTATATGCACGGGAAGTGGTTGCAGAGTCCCTGTCTCGTTCGCTTGTAGTAACACTGCCCCAACTGCTACATAACTCGCATCGGCTTGGATTACAAAAGGAGCGTCCATGTCCGGATGCTTGAGTACTGGTTCAGCAGCAAACAATCGTTTCAGCTTTTCAAAAGCGGCTTGACATTCCATGGACCACTCCAGTGGTTTACTAGGCTTTGGTTTCACCTCCCCTTTGGTTTTTAGGAGATTTGTGATAGGCATTGCAATCTTTGCAAAAGCAGGGATAAATTGACATTAAAAATTGGTGAACCCCAAGAAACTTTGAAGTTGTTTCCTGGTGCAGGGAGGGGCTTATTCCAACATGGCATGAACCTTCCCCAGATCCATTTTTACACCCTCATGTGAGATGCGATAACCTAAATAGTCAATTTTTTCCTGATGTAATTCACACTTGGACAACTTTGCATACAGCTTAGCAGCTCAAAGTTTTTCCAGAACTGACTGCACTAATTTCACATGTTCATCACAAGTCTCCATGTGGATAAAGATATCATCAAGATAAACCAACACCTGATTGATCATTTCCATGAATACTACAGGGGGCCCCTGTAGGCCAAATGGAAGAACATTGAATTGGAGACAACCCATTGGGCAGTTAAAAGCAGTTTTTTATTCATACCCTTCCTTAATTTGAACCCGATAGTATGCTTCTCTCAAGTCGAGTTTTGTAACAAATTTCCGTTTGGCCAAGTGGGCCAACATGTCCTTCATCAAAGGTAGGGGGTACATGTTCTCCATTGAAATAGCGTTGAGGTTTCTATAGTCAACATATAAACAAAGGGAGCCATCTTTCTTTTCACGGAACAATACTGGGGCTGCTACCCGGGTCTAGCAGGTTGGATAAAACAACATTCCAAATCCTTATCGATAAATGACTGCAGCTCTTCTAGCTCCCATGGTATCATCGAGTACAGTTTCGGTTTTGGGAGTTTCACCCCGGGTAAAATTTCAGGACTACAATCTGTTGAACGATGGGGTGGAAGCTCATCTGAGGCCTTTTCACTGAATACTTCCTTTAAGTCCCAATATTCCTCTGGAATTTTCTCCTCCCCCTTCAGGTTCTCATTGCCAGTGAAGGCCAGTTCAGTGGGACTCTTGAGTTTCTGTTGAGACTGTCGCTCACCTTCTGGGCACTGGTCAGTACGTATATGCAATGACCCTCTCCTCCAATCAACGTGGGGGTTCCATTTCTGGAGCCAAGGCAACCTCAGTATTAGGGGCCGCTCCATTCCAGGAGCCACAATAAAACACAAAGTCTCTCTATGCTTCCCCATCGTCATTTCTATTGGTTCTGTTATGAAATGGGCAGGGCCGCCCCCAGCTACTGATCCATCCAATTGGCAAAAGGCTACGGACATTTTTGAAGTCTTTAGCCTTAAGCCCATTTTCTCCACTACCTCCGAGCTGATTACATACCTTGTGGACCCAGAGTCTAACAAGGTGAGCATTTCCCCTTTGACCCCTGATGTGGGTATCCTTAATCTCACTGGAGTGGTCATAGGGCCCTTGTTTGGACTTACCAGTGAGTCGTCTTCCGATTCGGATTCACTCTCCTCAGAAGAGGTTGGAGTTCCCAGCTCCGCTCCTTTCAGAGGGGCAATCTCTGCAACCTCCTCCACTTTAAGTGCCATTTCGTGAGGCTTCGCTGGAGCTTTTTCAGGTTTTGTTCCTCCTCCTGGCTCCCCCTTTGGTTCTAACTTGGCACGGCAATCTGCAGCCCAGTGACCTTCCTTCCCACATTGGAAGCAAGCAGTGGTCTTGGGTTTTGCTGCCATTCCTCTCTTTTGAGCTTTTAAGGCTTCTCGAGGGCTGGTGGGGGAGGACTTGTTCCAACCAACCCCACCCAGCGTCTGTTTCGGGTCAGATCAATTTCCACCTCCGCTGCCAGCACGTACCACAGCTGCAGCTCATTGGGGTCTCTTCTGGCAATACAGCTTTGATATACATCTTCATTTAACCCCTCTTTAAAAGCTTCTATCAGGGCTCCCTGAGACAAGCCTCAAATATGACATGCCATCTCTCTAAATTCCTGGGTTAGTCGGCCACTGATCTCCCTGATTTATGGTCTTCATCATAATTCTGGCCTTATGTTCAGCTAGTGGGTCTTCAAACCTGGCCCACAGTGCAGTCATGAACAGGTCATAATTCAACAGCTGAGGGGCATTATCATGATGCAAAGTCACCATACACTTTGCAGCTGTTCCCTCCAGAGCTCTGGTAACACATCTAACTTTGGCTGCTTCTGAGGAAAAATCCCCTCCGTATTCGTCCATATGGCTCCAGACTTGTGCCAGGAAGAATCCTAACTCCTTGGGATCCCCCCCATATTTTACTTCCAACGGAGGCACCTTTGGAGTTCTACGCCTTTTAGCAATTACTCCTCCCGCTGGGGGGTCCTGGGCTGCTGCTGCCTGTTGCATTAGCCCAGGTTGATTTATGGGGGTGGCTGCTCTGATTCTTCTGGCTGGGGCTGTTCTCCAATAGTTTCATTTAGAAGATGCATGGCTTGAGTTTGTAAAAAAAATATTTCTTTCCTTCTCCTTCCGTGGCTCCTCTCTTCCACGGGTAGTGGTCACTCCTGGAGGAGGCTTTTCCTTAGGATCCTTCCAACTGACTCCCAGGGACCATTTGGGTTTTACAGCTGGTTTTTCCCCAAGATTTAGTTGTGCTAACAAGTCAGTTTCCCTTACTTCCTCTAGCAGCAGAGAATCTTGTCCTCCAGTTGCTCCCAGGTCTTCTTGGTCGCTGGCTGGATTTGACATTGTGTTCAGACCCCCTTGGAAGAAAATTTATTAATTCTCTGGGTGGGCTGGTAATGTAGAGATTCAGAATAATGTCAGGTGGTGCTCCATTCAAAATCCAAGAAAGAAATACTTAGACTCCTTTGATCAGAGAAAAGATATCTTTTACTGGAAATCAAGTGGTAGCAACAAAAGAATTCTGAAGCTTCTGTTAATTCCATCATTGTTATGTTACTTTCTAACATTATTTCAATATCTTTGGGTATCTGAGGCAAATTTGATTCCTGTAAGTATTGTTGAACTCTTTCTTCCTGAACATTCTCTTGATGGTACAATTTTCCATAGTAATCTTGAATAATTTTTTTCTTTTCCACATTTCTATAGCATACATGTCCTTGTTCATTTATCAATTGATTTATCCTTCTCAAGTCTCTTTCCTTTCTCAGTTTATATGCTAGCCATCTGCCTGGTTTGTTTGCATCTTCCAAATAGTTCTGCTCAGCATTTTTAATTTTTTGTGCTATTTCTTCTTTTTCCATTAGCCCCATTTTATGTTTAGTTATATCCATTTTAATTTTAATGTCCTTTTTTGTGGAAATTTCTCTTTTTCCAACTTCTTGTAGTCATCCTCCAATATTTTAAAGGTTTTTTTTCTGTTTTTTTTCTGTTTTATATTTATTTTCCCTGTATAGATATAAACAAGAAACTGAAAGTCTGTATACAAGCCTCTTGTTTAAGCCTTCATCATGTCCCAGAGGTTCTGTAATGATGTATCCTCTTTTGTGTTTTCTTTAAAGAAAAAAGTCAATTCTCTCTCAATTTTCTGTTTAAAGTCTTTTTCCTTTAATATCATATTATTGTCCATTATCTCCACCACCAAAATCCTTTCATCATCATCTGTATATATTTGTTCCGCAAGGATTGTATCTCTAACATCACTCCTCTCTTTTTACACTGTGTCAATGCTGTAAATAATTTTTCTAATTTTTGTTGTTTCAATATACAATCATGTTGTTTTTTAATATGTACTTATTGTAGGCAGATTATATCAAATTTTAATTTCTATAACTTGTGAAATATTTTTCTTCTTTTAATAGCTGAATTAAGCCCATTTATATTAATTGTAATCATTTTTTTCTCATCCACTTTAGACTTTATAAGAAGCATTTGTTGCTCTAGTAGATCTTGGTTCTTGTTGCTCTCTGGGTACACCACCTATGGCTCCTTCTTTTTCAATTACTGTTGTACATTCCTCTTGAAATTCAATTAACGACTCTTCTTTTCTTGTATCTTCCTCCCTTCCTCTAAAATATTCCAGATAGAATAACTCAGCTTTTTCAACTGTATCAATTCTGTGTCTTTGTTCCTGCCAGGTAAACATGAGACCTTTGGGTAATTACAGCCATCTGTAATTTATTCCTCTCTTAAGTAACTCCTTGGTCAAAAATAAAAAATATTCTCTTCTTATCTCTCTCACTCTTCTCAGTACCTGTTTCAGTACCATTATTTCTTTATCTTTATACTTTAGTATTTTTTCTCTTGCCGCCTGCAGTATTTGTGATTTAATCATTTTTTAAGTAAATCTGATATGAACTTCTCTTGGCAGTTTATTTCTCATCTCATATCTTATATAGACATGAAAAACCGCATCCATTCCATCTATCATCTTCTCTTTAGTTACCTCTAATGCCTCTGCCAGGAATTCTGTCATCATTTCAGCAAGGTTTTCACCCTTCTTCTATATTTTGAAATCTAAGATAGAATTCTGATCTATCAATTTTCCATCCCAGTGATTGCAGAGATCCGCCCTTATCTCTTTCCACTTCACTCAATCAGGTATCCATATCTCCAATCTTCTTATCTCTTTGTACATCTTGTGCTTCAATTTTCTTGATTCTGTCCTCACATTGCATCATCATCTGTTGAATAATTTCAATTTTCTCATCTGTCTTTTCAGTTCTTTGCTCAATATTCTCTGTTCTCTTTTCAATATTATCTGTTTTTACTTGTATCTTTTGAATTCCTTGCATAATCATCTGCAGTGTCACTTTCTCCTTCTCTTGTTGTAACATGACCTGTATTGATCATTGTCCTCCAGATGGTGACGAGGAAGAAGTCAGGATTGAAGAAGCTGAGGCTGGTATCTTTCTGCTCATCTTCTTATTATTATTAGAGTACTTAATAGAAAAACTGAGAAGAAAAAGCAAGAGCAGCCAACTGCCACTCCAGTAAATATATATATATATAAAAGCAAAAAAATAAAAATAAAAAAGGGAAGGGAAAAAATCTTCAGGCACTTGAATATCTTAATCCAATTGGTTCCAGTTATGTAGAAAAAAAGGAAAAAATATAAAATGGAAAAAGGATGAAAAAATTTAAAAAAAATTAGGAAAAAATTTAAAAAGAGAGAAATCTGTATATTCCCCTTGCTAAAAAGGTAAAACAAAGGGAGGAGGGAGGGGGGGAAAGTAGTCTTATTCTTGCATCAAAGGACTCAAGTCCAAATATAAAAATCCAACTTGCGGGGGGGGATAGAAAACAAAGGAAAGATAAAATGCAATTCTGTCAATAAGCAAAGCACTGCTAATATATGTTCGAGGCTTTTTACTAAATCAAAAAAACAAAATTTCCAGTTCTCTTTTCAAGGTCACTTCAATCTTCTGTCTTCAATTTCAGGTCCAGACTCCAGCTATCAGTAGTTCCACAGAAGAACACCTGCAAACAATCTACATGCTTTTCCTACTATCTTTTCAATGAAAAGCACAGTCTTTGAATGTAACACCAAATGTATCAACAAGAAAGAAAGGAAAACAATGTATCCAAGCCTCCAGGTGGCAGAGCTACCTATTTCCCTTTCCTTTCCCTTTCCCTCTTAATATTAAAACCAGGAATAAAAAAAATAAAAAAAATCTAAACTTATTAAAGAGAAAAAACAAGAGAAAAAAAACTTTTCCAAAGAGTTATTTTGAAAGGAAAAATTAAAAATTAAAAAAGGAAAGACAGGTCCAGTTTAAAAATTGAAAAGTTTTTACAAAATCCAAAGTTCCAATAAAAAGAAAAAAAATCTTCAAGTTTAATTTGTGCTTCATCTCGTCACTTGAGCACTTTTATCTTCACTTTTAAATTAATTTTTTAGTCTTTTAGAAAAAATAAAAGACTCTCCAGAAAAAAATAAGTAGAAAATTATCTCACCAAACTGACACTTTCCTTCCAGCTTTCCTCTGTTCTAGAGCTGTCTCAGTTTCAGCAGCTTTAATGGCTGCCTCTCCACTGCAGGAAAAAAAGGGCTTCTCCTGGATTTGTCAGGGACTTTGCGATGTCCCTGGGATCAACAGGATGGGCCCTCCTTGGTCACCATCTCTACAGGATGGTTTAGATCCATTGGGACTGTCTTGCAATGGAGATATCAGCAGAGATCTTACAGCTTGAAGGTCGCATGCTGTACTCCCGCGATGCCAGCTCTGTCCTCTCCCACAGCATAAGAATTTTGAAAGCCAAATGGATATAGTTAAACATAAAATGGGATTACTGGAAAAAGAAGAACTGACACAAAACAATAAAAGCTAAACAGAATTTCTTTGAAAAGGCAAATAAACCAGGTAGATGATTAGCATACAAACTGAAAAAAGAGGGGGAATCAAAAAGAATAACACTACTAAGAGATGAAAATGGAATGGTATGTAATGGAAATGAAGAAAAGAAAGAAATAGTTCAGAATTATTATGAGAAACTAGACGAGCAAGAGAATATTGAAGAAGGGAAAGTCAAACAGTATTTATGAGAAGCTGATACCTGATGAAACTAAGATAATGCTAGAAGGGAAAATAACAATGATGGAATTGACAGAAGCAATAAATAGACAAAACACTGGGAAAGCACCTGGCTCAGATGGGTTACCAGACGAATTCTATAAGATATTTCAGGAATCAATTCATACAATAATGCTTGAACTAATGAATGAGGTTTTGATAAAAAAATAAAGTTCTTGATTCATGGACAGAGGCATATATTACAATTATACCAAAAGAAGATACCGATTCACAACAAATAAAAAAATATTGACCAATATCCTTGCTAAATGCAGATTACAAAATATTTGCCTCAATTATGGCAGAAAGACTCAAAAGAAAGTTGAATCACTTTATACACCCACTTCAAAATAAATTAACAATATGAGGATAATACTGCACACACTGGAATATTACAAAGCACATCCAGAGAAACATATAGCTCTGATTTTTTTAGATGCACAGAAAGCTTTTGATAATGTAAATTGGCAATTTATGTTGTTACAACTGGAGGAGATGGGCTTTGGAGACAGATTTATTAGGACAATTGAGGCAATATATTGCAAACAAACAGCAAGAGTAATGATAAATGGAGATTTGACATGGAGATATTAACATCAAAAAAGAACCAGGCAAGGATGTCCACTGTTGCCATTGCTTTTTATATTGACTCTGGAAGTATTGAACAGAAATATTAGGAAAAATAAAGAAATAAAGGGAATGAAAATAGAAAAGAAGGTGTGAGACTTCCAGAAATCCTTCATTTGAAACAGTAACTCCAAGACCGCCATAATCTCAAAGCTTTATTCAGAACAAAAAAGACTGGTAACGTCTAGTGGAATTTCAGTACTGGAAAACCTCCCACAAAATTCCACCTACCTCCACCTACTTTCACACCTCATTAATCACATGAACCTATTATCTTGCATGTACAAATTTTTACTATGCCGCTCTCTATGAACCTAACTTTCAAAGTCATTTTTTTTCCTATGAAAAACTATGCCATTACATCACTTCCCTCCCATCACTTGATGACAGCAATGAATTTCTGGGGGAATCTGACAGCATCCCCCCTTGAAAATTCCTTCTACTATAAGAAAAGAAAAACAAAACACAACCAGGGGTTAATGCATTGTCCTTAAGCCCATCTCTCCCCTCCACGAGGACCCTTTGGTTTTGGGGGGAATTCCTCATGGAATTGATTTACCAATTTATCAACATAGACATCACAACTCTTTACTGAACCAGCATCTGAGAGAGGGTATCACTTCCATAAGACCAAATATTTCAATCGCCCACGGTGTAATCTAGAATTTTCTTAATTTCCTAATGTGTTTCCCCCTTTACTGTTAATGGGTCAGAGGGCGCTATTGGCACTGGTCTTATCATTGATGTAGTAGCTGGTTTAAGTAAACTACAATGGAACATTGGATGAATCTTCCCTAAGAGTCAAGAAAGATTTAATTGGACAGTGACCAGATTGATTATCTTTGAAATTGGGAATGGACCCTAGAATTTTGGTCCCAGTTTCTTACTGGGCAGTTTCAACCTAAGATACTTGGTTGACAAATATACTTTGTCTCCCACTTTAAAGGGCAATTGAACAGATCTATGTTTATCCACCTGATTTTTATAATTTTTTTGCAGCTTCGGTCAAAGCTTTTTTTGTATCTCCCCATCCTTTCTTTCATGAGTTCATCCATTCTGTTAGGGACATGGATGAGGGAGGTTGTCTAGGTAACTCTGGCATTGAGACAAAATCCATTCCAGTGTTGATTTGGAATGGTGTCAACCCCGTGCTGCTATGTACTGCATTATTGTAAGCAACCTCTGCAAAAGGTAAAAACTCAGCCCAATTTTCTTGTTGATAATTTACATATCACCTAATGTATTGTTCAATCATGGTGTTAGCCCTCTCTGCTGCTCCATTACAAGCCGGATGGAAAGCTGAGGATAATCCTTGGGAAGAATCTGCTGCTCTATGGCTGTCTTGGCCACAGTGGTAACATGTCAGCATCCTATTGGGTCAGGTACGAGCAGTTTCGGCTGGTCTGGTCAGTGGTCTTCTGGCCACAATTCTCTTAGGCGGGGCTGCCAGAAGGGGTTTTATGTGTGGGTTGATGCTACGGTCTAAGCTGAGGGAGGAGACATACCACACTTGTAAGGTCTCTGGTCTTCCCTTAATGTCACAGGTCTTCTTTACCTCTGGATCAATGGCATTTTTAAAGTAGTGTAAAGTCATTCTTTCAGGCCAATCCATGCAATGGCTCATGACCCTTCTAAAGTCCCAAATAAATTCTGATAAGGGTCGCTTGCCTTGTCTCCTTTCCATTAACTTCTCTTCATTTTCTGCCACCCTGTCTGGATTTTTGAATCTGAGTCTCAATAAACGAATAAATCCATCAACAACTTGTAATTCTGGGGCTTGATCGTTGTGTAGCTGGGAAGATGTATCCCCATCCAGTCAGATGTATCCCCATCCTTCATCCCATCTGTTATGGCAATAACCAGCTCGTGTTCTGTTGCGTATTGGTCCCCAAAACAGGTCTATGTGAGACTGAATTTGAGTGAGGAAGTAATTAAAATACTCATGGCACCGTTGAAAACAGCTTTAAACTGTACTTGGTCTGGCCTGGCCCATGGTTAGGGTGGTACAAGCCTGGCACCTGCCGGTTGAGCTGGAATGAAGTGAGCTTGATGGTGTGCATATCTAGGTTGGGCAGGGCCCCGGAGGCCTGGCTGGGTTGTGCCTCTCTGGAAGAGGGGCCCCTGCAGGATCGCTCCAAGTGAGGGTTGAATTGGTGGTTGCCATGAGGAAGGTGGATATTGCCTTTCTCTTTGCCTAGGTGGAGGGGGAGTGACTGATGTCTGCTGTCTGGGCAGAACCCCTTCAGACCATGGCTTTGTTGGCACTGGCAGCCATTGGCACTGAATCCACCCCTGGCCTGGATAAAATCCCCACCCTAGAGGGGTGCTTTCCACAGGGGGTAACCTCTTTTCTGGGAAGTGGGGAGCAGGACTTGGAGGCTGCAACATACCTCTGTTTGTGAGCACCTCTTGTCAGTGTGGGCCTTCATGCTGGGCCTCTCCAACTGGCATCTGAGCAAATTCCCTCCACACTGCATCATCCCATGCTGTATACAGAAGGCTTGGGAGGAAATTTTAATCAGGCTGTCTGTTTAAATTGGTCTGGTAATTCTCCCATGAACTAAAACCTCTTGGCCTGGCTCCCAAATCCTCTCTCTCCTCTGCAATTCTAAAGGCATCCATCATCTCCTCCAAGGGGCTGAATGATTCAGCTGATTTATGAGCCTCCCTCCATCACTGGAAATGAATTATCTGGGTTATCAGCAAAGCCTGATAGTAAGGAGTACTGAAATAATGTGAGACTTCCAGAAATCCTTCTTTTGAAACAGTAACTCCAAGGCTGGCATAATCTCAAAGCTTTATTCAGAACAAAAAAGACTGGTATTGTCCAGTGGTATTTCAGAAATGGCATACCTCCCACAAAATTCCACCTACCTCCACCCACTTTCACACCTCATTAATCACGTGAACCAATTATCTTGCAAATAGAATTTTTTACTACACCACTCTCTGTGACCTTGACTTTCAAAGTCATTTTTTTTCCTACTAAAAGCTATGCCATTACATCACTTCCCTCCCAGCACTGATGACAGCAATGAATTTCAGAGCTGACAGGAGGAGTATAAATTACAAGTTTTTGCAGATGATCTGGTTTTTATATTGGAAGAACTATTACAAACAGGCCCTAAGTTGACAGAAAAGATAGAAGAATGTGGAAAGGTTGCAGGACTGAAAATAAAGAAAGAAAAAACTAAGATTTTAGTGAAGAATATGATAGAAAAATAAAAGAAAGTATTAATGGAAAGATTAAATATCCAGATCACAAAAAAGTGAAATACTTGGAGATACAAATAACAGCAAGATATGGAACACTGAAAGAGGATAATTATGATAGACTGAAACAACAGATTGTGACAGTTTTGGAAAAACTGGGAGAATAGCAACAATTAAAATGAATATATTGCCAAAAATACCATATTTATTTCAGGCGATTCCAATAAAATTGAAGAAAAAATATTTTGAGCATTTAAATAAAATGATCTTGAAATTTATATGGCAAGGAAAAAAGACAAGAATTAAGTTAAAATTGTTACAGGACACTAGAATGAGAGGATAATTCCCAACTGGAAATTATACTACCAGGCAGTAATATTGATGTGGATGAAAAAAGGGATTGTATTGAAAAATGTTAGACTGTTAACATTGGAAGGTCATGATCTGCAATTGGGGTGACATGCATTTTTATGGTATCAGGAAAATAAGGCACCTGGATATTTTCAGAGACATTATATCAGAGATACTTTATTAACAATATGGGAGAAAATAAGGGAGCAGCATTATATGAAATATAAGTCTGGTTATCGACAAAAGAAGCATTTGCATACCCAAATGTTTTTAAAATGGAATATATTATTAGATATAATGAAATTCTAAATGAAAAGGGTGAACTCAAAATAAAGCAAGAATTAGATGAGCAAGAGATGAATATGAATTGGTATTCATATTTGCAAATACATTCAAGATATAAAAAAGATAGTAAGATAGATGGGTTTCATAAAGAATTGACTGAACTAGATAAAATGTTAACAGGCACAGAGGAGAAGATGATTAGAAAATTATATGGTTATTTATTAGGAGTGAAGTTAGAAGAAGAGCAAGTTAAAGAAACAATGATTGCTTGGGGGGAAAATTTTGGATATGGGATAGACTTGGATAAATGGCAGAAACTATGGACTAGAAACTATAAACTAACAATGTCAGCGGCTTATAAAGAGAATTAGTATACAATGTTTTACAGGTGGCATTTACCCCCAGCAAAAATAGCAAAGACAAATCGGCAAAATGTTGGAAATGTCATCATATACCTGGATATGTGGTGGACATGTATAGAAGCTAAAAAATACTGGACTAAAATACACACATGGATGGAAAAAATGATTTAAAAACATAGATTTAAAACCAGAAATATTTTTATTGAGGATTTTGCCTGAAGGTTATAATAAAGAGATAACATATTTTATTATTAATGTATTAATAGCAGCTAGAATTGTATTTGCACAAAATTGGAAAAATGAGAAAATTCCGATAGAGGAGGAAACGATTAAGAAAATAATGGAATGTGCGGAAATGAGTAAATTAACAATGGCAATTAGAGAACAGGAAGAAAAGGAGTATTTTAAGATTTGGGATTTATTTTATGAATAGCTAAAAGAGTAAGAAATTGAAATATGTTCTGAATAAGTAATGATATGAATATAAGTAAGTATTAAGATTTGTTTTTGAAAGATAATTTAGAATTGAAATTAAAACCTTCATGATAATATAATGATGGAACAATATGATATAGAATGTTGATAAGAAAAAATTGTGAATATAATCAAATAAGAAATGTATAATACTAGCATGCGCATAGGATATAGATACCCAACTGACACACTGTAAAATTGAAAGATGGTTTTATTTGTTGTATTTGTTGTAAAAATAAAAAAAAATCAAAAAGAAAAAGAAACAGGCAGATAAGAAACAAGTTCTACAGAGAAACTACCAAGGGGGGGGATAAGGTTTTCTTGCCTACTAAGTACTTACAGACCACCAGAAGTCTAAGAAATTGGGTCCTAAGTACATTGGATCTTTCCCAATTGTACAGGTTGTGAATCCTGTCACAGTACAGTTAGAACTGCCAAAAACTCTGAGAAGAATCCACCCTGCATTTCATGCTAGTTTATTGAAACCTGAACATACTTCCCCTCTACGACCTGACCAGCCCACTCCTCCAGTTCCCCTCCTAATTGAAAGTGAACAGCATTTTGAAATTAAGGAAATTCTGGACTCCAGGAAACATAGGGGAAGACTCCAATATCTGGTCTTTTGGAAACATTTTCCTCTTTCACAGTCGGAATGGGTTAATGACTGTGATGTCAGGGACCCTAAACTTATACAATTGTTTCCCTCTAAATACCTGGATAAACATTGATGTAATCTTATACGTATCTTATTTACTCCCATTTGGGATATTTCTTTGCCTGTTACCTTCTATGTTTTGTTTTCCAGGGCTAACACCTCTTTTGCAAGGAGGCCAAAGTTTTCTTGACATCTTTTGCTGCTTGATTCCTGGCGGCTGCCATAGAAACGGGGGAAGGGGTAATTTGGTATTGGGGAGGGAGTTAGTTGGAGTGCAAAGATGTTCCTGTGTGAACTAAAACTATTGTGTTGCAATAGCACATAAAGGATTTTAGAAGCAATACAAGTTGCAGCAAAATAGTGAAACATAAAACATCCTTATCTTATACAAGAGTATATACTGGCACTTCATAATAAAGCACAAGTCTTTCTTCCATCACCTAACCAGTTTTCAGACAACTTCTATATAATAGTGGGTCTCTTTCTGTTGCTTTTTGTTCTTAATGTTGTTTTCTTTTTTAATTCTTCTTTTTCCAAGTAGCTCAGACTCTAACATACTTTTCATTTCTTTTCTCAATGTTTCCTTACAACAACCTTCTGAAGAAATAATTTCTGAACCAGTAAACAGTGGAGAAATCTTTTTTCTTAATCTGACCCCTTGCTATATTAATGCAGCTCCTTGGCTATATTACTTCTATTTCATTGTATGTAAGCAGGGTAGGTTAGAACCAGTGGTGGGATTCAATTTTTTTTACTACCAGTTCTGTGGGCGTGGCTTGGTGGGTGTGGCAGGGGAAGGATACTGTAATATCTCCAGTCAGAGATGGTATTTGCCAGTTCTCTGAAATATTCAAAATTTCCACTACTGGTTCTCCAGAACTGGTCAGAACCTGCTGAATACCACCTCTGATTAGAACCCGTGGTCTCCAGATTGCTAACCTAGTGCCTTAACTATTACTCAAAACTGGCTCTCAGGAATACATACTAAGCTAAAATGACATGAGACAGTACTCTGCTTTAGGCTGTTACACAATGTAAAGTCATTTGTCTAGATTGTTCATTTTAGAAATTTTCATTCATAAAATTGAAATAATTATGTAAACCATGTTATTGAACACTGTATATCATCCTTTATTAAATTGCAATTAAATGCATTTTATCCCAAGATAGAAGATAACATGCTAAGGAAAGTTGCAGTTATTTGACCTTGTTGATACTTATAAAGCTGGCCAAGATACATTTCTTTCAGTTAAATAGATTCCCACCATATCTCAATTCAATGTTCTAAGAATATTCTGGTCAACTGAGTAAATCCTGTTTTTATTCATATATGTCCTTTCAATATCTAATGGTTTCAAGCTGATCTGTGCTGAATTTTATTCATGTTGAAAATATGCTGCCCAACTAAAAAGCTAGCATAAAACGTTTTAGTCTACAACTGAAAGAAATGTGAATTTTTTCAAGTATTTGAAATCATTTAAGTGGATGCAGTAATGCAATCCAAAACTAATACTAGTGTCATTTATCTCTTTCCATTCTTTTTCCAAATATCTTTAATATTTTCCTTTAAGTTGCCCTATGAGTTTTTTTTACATAAGAGCTTGATGAAAATGCTGTATTATTTTTAACATGAGTATAATCCAGCCAAACATAGGCATTTTCCAAGCCCACATCTTACAGTGGGATAATTAACTCCACTTAATTCTTGTCTACAATGATAAATTGTATCTGATGGGGTCCTAATGTTTTTTAAGCAAAGATATGTGAAAATGGAAGAAAATGTCACAATCTACTCTTTAATTTTATATTACACTACAGCTGCTTTATCTCATAGAATTCATTATTCTTATCTGCAATTCTATAGAAATAAAAATTACTTGGGAGAATAATGTAGTTTTCAATTCCCATTCTCATTTATTTCCTTTGGGGACTTACAGATGCCTTTTTATCCTTGTAAACATCAGCATGTAATCCCACATGGGTCATGGCATTATGTTGGGAACAAATTAAAGCAGAAAATGGTAGGTATCATACTCTACTTCTTCATGCAGAACCTGCTGTTTGTTAAAAAAAAGTATTGAGAGTTTTATGTGTATGTATGTAATACTTGACTGTGACCTGAGATTCATGGATGTTTAAATATAAGTGTAATTCTCAGAAGATCAATTTTAAAAAGAAGTCCTTAGAATAGATGTTTTGCACAAGAAGCAATACAGTTCATTGTGAAAATAGTCTGCCAGAAAGAGATTATTGTTGCGTTCTTGTTGGAAAAAAAAGTGCTATTGTAACCTCATGCATTTACATTTTTTGGAACAAGTAATTTTATTCCCAACATGTGTTAGCTGCAAATTTAAAATCACATACTATCCAAAGAAGATGAGGAAAAACGCTAATGGGTTTTAGTGAAATTACTGTTTAATGAAGAGCAATTTCACATCTGGGTAACCAGAAACAATTAGAAGTTCATCTCACACTGACTGAAACAAATGTTGTTGTTTTTAAATCAAACCCACAAAGCTAGTTTTAGGGGCCTATTAGCATTCCAGAGAAGCTTTCCTATCCAATGTTGTATAAATCTGTACAGAACTGCGACTCAGCATAGTTTCTAAAGTAATTTAAAAAGACTCATTTAGGAAACCAGAAATAAGAGAATTGCTTTTTAGTTTTTCCAAAGCATCTTAAAGATGCATCAGAGAAGTACCTTAGTTTGCAACAAATATTCCAGATCTAAATCTCAATATTAACAGATTTAACAGATAATCAGAGTTGGAAGGGATATTACAGGTCATCTAGTCCAACCCCCCGCCCAAGAGGGCCCTACACCATTTCTGACAAATGGCAGTCCAATCTTTTTTTGAAAATGTCAAGTGATGGCGCTCCCACAACTTCTGAGGGCAAGCTGTTCCATTGGTTGATTGTTGTCACTGTCAGAAAGTTTCTCTTTATTTCCAGGTTAAATCTCTCCTTGTTCAGTTTCTATCCACTATTCTTTGTCTGGCCTACAGGTGCTTTAGAAAATAGCTTGACCCCTTCCTCTCTGTGGCAGCCCCTCAAATATTGGAAGACTGCTACCATGTCTCCTCTGGTCCTTCTCTTCACTAGACTAGCCAAGCCCAGTTCCTGTACCTGTTCTTCATATGTTTTAGTTTCTTGTCCCCTAATCATCCTGATTGCTCTTCTGTGTACTTTTTCTTGAGTCTCAACATCTTTTTTATAATGTGACCAAAACTGGATGGTCTAGGTGTGGCCTGTTTTGTTCGGAAAACACACGAGGTAGACCGGGTTCCAACAACAAATACTTTATTCTTTAACTAGTCAGTAAATAGGAACACTTGGCTGAAGCCGAGGCCAGCCTTTTATACAGGCTGGCTTGTCTGCTTGCAGCCAATGGCAGTTGTTTAGATTTGCCGCCTTTTAGCAGCTCTTTGGATTGGTTCCTAGTGAACCAATCCAATGTTCATTTTATTTGACCAATCAGGTTTGTAGCTTTGGAGTCACCCACTTTACATATAGAACACCCCTCGCCCCTTAGTTCAGTCCTACGTGGTGACGTAGTCTCGCAGGTAGGCGGGGCTTTTCCGGACTCGACTTGACTTGCGCGGTTCATTCTTAGTGCAGACTTCGACCGGTTCGGATGGGGCTGCTGTGTCGTCCATCCTTCTCCCTGGAACCGTCTGGAAGGGTGAGTCAGCCATTTTACCGCCGCCTGAGTTTCTTAGGCTGGCGGTTTTGCCGCTCCCTCCCGTTTCCTCCGGGCAGGTCGAGCTGGCCTGGCTGGCCCCTTCCGATGGGCTCTTCACGCAAGTCTCTCCAAACAGTGAGTCTTTTATTTGCTCTTTTTGTTCATATGTTTCATTGGGTTTGGTTTTAAACAGTTCTTTATTTATTTCTCGCCTTTCCCCCCCCCACCTTGGTTTGCAATTCGCCGGTTTTTTCGGTGAATGTTTGTAAGTCTATGGTTCTCTCTATAATTCGGGATCAAAGCTGGTCTATGTGCTGCTTCCATTCCCTGCCATCCTCTATTTTTAATCAGTAGGATTTGGGGCCTGTGATTTGGGTAATCTGTCCTGGTAGCCATACCGGGTCCCCGGTGAAGTTTTTAGCGTATACCAAATCGCCTATTTCGAATTGTCTAAACCGTGTAGAGGAGTCAGGAGGGTTTTCTGGGGTAAAATTTGGGTGTAACCTATCAAGGTGAGATCTTAACTTTCGCCCCATAAGTAATTCTGCTGGGGACTTATTGGTTATGGTACTGGGCGTTATGTGCTGGAGTGTGAGCAAACGGTTTACTTTCTGTTGGACATCTCCAGCGTCCATTCATTCTAAACCTTCTTTAGTAAACCGGACCATTCTCTCAGCACTGCCGTTCGCAGCCGGGTGAGCCGGCGCGGTTAGGGCATGTCTTATACCTAGGGAGGCTAGGTATTGCTCAAATTGTATGCTGGTTAGCTGTGGCCCGTTATCTGAGACAAGAACGTCCGGTATGCCATGGGTGGCAAAAAGGTTGTCCAGCTTTTTAATTACAGCTTCTGTTGTCGTTGATGGCATAACTTTTACTTCAAGCCAATTTGAATAGGCATCAACGACAATCAGAAAGGTATGCCCCTTGGTAGGACCTGCGAAATCAATGTGTATTCTTGACCAAGGTCCCCGAGGGGTTTCCCAGTCCTTAACGGGTGGTTTTGGTGGGGATGGTCTAATTGCCTGGCATTTGTGGCATGAGCTTACCCAATACTCTATGTCCTTATCAATACCCGGCCACGAAACATAACTTCTAGCAAGGCTTTTCATCTTAACCATTCCCGGGTGCCCTTCATGTAACAACCTAAGTACCCTGGGTTGTAATTTGGCAGGGATTACTACCCGATCACCCCACAACAAACACCCCTTTTGGATTGAAAGTTCAGTCTGTCTGGACCGGAAAGGTTTAAAGTTTTCAGTTTTTTGATTCTCCGGCCAGCCTTTACCTACCCAGCTAAGAACGCAGGCAGTCAATGAGTCTTTCGTGGTGGCTCTGGCGACATCATACGCTGATATGGGTAGATCGGGGCAAGTCTCGATTTGTAGCGTTGTCATCGCTGGTGCCGGGTCTTTGTCGGTTGCTGGTAAGGGTGCTCTGCTCAGAGCATCCGCATGGGAAATTTGTTTCCCTGGCCGATGTGTCAGAGTGTAGAAATAAGCTGCTAGGAACTCTGACCATCTCGTCATTCTTGGGGACAGTATATTAGGTGTTGGCTTGTTTCCCGCCAAAATCCCCATTAGCGGTTTGTGGTCTGTTATGATTTGAAAAGTCCGCCCATATAAGTATTCGTGGAAGCGTTTTACTCCAGGACAATTGCTAGAGCTTCCCTGTCCAATTGGCTGTAATTCCGCTCGGTTTTTGATAGAGTCCTAGAGTAATATGCGACGGGTGCTTCTCTGCCATCAGGTAGTTGGTGGCTCAGGATGGCACCTACTCCGTATGGTGAGGCGTCGCAGGTCACTCTTAATGGCAGAGTGTTGCTAAATTGGATGAGAACGTTTGTTGATGTTAGCAAGCTTTTAATATTTTGGAAGGCTTTTTTTTCTTTGTAACCCCAAGTCCAAGTTGCCTTCTTGTCTAGCAGATGGTGTAACAGTTCTGCTATAGTGGCCTTGTTTGGCAGGAACACGTTATAAAAATTAATTAGTCCTAAGAATGCTTGTAGTTCGGTTTTATTTCTTGGTTCAGGAGCGTCTTTGATTGCTTTAACTTTTTTGTCTGTAGGGTGGATACCCTCTCCGTCTATTGAGTAGCCCAGGAATTCGACGCTGTTCTTAATTAAACAGCACTTTTCTCTTTTTACCTTGAGGCCAGATTCCCTAAACTTAGTTAATACTTCTTTGAGTCTGTTCCTTAATTGAGTTTCATCTCTGGCCGAGATTAGGACATCGTCAAAATAGGGAACAACTCCTTGTATGCCATTTAGAAGGTGTTCCATCAGACGCTGGAAAACACCAGGGGCCACGCTTACTCCAAATTGGAGCCGGTGACATTTGAATGCGCCCTTATGGGTGACTATAGTCTGTGCTTCTGCTGTTTCTGGGTCCACTGGGAGTTGTTGATAGGCTTGTGCCAAGTCGAGTTTGGCGAAAACTTTGCCTTTTCCCAGGGAATGAAGCAAATGCTGGACTACTGGCACCAGGTATGCGCTTGGTTGTAATGCGTGGTTCAGGGTAGCCTTATAGTCACCACAGATTCTAATGGACCCGTCAGGTTTTATGGGTGTGACAATAGGCGTTCCCACTTGGCATGGTCCACAGGTTCTAACACCCCTTGGGCTATTAATTTGTCCAGCTGTTCCTCTATTTTTGCCTTTAGTGCAAAAGGAACTCGCCTGGCTTTTATTCTTCGTGGGGCTATTTGGGGATTTAGATTGAAAGAAATGGGATTTCCCCGATACTTGCCAAGTGAGCCGTCAAAAACGTCCTGGAATTCTCAGATGAGGTCGTCTTCCCAGCCGGTTGTAGTCACTTGATCTACCCCGGTCATCCCGATGCCCAATGGCGCGAACCATTTGATGCCCAGGAGGCTTGGTCTGTCTTGGTCGACTATGGTCAGTGGAAGCACCTTGACGTGATGTTTGTAGGCGACTCGGAATTGTCCCATGCCTATCACAGGGATTTGGTTTCCCTGATAGTCCTTGAGGGTTAGGTGCTGCTTCTTCAATTCTTTGGGTTTGATACCTGGGACTAGCTGTTTTATTGTGTCCCATGATACCATGGAGAGGAAGGGCCCCGAGTCCACTTCCATCCTGCAGTGTTTTCCTTCGATTTTCACGATGACTTTAATTTTTTTTCCACTTTCCGTCTGAGCGCTCTGTATAATGACAGTTTGGTGTGTATTGGCTCGCTTCTCTTGTTGCCACTTTCTCTCGGCTCGTTTAGGCTCGGCTCGTGTTGGGGAATTTCTGCGTCTCGTCGGGCTGTAGTATTTTTTGTTCCTGCAGACCTTCTCGATGTGCCCTCGTTTTTTGCAATGCCGGCAGATGGCATCAAGAAATCTGCATTTGGCTCGGGGATGGTTTCCTCCGCAGCCAGCGCATTCCCGCCAATTTCTTCTTTCGCGCTCTTTTCTGTTCATGAGCAAACGGTGGACCTCGTCGTCTTCTTCGCTCGATTCAACTGTTTCGCCCGACTCTTCGTAGTGAGTTGTGGTGGCAGGCTGCTTTCTGTCTTTGGTTGGTGTTTCTTCGCTGTGTGTGTTCATCTTTTTCATGGCTACGGCAGATTTTTTCGCGGCTTCAGCGGCTGTGGCTTCTGCGATGGCTTCGGTAACGGTGATGTTGGGCTTGTTGAGTAATTTACTCTGTGTGGTCAAGTCTCTCAAGCCCAACACCACACGATCCCTCATTGCTTCGTCAATGTTCAAAAATTCAGACTCACCCCCTAATTGTCTAAGGGCAGTGATGAAATCGGCGACGGTCTCTCCCTTTCTCTGGTCTCTGTCGCTTTATTCGTGTGGTGTCACTTTATTAAGTTTGACACCATCGGAGCGTAGTGTGCTTTGAGGACTCTTTGCAATTCTGTCCACGTTAGTTGTTTAACGTCCCGGGGCTTCGCAAGGGCCTTTGCCATCTTGAAAACTGTTGGCCCGCAGTGCGTCAGGAATACAGCTCTCTTGCGTTGCTCTGAAATGCCTTCCATTTCATTGCTCTCCAAATACATTTGGAAGCGATCAGCATAGGAATCCCAATCCTCTTCGTTGGGATTGAAGGGTGCGGGCGGTGCGTTGTTTCCAGACATCTTAGTTGTCATCTGGACTTCTTATCACCACATGCAGGTTTTTTTCCGTTCAGGACGATCCCACCTTCGTCGCCAGTGTTTTGTTCGGAAAACACATGAGGTAGACCAGGTTCCAACAACAAATACTTTATTCTTTAACTAGTCAGTAAATAGGAACACTTGGCTGAAGCCGAGGCCAGCCTTTTATACAGGCTGGCTTGCCTGCTTGCAGCCAATGGCAGTTGTTTAGATTTGCCGCCTTTTAGCAGCTCTTTGGATTGGTTCCTGGTGAACCAATCCAATGTTCATTTTATTTGACCAATCAGGTTTGTAGATTTGGAGTCACCCACTTTACATATAGAACATGGTCTTACTAAGACTTTATAGAGTGTTATTAGTACCTCACTTGATCTTGATTGTATCCCTCTGTCAATGCAACTTAGGATTGCATAAGCTTTTTTGGCTGCTGCAGCACACTGCTGGCTCATATTTAGCTGGCTGTTCACTAAGACTCCAAGATCCCTCTCATAGTTGCTGCAATTAAGCCTGGTTTCACCCAGTCTATATGTGTACTTTTGGTTTTTCTTGCCTAAGTGTAGCATTTTACTTTTCTCTACACTGAATTTCATTTTGTTAGATATGGCCCAGTGTTCAAGTCTGTCAAGATCCATCTGGATCTTGAGCCTATCTTCTTGGGTGTTAGCTATTCCTGCCAGCTTAGTATCATCTGCAAATTTGGTAAGTCTCCCTTCTATTCCCTCATCTAAGTCTTTAATGAAGGTATTGAAGAGTACTGGGCCTAAGATGAAACCTTGTGGTACCCCACTGCTTACTTCCCTCCATGTAGACTTAGACCCATTAAGGACTACTTGTTTAGTACCGTTTGTCAGCCAGTTGTGAGTCCATCTTGTGGTGATGCTATCTATTCCACTTTTTTCTAGCTTACTAAGAAGTAGATTGTGGTCTACTTTGTCAAATGCCTTGCTGAAATCTAAATATGTTATGTCCACAGTAATTTGCTGGTCTACTAATTTAATCACTATGTTGAAGAATGAAATAAGTTTGGTTTGGCATGTTCTATTCTTAACAAACCCATGCTAGTTATTACTTTACTTGTTTCTAGATGTTGGCAGATCTGTTTTTTATTATCTTTTCCAATATCTTCCCGGGTATTGATGTTAGGCTGATTGGTCTATATAGTTTCCTGGGTCTGTTTTTTTTCTTTTTTTGAAGATGACATCCACATCAACTCTTGTAGTTTCCTGGTGCTCCAGGATTATTAAAGGGGAGGGAGGTTGCTTGCTATTAATTTGTAATATTTTAATGGATCTTTGTAGTATTATATATTGGATTGTGTCCCATGATATTGTTGGAAGAAATATCCTTCTGGGTTCAGTTCCAAGTGAGGAAAAAGACACTGGAAATATGTTTGGAAAGATGGTTTAATGGTCTATAGTATCACATGCCAGGGAGCTACTGGGTGAAAAAAGAGGAGAAATGCTGAGAGTCCTTTGGTTTTATGCCCTCTGTTGGGATTTGAATTTGAGCTTGTATTCTGATTGGTTGTCAGACTCCCATGGGGCCATGCAGGGGTAACTGTTCTGAGTCCCAGGCTTGGTTGACTCTTGCTGGGTGATGATGTAATGAAAGAGCTTTGGGCAATTCCTATTATGGCTCTGCCTGGAGGAGACAGATCTTTAGTGATGTAGAATAGATTGGCTCAGGCCTTAATGGACCATTGACAAAGGTGTGGGGGGGGTGAGTTTCTGTCTCTCTGAGTTTCTACTTATCTTTTAGGGGAAATATTCTGCCTTTTTAGTATATTCTAGAATATTTCATTCTAGGGGAGGGGTGGGTTTTAACTTCCAACAATAAAATTTCCCTAGACAGGTATTTTTACCATTTTCATAAATTGGGCTTCCTTTCTTTATTGCAAACTTGGGTTCTGCTAATGCATTGCAAATCATTGCACAAGCTGCTCTGAATGGTTTGTATAGGTCTTTCCAAAAGTAATTGCATTTATTCCATAATTCATTAACATTTGTAGTTTATAGTACTGAGATATTTCTTCTAATGGCTGTTGTCCCAAAGATGCTTTTTTCAGGAGGCAACTGTTTTTTCTTTGAAGACATTTCACTTCTCATCCAAGAAACTTCTGACAGAAGAGTGGGGAATGGAAGGATTTAAAGTGCTTGCAGAGAGCTGATCATTTGCATTCTTTTAAAGCAGGGCTGTCAAGCTCGCAGCCCATGGGCCGGATGTGTCGTACGCTGGCCATGTCCCTGCCCAATTTAGTGAAGGGGGAAAAAGTCCCAAAACATCATGTGATGCCACCATGATGATGTGAGTTTAACACCCCTGATTTAGACAGTCATTGGAGGTTTATCTGTGTCCTCAGGGTCATGTGAATAGTGCTCCTGATTCCTGTAGTCTGCAATTTTTTTCTTCTGGAAATCAGTAGTGGTATTCAGCTGATTCACACTGGTTCAGGAGAATGATTTGATTTGGCATGGGTCACCAAACCGATAGTGACTTCTGGCTGGCCATGCCCCCAACCCAGTCAACCAGTTGCTGCTTGCTCACTTGCCCTGCCCACTCAATGCTCGCTCACCCTACTCACCCAATGCTCGCCCCACCCAGTCACTCTTCACCTCCTATACAGCACACTGAGTCCCCATGGCTTGCCTTTAACCTGCCTTCCCATGTGATGCCTGCACCCCAACAGAGCAGCCCTGATCTGCTCATAGGTAAGCCTCTCATTCCCAGATCTTCCTGGGCCCCCCCCCCCACCATTCCTGGAACTTCCTGGGGTGGCCACCATTCCTGGATCTTCCTGACCCCCTACTGTTCCTGGACTTGGCTGGCTGACTTCCCCATCGGTGCAGCCCCATCCCAGGTGGCAGCACTGGATGGGGTCTTAGCTAGCTGCCCCCCAACCATCCCTGGGATTAGCATGCTGGCTAAGCCACCATGTGGCATTCTCCCAGCCCTCCTTACTATGTGGTGGCCACAGCACAGCAAGCAGCGGTGGAGCTGCCCTGAAAGGGAAGGCAAGAACTCCCATAACTGCCACTTGCCACCTCTGCCCACCACCTCCACTGCTGCTTCCACCACCACAGCTGTCTGCTTCCTTTAATCACCCTGGAGAAGTGAGTGGCAGTGGAGGTGCTCTAAAAGGGAGGGTGGGAACTCCCAAGGCTGCTTGCTTTCTTCATTCTCCTGCCACCCGCTGCTCTGGAGCTTGCCAGATCAGTTTGTCCTAGACCAGGTGTGTGTGTGTCACAAGAGAGTGTGTGATGTGTGCATGTGTGTGTGTGCATGTGTGTGTGCATGTGTGTGTGTGTGTGTGTGTGTGTGAGAGAGAGAGAGAGAGAGAAGAAAGAAAGAAAGAAAGAAAGAAAGAAAGAAAGAGAAAGAAAGAGAAAGAGAAAGAAAGAAAGAAAGAGCAAGAAAGAAAGAGGAAAGGAGAGAAAGAAAGAAAGAGACAAAGAAACAAAGAGGAAGAAAGAGAAAGAAAAAAAGAAATTGGAAGGAAGGGAGAGAGTGTGTGGTGTGTGTGTGTGTGAGAGAGAGAGAGAGAGAGCAAGAGAAAAGAGAAAAGAGAAAAGAAAGAGCAAGAAAGAAAAAGAAAAGGAGAGAAAGAAAGAAAGAAAAAGACAGAGAAAGAAAAGAAAGAAAGGAAAAGAAATAGGAATGGGGGGGGAGAGAGAGAACTCTGCTATTATTTTTAATTGTTCCATTAGTTATCATATATCAATATTTTACACTGTTCCTACACCTAGAGTGATTTTACTGTCTTTCTTTTGCCCAGATATTTTTCAGAGTTTACATGCATTAATGCCTATAGTCCAGAGCATAAATACACGTGTGTTTAACAGAATTGAAAGGGACTATGGAGGTCTTCTAGTCCAACTCCCTGCTCAAGCAGGAAAACTCTGAGGATGCCAAACTCTGAGTAGAGGTCTGAGGAAAGGTGTCAGAATAACAGAATAACACTTAGAAGGGACCTTGCGGGGAAGCCTATACCATTTCAGAGAAATGGCTGTCCAGTCTTTTCTTAAAAATTTCCAGTGATTGAGCACCCAGAACTTATGGTGGCAAGCAGTTCCACTGGTTAATTGTTCTTACTGTCAGAAAGTTTCTCCTTAGTTTTAGGCTGCTTCTTTCTTTGTTCAGTTTCCATCCATTGCTTCTTGTTTGCCTTTTGGTGCTTTGGAAAATACATCAAACCCCCCCCCCCTTTCTGGCAGCCCCTTAAAAGCCTGTTGCCTATCACACTCTTGGGCAAAGCATGTGAGTCATTTCCTCCTTTCAGTGGTCTATGAAATTACATATATAGTATGTAGATAATAAAGTTTTAAAAAGGTGAACAACGTTCTTATAGAACTATAGATATGTTGAGGCTGGGTGTGACAAGGAATGGTTGGAAGGGGAGGGGCCAGGCGAGGCAACCCTTGAAATGAGTGACTTTGAGTTGGCCATGTCCACCCAGTCACATGCCACCAAGCCACACCCACCTGCCCAATCACATGACCACCAAGCATGCCCACCTAGTCACATGACCACCAAGCCATGCCTACCAAATAAGCCATGCCCACAGAACCGGTTAAAAAAAAATTGAATCTCACCACTGTTGGAAATCCATTCTTACTCCCACATCATTCAAAGGGCGTTCATCCCAGATTATATACTTAAAAGTCTGTAGAGATTCTCAGTCATCCAAGTCATGCTTGTCCCAAAGGTGCTTTTCAATGCCTGTTCTGTTAGCATTTGCAAGAATAAATCTGTATACAACCCACTGCTTTATCTTGTACTGCATTATTTGCCATCTTGAAATTTTTTTTCCATTTTTTTTTATTTCAATCTGCATATGCACAACAATACATTAATAGCATGGCATCAATATATCATACATTTTAGTATAGGCAAATTAATAATATCAACCATATCTCTCAATGCTTATATTTCACATTAATTCATTATCCTTCAAAATATGCTTATTTTCAACTTTTCAAAACCTTTGTCCAAATAACTACCACCATATCAGTTAAACATACCTAGTAATTCCATTGTTCAATTTTCTCCCTGCTTTTATTTTATTTTTTAAAATAAAAAATTCTCATTTGGCAATCAGTGTGGTTCCAGGTTTCAGATCTCAATACAAACATGACCATAGTTACCTGTTCATTATATTTGTTTAGTTTCATATTGTATCATCCTTATTATTGTTAAATATTAAGCTTATCTTATCCAATTCCAATTCATGTTTATGAATACATTCTCATACCTTATTTTACAATGTTATCTAAGTTTCTCATCTCTTTTCTGTTGTCATTTCTCATATTATTTTTTTCTGTCACATTTGTCATTTTATCAATCCTTATAAAATATAATTGCCCCCTCTGGTTAATAATTGGAGCTAACCACCTTCATTCTACCTTATTATCAATCTCCCTATCTAGTATATAACACAAATATATATATATATATATATATATACAAATATATATATATATATATACAAATATATATATATATATATATATAAAAATGTATATGTATATGTATATGTATATGTATATGTATATGTATACATGTATATATATATATATATGCTGTTTAGCTTCCTTCGGGTATTATCCCACGTCATTGTAGTTCTGTTAAAGTTGTAGCAACGTTTCAGCAGAATCTCATCTGCCATCTTCAGGCTTCTGTATGGATATGGGTCTTACAGCTCCTGGTTTTAAATTTGAGGCTGGTCCATTCTGATTGGTTGGGAGCCTGGACCTGTGTTCATTGGACTTGGAGTTTGATTGATTGGTGTTCCTGGTTTCTTCTGTCTGTTTTGTGGCTTTGATTGTCTGGCAACAGTCTGTTCTTGTGTTGGAGGCTTTTAGTGCAGCTTGGCTCCGTGTGAAGGGACGGCTGCTCTTCATTAGCAAGCTGCTATTCATTAGCAAGCTGGGTTTCACCTGGGTGCCTGGTGGGGGGGTTAGGTTGGAGCTATCAGAGGGAGTCTGTTTTTGCCCAGGTGTTTGCCTGGCTTGTGGCATGGAGATCTTTCTATTTGAGAGTGCAGGCTTCCAAATGATTGACAGTCTGGTGGAATCATCTCTTC
>BLBF01000006.1:70545706-70557106 GCA_015471245.1 Laticauda colubrina
GTGGGGATGTGTTTGGGAGCGACAGCAAAGTTGAATCCTTTCGAAAGGACATTGGTTTCGGCTTCAGTGAGGATCTTGTCTGAGATGTTGTGCACTGTTTGTTTCATGTGTGGCTGTGAGGGGGGAGGAGTTTGTTTCTGGTGTTGTTGTAGTTTTCTGAGTTTGTTGGTATGTGTGTCTGTCTTGAAGGTGGTCTGTGTTTCAGCTCTCCAGACAGCAAGTTGTTTGGATTTGTCCCAAAGTAAGGGGTGAATCTTGTTGCTTAGTCTGAGGTGAAGTGTGAGGAGTTCTTTGTTGATTTGGTCTAGGAGGAATCTTTTTGTGTGAAGTTCATTTCTAATAAGGGCCAATTCTGTTCTTTTTAGGATGCGTTTGGTGGCTGCTGTGTTGGTGTGGAATTTCAATTGGAAGCTTATGGGGATTAAATTTTGATCTCGGCAGTTTCGTAGGAAGGTGAGGTCACATAAAATGGAAGCTCTTTGGACTTCAAGTTTTTCATAAGTCCTGGTCAGATGGTGGGTTTCCTCCCCGTAGAGGTGCAATATTTGTTTTCTGAGGTTTTCGCGGGTATTTGTATGTGGATCTTTGGTTATTCGGGTTTTCTCCCGCGTAGAATTGGAAGTATCTAGGCAACGTTTCGATGAAGTCTCATTCATCATCTTCAGGCTTGTTTCTTCAGCTCTGTGCTTCTCAGAGTAATGTGAGCTTGCAGCTGCTTCTTCCTTTTAACTGCTAGTGGGAGTGTGACTTGATTGGGTGGGGGTTTGGCTGTGTTCTGATTGGTAGGGGGGTTGGCTGTGTTCTGATTGGCTGGGGGTGTGTTCTGCTTAGGTGGGGGCTTGGTTGTGCTCAGGTTAGTCTTAGTTGCTGGGGGATTTGAGCTGGTGAGCTGTGATTTTGTTGTTTGGCTTCGTGTTCGTGGCTGCAAGCTCACATTACTCTGAGAAGCACAGAGCTGAAGAAACAAGCCTGAAGATGATGAATGAGACTTCATCGAAACGTTGCCTAGATACTTCCAATTCTACGCGGGAGAAAACCCGAATAACCAAAGATCCATATATATATATATATATATATATATATATTCTCAGATTCCACATTATATTTTCTCAAATACCTTATGAATCATCTATACATTAGAAAATACTATTTTCAATATATTCTTATACATCACAACATATTACCTTGTGGAATCTCCTTCCTTATCCTTTTTTTTTTTCACCCATTATCTTTCACTCTTCAGACAATGTACTTTATTTTCATCCTTGTTTGTTTCCTATTCTTCTTTGTTTTCTGATCCTTTCTCTTAATTCCCTTTTTTCCCATTCTTATTCCCTTCCATTTCCAATTCCAGTTATTAAATTTTTCTCTCTCCCTCTTTTGATTTTTCTTTTTCCCTTCCTTTTTCTGTTTTTTCCCTCTCTCTTTATCCATTTTCCAAACCATTCTCCCTTTTATCATCCCATCAGACCACAATTTTTTAATTCTAATTCACTTTCCCCCCCGCTTAAATAATTGTTGTTCATTTTGTCCTTCAGTGTTGGCTTCTTCTTTATAGAACTCCTTCCCCTCTGGTTTATTTTGTTCTTGTGTATGCTGAGTCACCATTTCTAATTTCTGTCGTACATAATTGCACATTTCAAATTAAATTTTTATCATGTCCCTTATATCTTGCAAATCCAATCTTGACTATTGTAAGTCCAATCTTATATCAACAAATGGTTTCTCCATTATATCTTCTCCTTTTCTCCTTTTCTTTCCTCTTCCTTAATCGTTAAAATCCTCTTTAATAGATATATTCAATTCCAGAGTCTAGTATATCATTTCAGCCAATATTTTTTGAATGTATTTTCAACAAACCATACTCTTGAGTCTTTGTTCGAATGGTTCTATAGCAATAATAAAGTTTCTTTTATTTTCTTTTAAGTTCCAAAATCCAAACTCTTGAGAAGACCACTTTTTAAAACGTACTGAGGTTTTCCTGTACCATCAGGTGGCGCTCTTGAGTCTTTTTACCTTTAACTTACTTTATTGAAAATAATACTTTTATTAAGTTTGCTAATTTCAATCATTAGCTATTATTTCTTTTCTTTTCAACACACGCAATTTAGCATTTAATTATGCCCTTTCAGTGCCCGTAATTCAATAGTTATCCAGTTTAATTTCTAAACCTTTGTTGTGTTAAAATATTTTCCTTTACATTTTCTCCTCCGAACAATCCAATCCAAGTTTTATAAGATTCAATTTCTTTTTCACTTTCTCTGGTTGCCCCTTCCACACACTTCCCTCCAGGATAGCCCTTTATTTTAATACCGGGGTACCTCAAAAGTGATGTCCTTTGCCTGGTTCATACTCTGCTTGCTACTTCTCTGCTCCAACACAAAACTTAGTTTCCTGGACTGTTCTTTGTCTTTGTGGTGGCCATTTTAGGACCACCACTGCAGCTTGCCTTTGGGAGGGATTTTCCTGTCAGGGAGGGGATTTGCAACTCCCCTCGACCCTCCAGGTGATTTCTCCCTTCTTCACCAACCCACCAGCTGGAAGAGATGAAATGATCCTATTTTCAAAAATGGAGATCTTCAGACCAGTCAACTAAGTAAATCACAAAGTGATTGATCAGAGAATTAGAAATTTGATCTTATGAAAAGAGATTGAGAAGATTGGGGAAGAAGGCTAAAATAGCACTTCTCAAATAATTGAAAGAACAACACCCAGAGGAAAGCAAAAACCTCTCCTCTATCACCTAGAATTCAAAATGTGGTCCAATCAATTTAAGCTATAGGATTCCAACTGAATGGCAATACAAAACTGTGAATACTAAGAACAGTGAAATCAGTTACTCTCTATATGTTTTCGCATAATTTCTGCAAAAAAGGCTCATATTCTATATCCTATTAACTTTCTAGGTCGTCTTTTTGTTTTAATCAATGCATTATTAGTTTGCAAATGAAATATGCATTGTTTGATTCATTAGGGCATGTTAACTTGTTTTCATGTTTACATGATTGTAATTATTTCTCAATAAACAAATTCTTAACTGTTAAAGCAACTAGTATTAATATTTAAGGCCAGTTCAACATAACAAAATTTGTAGTTATTAAGCTGTTCATTTCTCTCTTACATTCATAAACCAGCTACATACAAGCACCAGCTACCTCAGGGGTGTCAAACTCACATCATCATGGTGGTGTCATGTGACATATCAGAACTATTTTCCCCTTTGCTAAACTGGACATGGGTGTGACCCATCCAGCCTGCGGGCTGGGAGTTTGACAACTCTGGGTTAGCTCTTCTACAGTAGTCTTTTTAAAACAGTATCAATAAAGGAGAATATGTTTAGCTCAGGGTTGAAATAAGGAATCCTTGATCTTGTCTGGACTTGGTTGTTTTCTTGCAGATGTTTCATTCCTAGTTTGCTCAGTACTAATGATATTACTAGTTTGGGTAATGAAACATCTGCAAGAAAGCAACCAAGCTCAGAGAACACCAAAGATTCCTAAAACAATATTGCATTGGAATAAGGGAATATAGTTTAATAGTGGCTAACAAACCAAGATGAGAAACCTATATTACTGTATTTTTCTGAGTATAAGACTCACTTTCCCCACCCCCAAAAGTGTGTGGCAATGTCTGTGCATCTTATGCAGCAAATGTTGCCGAAGCCCTGCCCATCCTCCAGCCCCCACCCACCAGCCCCCACCTTCTGCCTCTGCCTCCCAGCAATTTGCCTCCTTACGGCAAACAGCAAATCACCTGTTTCAGTTTCAGCCTGATTAGCACAAGCAGTTGATTATTGGTTGGATCAACCTCCACACAAACAGCTGTTTCAGGCTGCAGGGATTGCCATTGCCTATTGCTGTCTCCACATGTCCCATTTTCGGCCTCCACATCCCATTTTCGGTCTCTGCATGCCCCATTTTTAGCCCATTTTTATCCCCACTGCCCGGAATGAAAAAATGGAGCAGGCAGAGGCCAAAAATGGGGTGGTCGGGGGCTGAACACAGGATGCAGAGGCCAAAGATGGGGCATGCAGAGGTGGCAATAGGCAATGACAATCCCGGCAGCCTGAAACAGCTGATCATCAGGATGCTGATCCAACTGACAACCAGCTGCTTGTGCTAATCAGGCTGTGCTGAAACTGAAACTGAAACAGGATGTTTGCTGCTTGCTGCAAGGAGGCAAATTGCTGGGAGGCAGAGGTAGGGGCAGATTTTTTTTTTCCCTCCCCAAAAGATAGGTGTGTCTTATACTTCGGAGCATCTTATACTCTGAAAAATATGGTAAATGTTTAATTTTTATGCTTGGCTATACTTTCCCAGACATATTTTATTCACCTAAAGAATTCACCTAAAGCAATAGGAACCCAATAGATGTTAAGATGCTATTCCAAGAATCCGTTTAGTTCCTGGTGACTCAGCCATGGTATAGCATCATGCCTTGGGAGTTCAAAAACTTAAACCCGAGTTAGCCAAAGCAAAGCAAAACAGTGCCACACAGGCATTTCAGAGCCTGTATGTCAGAGAAGTGATGGAGAGAAAGGTAAATGTACAGTACTTCTCCACAGCCTAGCTTCAATCTGTGATCCCATAGATATTTTTGTAAAATAAAGGAAACCAGGAGTTACACTCATTGAATCCCTATACCATATGGGTAACATTCACAGATTATGCTTGATGTAACATTTTTGTGCTTTGTAACATCCTATCCAGAGTTGAGCAAAAAAAAAAAGATAAGAAGAGTACACTTTTTTCTCTGGTATTCTGCAAGTAACAAAATAATTTCTTATTGGTAGGTCTTTCTCTTAGTAAGGACAGAAATATCACCACAACCCAAAAAACAAAAGGATAATTCCCCTTGGGATATATTTGAAGAGAAGAAGCCCAGACAGCTTACATATTGTACTGCTAGAAATTAGAACTGTATGATAGATTGTTATACATCCACATGGCTACCTCATAACTAAGTGCAGAAATATCACCCTGAGGATTTCTGCAATTTTCTTTCCAGAAAGCAAGAAAAAACAAATTCTGTTTTCTCAAACTGAATAAGAAATGGTAGGAAAAAATCAGGGTAATGTCACTGCCCACAACTAATGCTATACACAAGTAACAGGGAAGAGAGGGAAACAATAATGCTAATCCTGTCTTTCTTATATAATGGCCATCCAGAATTCTAAACATAACCATGCTGGCTCAGGAATCCTGAGTTATAATCCATATACCTTGGTGATGCCACTTATTGGAGTGTGTTGTAAAACAGAACATAGTCGTGATTGTGTAATTTGGCCTTGGAAGAGAGAAGTTCCTGCAGGATAAGAAACTGGGACTGTTATACTGAAAATCATGAACACTTTCTACAGTATTTAAAGATCAAGCCTTGTTACATATTAACATCATCTCATTGTAATAAAGCAGTAACCAAGTGACACTACACAGGTTTTCTTTTCAACAGATCCCAAGGTCAGTCCCTGGCATCTTCAGGTTGACTTGGAAAAATTCTTGCCTAAAACCCTAAAGTGCAGGGCTTGAAAAGCCAGTGTCCAAATCAATAAAGGCAGTATTTTCAAAAGTTATTTTGATTGTTTTACCTTATTTATGCAGAAAATAAGAATTCTGTTTGGCTTGGTACTTGTTGAAAGTTATTAGAAGCTGTCACCTGAAACCAAGCATCATTATTGAATTTCAGTCAGGTGCCTGTGAAAACAGTTCCATCTGGTTCTTCAAATGACATACTCCATTTCCAAGTTCCCAGCTTGGAAACACAACTCTATTATTATTTTTATAACTTTTTGAAATAACTCTCGTGTTTTGTTGTTTTTAATGTTCCTCTTTACTTTTGTAAGCCACTCAGAATTAGCTAGAATGGGATGGCATCAAAATTTAAAATTTAAAAATAGCTTTATGCAGGGTTGGGATTCTACTGGTTGTGTCCACTTCTGTAGAACCGATTGCTCTGAAGAGCAGCAAACAGAGAGTATACATAGAACCGGTTCTGTTTGCTGCTGTTTTGGCCCACTTGCCTGCTGCAGTTGAAAAAGCAGGAAAGGGCTTTTCCAACTGCTGATCACTTGCATTCGCACTTGCATAGTAGTTCATTGAAACCAGTTGTAAGATCTAATCTAAGGCCCATCCCAACAGCTCCCCCCCAATTTTTGATCGTACAGGCTGAGAGACATTATGAAATTAAGAAAATCCTTGATTCTAGATTGTACCAAGGGAGGTTACAATATTTGGTATTATGGAAGGATTACCCTTTGTCAGAGGCTACATGGGTAAAGGATTAAGATGTACATGCAGATAGATTGGTTAACCAATTCCAAAACAAATTCCCTGACAAATCAAAAGGGTCCCCTTGGAGGGGGGAGAGAGGGTTAAGGGCATTGCATTAACCCCTGATTATTTTTGTTTATTATCTATTTTAGGAGGTGAACCTTTCAAGGAGGGAATGCCTGTCAGCTTTGGAAGCTATATTCCACACTGCCACATAGCCTGAGAAGTTGGGAGGGGGGTGTTTCAATTGAGTAGTTCTGAATAGACAAAATAAAATTCTTTTCTTCAAGGTTATTAAGTGTGGTACAGCAGAGAAAAGGGATCTTACACTGAGATAGATCATGATTGGGCCATGTGATACGATTATGGGAGAAAAGGGGATGGATTGTAGTTTAGGACAATGTGGGAAGTCCAGGAAACGTTAGTTTCGAGATTTCACAGATGTGCCAGGTGCTATTCTAATAAAAGTACTTTTGAGATTATGCTTGTCTCGGAGTTACTAATTAGAATGGAGGTTTGCTGGAACACTGACAATTACTTGTTATTCCCCTCCCAAATTATTGAGCAATTTTCCTGAAGCCCCTGTCACACTGCACCAACGGATGCAAAGAGGATGTAAAACGGACAAAAAAGCTTACCATCTGTTGGTTAACGTGATGTATCCGTTCTGTACTCACTGCCTCTGTTTTGCTTCCTCTCTATCCGTCCAGCATCCGTTTATGGACGTTTCATCAGCTCAGAAAGTTTTGAGCTGCTCAAAACTTTTGCGTGGAAAATGTATCCAATTCGTCCATTCTGCATCCGCTACGCATCCACTAAGCATCCATTCTGCATCCGTTACGCATCCGCTATATACGCTAGGCATCCGTTCCGCATCTGCACAACTCACATCCGCTCGGATGCAGGGAGGAAGTGGAACGGACGCGGAACGGATGCAGAACGGATGCCTAGCGGAAGCAGCACGGAAACAAAGCATTTAAAATAGAAAAAACATTCGCAGAGGGGACCTATCTCGGATATTAAGGATGTCTAGAGGATGCCTAGAGGATGCAAAGGGACACCTATACTGCCTATAAAAATGGGGAGCAACACATCTGGATCTCACTTTTAGACAAGCAGTCCACCTGTGCAGACCTCTGCAGCCTTCATCTGCCTCTTCCTGTTCCACAGCATCCAGTCATGTCCACCGTGGATCGTAACACAGTCCTTTTGGCAGCCACCATCCTTCTGCAACAGTGCGAAGCCATCTACAGGCTCTGTGAACTCTACTACGGGAAGAAAAAGAGGCGGCCAAGAAGTGTCTGGGTCCAAAGATGGATCGGGAAAAGAGCAGAGTACAGACTGTACAACAAGCTTATGGTGGAGCTCAGGAATGAAGACACTCGGGCATTCCAGAACTTCATGAGGATGCCTCCAGCCATGTTTGACAAAGTTGTGCAGCGGCTGATACCCAGGTTGACCAAGGCAAACACCAGCCTCCGGCCCAGCCTGGAACCTGGGCTCAAGGTGGCACTCACTCTGCGCCACCTGGCCTCAGGGACCACCTACAAAAGCATGCAGTATGGCTGGAGGGTGCCACACAACATCATCAGCATTGTGGTCAGAGAAGTGGTGCAGGCCATCATCGAAGAATACCTGGAGGAGCTCCTCCAGTGCCCCTCCACTGAAAAAGGCTGGAAGAAAGTTGCAGAGCAGTGGTATCAGAGGTGGAACTTTCCACATACCGTTGGAGCCATATATGGCAAGCACGTGGCCTGCAAAGCACCACCCAAGTCGGGCTCCACTTATTTCAACTACAAGGGCTTCTTCAGCATCATCCTCTTCGCCATGGTCGATGCTGACTACAAGTTCATGTACATCGATGCTTCAGGCAATGGGTCAGCTTCAGATGCCTAGGTATACAATGCCAGTGACCTCAAGGAGGGGCTGGAAGGCAACCTCATCATGGGCTTCCCAGATTCAGACCCCCTGCCCAACGACACACAAGATGTGCCCTACTTCAGCGTGGGGGATGACGCCTTCTCCCTCAGAACCTACCTCATGAAGCCCGACACTTCCAGACTCCTCACCTGTGAAGAGAGGGTCTTCAACTACAGGCTGTCCAGGGCAAGGCGGGTGGTGGAGAATGCCTTTGGCATCCTGGCGAACAGGTTCCAGGTACTTCTCACCACCATGCAGAATCGCCCAGAGACCATGAGGAGGATCGTGGAAGCTTGCTGCATCCTGCACAATCTCATGCGCACCCGCTACCCAGTCTTGCAGAACAGGCTCATGGACCTCCAACAAGGCAATGGGAACATGGAGCCTGGGGAATGGAGGCAAGGATGAAACCTGATCAACACTGAGGATGTGCAAGGCCCCAACAGAGCCTCACATGAAGGGAAGAAGCAGCGCAACCTCCTGAAACACTGATGCAACTCCCCAGCTGGAGCAGTGGAGTGGCAAGACAGGATGGTAGATGTTTAATGGATGCTTCCTTCAGCCTGTCTCATCACACTGATGATATTGGGCCATGTATGTTGGGTGGACCTACAATGAACAGGGTGTTTAATAAAGAGTTGTGTTTGTGTTGACATGTGTGGATCAATGATTACATTATTATTGATAATGAAGGGCCATAGGTGTGGCACCTGGGAGGGTGGACCATACAGTCCCACTATGCTTACACTGGAGGTTTATCTATCCCCACAGCTATTACCCATCCCAAAGGTATCCCTCCCCACCCCACTGCTATCTTAACCCATCCCACAAGCATGCAAAGGCTTAAACCAATTCTAAAAGTTTCCAGCAAGACTTTATTAAAAAAAAGAAATGAAGCAAGTGTGTGAATCAAAGATAAACTTTATTGAACAACAAGCTGTAAAAGAAAAATGACCCAAGTCAAGTGTCCAAATAAAGTCCACACCCAGTCTCTGGCAGTCTTCACGATCACTCAGAGGTGTGCCCAGTCTCAGGGTTGAAGAGTCCAGGTGCTGTGGAGGTGGTTGCTGCTGCAGTGCTGGTTTGAAGCACCACTGGGATGCCTGGCCCCGAGAGGACAACAGGTGACGGTGTGTTGAGAAAGCTCTCGGACAGCTGGCTCAGACCCGTGATGCTGAGAGGTCCTTCCTCCATGCCATGGGGTGTCAGCCCCAGTACTGATGAGAGATGTACTGAGGCCGGGCTTGGCTGTGGGGTGGAGGAAGGAGTAGTGTAGTGGGGCTGTCTGGTCTGCAGCTGGGTGAGGACTGGCATGGGTGGCATCGCTGTCGTCGGTGGCATCATTGGCGTGGGTGGCATCGGTGGCATCAGTGGAACCGGTGGCAACGGTGTCACCCAATGACTCTGTGCCTGGACTGGGAAGGGCTGCTGCCTGTGCTGCTGGACCTCCTGGTAGCCATAGCCCTGGTAGGTGAGGGGCTGTGAAAGCCTTGGAAAGGGAGGGACATCACCTGGGGTGGAGGAACAGACCTGGGCTGGGTGGGAGCAGGTTCCTCTGGATCTGGAGGGTTGTGAAGCAGCTTGGTGATCCGGACCTTCACCACCTGGTACTGGGGTTCCTCCATGTTCCTGAGGGTCTGGTTGACATAAGTGAGGAAGGGCTTGCGGTTGGAGGATGAGGAGTCGGTGTTGACCAGCTGAGAGAGGAGATCTATGCTGGTGCAGATGGTGTCCCTGATCTCCAGCAGGACGGTGTGGCTCTGCCCCTCCTGCTGTCTGGCTCTCTGCCTCTCTGTGGAGGTGGAGCTCGGGGGGTGGATGCGGCTACGACTGTGGTGGACGTGCTGTCTCCTTTCTCCCACCGCACCAGGGAGTCCTCCACGCGCTCCACCATGGTTACAACACCTGTCTGCGGGTTCTCCACTGTGGCACGCTCCACAGAAACCTTCCTGGAGACAGGGACTGACTCTCGGCCGGAAGAGAACTGGGTCTCAGCAGGCTGCTGGAGAGAGAGGGTCATGAGAGGGGCTGCTGCTGCTCCTCTGTGGCGGATCTCACCCTCCAAGAAGCTGCACCTGGCCATGACGTAGGTCTCTCTGTCCATCAGCTTAACCATGGCCTGGCCAGATTTCTTGAGGTGCAGCTTCCCGTACCAGGTGTGCATGTGCTTCCACCAGCTGAGGAACACCTCCGAAGTGTAACCCATACTCTCCGCCCTCTCTCTCCAAGCAGCCTGCTTCCTTTTGGTGTCCCTGTACAGCCGGTGTCCCTTCCGCCACAGATAGTCATTTTCTCTCAGCCACTCCAGCACCTCATCCTCGTGTTCCTCCTCAATATAGTATTGCCTCCTCTCCCGTTGTCGCATACGCCTCTTCCTCCCTTTGGCAGGTCCAGATGGGCCCTCATCAGAGGGGCTCCCAGGTAGTAGGGGCTGCTCCTCCACACCACCAGCAGCAGCAGCAGCAGCAGCAGGATCATCATCATCATCATCACCAGCAGGATCATATCATCATCATCAGCAGCAGCAGCAGGATCATCAGCAGCAGCAGCAGCAGCAGCACCAGCACCAGCAGGATCAGCAGCAGCAGCAGCAGCAGCACCAGCAGGACCAGGAGCATGAGCAGGACGAGCAGGATGAGCAAGACCAGGACCACGAGCAGTACAAGCAGTACAAGCAAGTCCAGGAGCACGAGCAGGACCAGCAGGACCAGCAGGACCAGCAGTACCAGAAGCAGCTTCAGCAGAGTAAGCACCAGCAGAAGCACCACCGCCAGGAGCAGCTTCAGCAGAACCTCCAGCACCAGAAGAGCGAGCCCGAGCAACAAAAGCCCCAGCAGAAGCAGAGTCAGGGACAGGGGGCGGGAGGGTGGCCCTGTCCCTCTTGCCAGGGATGGCGGCAGGTTGCTGAGGCTTTCGCTTCTTGCCCATGGTTGTGGGGTTGCTGGCTGGCAGGGAGGCTGGCAGGCAGACTGGCTGGCAGGGAGGCTGGCAGGCATCAAGGCTGGCAGGAAGCCTGGCAGGCAGGCAGGCACCAAGGCTGGCAGGCAGGCCGGCAGGAAGCCTGGCAGGAAGGCAGGCAGGCAGGCAGGCACCAAGGCTGGTAGGCATCAAGGCTGGCAGGCAGGCAGGCACCAAGGCTGGCAGGCAGGCCGGCAGGAAGGCTGGCAGGAAGCCTGGCAGGAAGGCAGGCAGGCAGACAGGCACCAAGGCT
>BLBF01000006.1:70557116-70593862 GCA_015471245.1 Laticauda colubrina
CAGGCAGAGAGCAAATCTGGCAGGGAGGCTGGCAGGAAGGCTGGCAGCAAGGCTTGCAGGCAGGCATGCAGGCAGAGCAAGCAAGGACTCGATGTATCCAGCAGCAGGTCTTTCCTCCGAATGCTGGCCACGTGCGAGTTGCTTCCCTTTATATCCTCATGGCTTACGCTATGCATCCCCCCCGCATGCGCAATTAACACTCGGCATCCGTTCGGCTTCTGCTGTGCATCTGCTAGGCTTCCGCTGTGCATCCGCTTCATCCGCTGTGCATCCGCTGTGCATCCGCTGTGCATCCGCTGTGCATCCGCTGTGCATCCGCTGTGCATCCGCTGTATCCGTTCCGCGTCCGCTTTGCTGAGGTCCCCCGGAAGCCTTGCAGATATGCCCTCCGCTCCCATCCACTCCCATCTGCTGGGCTTCCATTCTGCATCCGCTTTCCATCTGCTCTGCGTCCTCCCCGCGTCCGTTCCTTTCTGTGTTATCCGCTCTGGTTATGCAAATTTTTGCCCCTTTTGAGAGCGGATAACAATGGATGGAACATTTTGCTCATCTGTTGTGTCCTTTTTACATACGTTTTGCATCCGTTGGGCAGCGTGACAGGGCCTTTAGCAGGAAAAGGCTACCTTGCTCTCTTATGCTTTTAACTGCATCTGGTGACATTTATAGATTCTGCTTCTTCCCTGTATCTCTTAATGGACTCCTTTCTGTTTTATATGTTTGAAGCATTAGCTCACTTTTTAATTTAAAGTTTTATTTTATGTCTGTGCTTTGTATTAATTTTGAATATTCATATTTAGTGTGTTAAAGCAAATGCACATAAACATACTCAAAGATAAAAAGATATGGCATATAAAAAGAGAAGCAACCAAATAATAGTTTAGTTCTTGTTATTCTTACTATACTGTGCTCTTTATACCAGATTTCTCAAATATAGAAAACACACATAGGATAAATATATTTCCATACATCAGATCATCCTCTTATCCAGGTGTTTGCTCATGCTAGTAGTACTATTTTAAAAATTCTCCTCTCCTGTTCATATCAGAGGAATAGATCAGAGAGGCCAAATTCATGGTCTGTGGGCCAGATATGTTATATGCTGTCCATGCCCAACCCCTGTTTAGCAAAGGGGGGAAAAGTTGTGATACATCACATGATGACAATGCATCATCATGAGACTGACATCCCTGGCATAGATGGAGAGTCTTCTGATATCAGTCCTTAAGCAATTAGATTGCCTAAGAACCTTATTCTTTGGTGATCAGCAGTATAAAGTATAAAGTCAAATAATGTATATTGTTTTGAGAACAATAAAAAAAATTATTCATCCTGTAACAGTCTGAGTATAAAAGCATTTTGTTGCAGTTCTCTATAGCCCATAAAGTATTAATTTGTTTGGGGGGGGGGGGGGAATTTCAATACTAGTTACGAGCCAGATTGCTATGGAAACAGGGCTTATTTCCAGTGTTAACAGCTTTCAGAGTACTGTTTCATCATATCATCTAACCAGTTAAGATATCTGTCCTAAACTTCTTTTTTCACAATGAACATATTGCTTCATGTAAAGGATGCAAAAACTAATGTCTCTATTTCATGTAAGCACAGTGTGCAATAAAACCATTGATGGATTCAGTGGTGGGATTCAAATATTTTTACTATCGATTCTGTGGATGTGGCCGGGTGGGTGTGGCCAGATGGACATGTGATTGGGTGGGCATGGCTATGTGGTCATGTGACTGGAGGGTCAAAAGTTTTTTTTTGTTTTTTTTCCTTCACAGCACCCCTCCATGCCCCGTTTTTGGCCTATTGGGCCTCAGGGAAGCCACCTGGGTGCTGAAAAAAATAAGCATTTGGAAGCCTTCTGAGGTAAGTACAATAGTGAGAGGGGGAATCAGCTGTGCCGCACAATTTAGGTTAGCTAGAAAGCAAGAAATCTGATGATTTCCTTCTTTCTAGAAAATCTAAATCATGTGGCACAGCAGATCGTCGCCCAACTGAAAGTCAGAAATACTGGTTTGGCGAAACCAGTAGCATTTTTTACTACTGGTTTGCCGAAACCAATTGTTATAACCAATCAATTGTTCTCCACCATGGATGATGAAACAGTCCATATGATAGCTGTGCTCATTCATCACCAGAACCAAAACCTGTTCAGACTGTATCAAGTTTTACACAGAAGGAGAGGAAGGAGATGTCCAAGAGCTGTGTGGGTTCGAGGATGGATTGTGAGAAGAATGGAATTTGGACTGTATGACCAGTTGATGGTGGAGCTGAGGAATGAAGACTCTCGTGCATTCCATCACTTCATGAGGATGCCACCAGCCATATTTGACGAACTTGTAGAGCGTCTGAGACCCAGGTTGATCAAGCCGAGCAACAACTTCTGTGCCAGCCTGGACCCTGGACTGAAGGTGGCACTGACTCTGCAGCACCAGGCCTCTGGAACCACATACAAAAATATGCAGTATGCATGGAGGGTGCCACACAACAGCATCAGCAAAGTGGTCAGAAAAGTGGTACAGGCCATCATTGAAGAATACGTGGAGGAGCTCCTCAGGTGCCCCACCACTGAACAAGGCTGGAGAAAAGTTGCAGAAGAGTGGTATCAGAGGTGGAACTTTCCCAACACCATTGGAGCCATAGATGGGAAGCATGTGGCCTGCAAAGCTCCAGCCAACTCAGGGTCCACTTATTACAACTACAAGGGCTTCTTCAGTATCATCCTCTTTGCCATGGTTGATGCTGACTACAAGTTCAGCTACATCGATGCTTCAGGCAATGGGTCAGCTTCAGATGGCTAGGTATACAGCGCAAGTGACCTCAAGGATGGGCTGGAACGCAACCTCATCATGGGTTTTCCAGGTCCAGACCCCCTGCCCAATGACACACAAGATGTGCCCTACTTCATCGTGGGTAATGATGTGTTCTCCCTCAGATCCTACCTCATGAAGCCATGCAGTTCAAGATACCTCACCCATGAAGAGAGGATCTTCAACTACAGGCTGTCCAGGGCAAGACGGGTGGTGGAGAACACCTTTGGCATCCTGGCCAACAGGTTCCCGATACTTCTCACCACCATGCAGCATGACCCACAGACTGTGAGGAGCATCATGGAAGCTTGCTGCATCCTGCACAATCTCGTGCGCACCTGCTACCCAGTGTTGCAGAACAGACTTGTCGACCATCAACAAGGGAATGGGGACATGGAGCCTGGTGAATGGAGGCAAGGATGTAACCTGATAGACACTGTGGATGTACAAGGCCCCAACAGAGCTTCATGTGAAGGGAAGAAGCAGCGCAACCTACTGAGACACTGGTGCAACTCCCCAGCTGGAGCAGTGGAGTGGCAAGACAGGATGATAGATGATTAATGGATGCTTCCTTGAGCCTGTCACATAACACTGATGAGATTGTGCCATGTATGTTGAGTGGTCCTACAATGAATAGGGCATTAATAAAGAGTTTTGTTTATTTTAAAATGTGTTGATCAATGAATAAATTGTTATTGATAATAAAGGTCCATACGTGTGGCAGCTGGGATGGTGGACCATACAGTCCCATTATGCTTGCACTGGAGGTTTATCTATCCCACAACTATCCTTATCTATCCCAGAAGCATGCAAAGGCTTAACCATTTTTTCAAAGTTTTTACCAACACTTTATTTAGTAAACAAAATGAACCAAGTAAACTAAGTGTCTTAAGGAAAGATAAACTTTATCAAACAAGTAAACAACTCAGTCTCTGAGACTATCCTGAGTCAGAATAGACTATTCTGCATGCGTGCTACATCCTTTTATATCTGCGGAGTGGACACAATTCATACCCCCCCGCATGCGCAGTAACCGCTTTGCATCTGATATACATCTGTGCGGCATCTCCTTTGTTTCCTATAGGTGTACGTGATGCATCCGCCCCTTCCGCTATGCATCCACTTTGAAATTCTTCCCCAGAACACCTTCGGAGGTATCATCTGCTTCCATCCGCTTTCTTTCGCTAGGCTTCCAATGAACATCCGTTTAACATCCCCGCTACATACTATCCACGTCCGTTCTTTTCCATTCTGTTTATGCAAATTTTCACCAATTTTTGGAGCGGATGAAAACGGATGGAGCCACCCCCAAAATTTTGCTCGTCCACTGTGTCCTTTATGCATATATTTTGCATCCATCAGCCAGTGGGACCGGGTCTCTAATATATTAAGACTACAAACTGCATTTATGTTAGTTGTCAGAAAAAAATAACTATAAATCTGTTTCTTTTCATATCAGTCCTGATCAGAAAATCAGAAAAGTAAGGAGAAAAGGAGAAATGGCATGCTGTTTTGTTCATCCTCAGAAGATTTGTAGTAAATCTCATTTCTATGAGCATGATTTTTTATATGACAAGGACAACGATGTAAAATCTACGACCCTCGAAGTCCACCTGTGCTCCATTGTATTTATCCTTGCCTGTCAGAGAAGAAAGCCAATCATCCATAACTAAGCATTTTGAGTAATGTACTCACTCTGGTGCTATATCTGGTACTATACCTGGTGCTATACCTAAAAGAAAACAATGAAACATTAATCTCACATTCAAAAACAGTATAACATGAACAAATTGTTGTAAACTAGTCTTCAGTCAGGTCCACAAAAGAAGCGGGAGAAGTGAGACAACCAGCTGGAAATTCTGAAGTCATTCATAGCTGAAGCCACTGCTGAAATCACTCAGAGCTGTCCATTACTGAAATGGCAATGGCACTTTCCTTTGCCCTGTATCAGTTGGGAACCGATACTTGGGAATCTTATCTTGACAGGTTTTAATGTTTTATTAAGGCTAACCATCTGCGCAATATTTCAGCAGAGTGGAGAAGGCATTTTTCTTGAGTTTTTGTGGGGCTGAAGTTTTTGACACAACAGCTGCATTCCTATCACCTCAGATGGTTTATGAGGTTTCTTGAGAAACTATTTTGACAGTTTTAGGGAGTCATTATGTGCCAAAACCATCTAGAATAGCCAGAAGGCACACTTTTCATAGGCATTATCAAACTGAGGGCAAGACTATAAGTAAATATATGGCCACATTAGGGAAATCCACTCAGCGTTGTGGGTTCAAAAAATTAGATATCTTTCTGGACCAACTAGTGTGTGGTGTGAGAGATCTTCACCTCCAACAATGTTTACTAGCCAAGCCAGACCTATCACTGCAGCAAGCTATAGAAAGCAGCTGAGCTTTCAACCCAATCTACAGCTGGAATATAGGGAATAGGTGAAACACCCAGAGGACAGCTGTCTATTCATATGGAACAACTGATTTAGAGGAGGATATGGATCCTGGTCAGGATATCTATCGCCTCAGAACACCAAAGGCTAAAAGTTCATCTAGTGAAGCAAAACCTTGCCAAACAAGACCTCTATGCATTGGCTGTGGGGGTAATCACCAGAGACAGGTTTGTAGATTTAAAAATGCAGTCTGCCTTCAATGTCAAAAGAAAGAAAGGGCACTTAGCTAAAGTTTGTAGGGCTCTTTTACCACTTCAGAGCCCCAATTTTCAAAATACCAGGAAAAAAGGAAAGCCCATTACGAAGACTGCTTTACGTTAGATAGGCAGGATAGAAACATTACAGCAGTACTAGCGCAAGCAAATAGATTAAGGGGGAAATATATTTTTTTTGAAAAATTTTTTTATTAATTTTTAACAAACAAAAAGGCTCTTATTATGACTCTCTTCTCCAGCAGCTTCAAAGCCAAGCCTCAAGTGTTGAAATATTGATAAGAGTCCAGGAAAACACCTGTAATAATATTTTTCTGTGCTCTCCCTCCATCTTATCACATTAAAATGTCCTTGAGAAGGAGTGTTTATACATTTCTCCCCAATTCAAATAAAGTACTTTCAAGCCTCTAGTTGGCAGTGTTGCAAGATCTCTTAATACTTTTTCCCCCCCCAGCCAGAAAAAAGAGTAATGTATACAAAACTCAGAGGAAAAGAAAAAAAAATCAAAGGGGGCCTCTATCCTAAAGAAAATTAAAAAATCAAAAGAAGCATAAAAATATATATAAGAAAAAATTCAATCTGGTTACCTACAAAGTCACATTAAAGTCCTCAGAAAAAAAAATAGTAAGGAAAGAATCCAAGCCTCAATTTGACATCACTTATAAAACGCCGCTCAACCAGATTCCAGTCAGACAAAAATAAAGCCACAGGTTTCTTCTTTGTTCAGGATATCCTTTCAGGTCTCAACCAATTTGCAATACAAAAGAAGTTTCTCACCCAACCGACACACACTCGCTCAAGCCACTTTCTTTTCGGAGCTGTCCCGACTTCAGCAGCTTTGGAGGCTGCCTTTCCACCGCCAGCAAAAGGGCTTCTCCCGGATCAAACCAGAGATTTGCGATATCTCTGGGATCCTGGGACTGTGCCCTTCACAATCCCCGTCTCTACGGGACGGTTTAGGTCCGTTAGGACCGACCAGGGGCGAAAATATCAGCTGAGATCTCAGAGCCCCGAGATCTCAGCTGTAGCACCGAGACGAAGTTCCGCCTTCTCCAGGGGAAATATTTTTGTAACTGTGAAAATTGAAAGCAGGCCCTGCAAAATGGGAATAGACACAGGGGTCTTCCTGTTGTAACTATGTATCATTTATGTGTTTGCAACTGTATATCAATGCAACTATGTATCATTGCAACATTGTATCATTTCACGTGTAATCATTAAGCTTCTGTCTTCTCAGTGACCTTTTACAGGGCACGTACAGAGACAAGGAGTCAAACATTTGCAGAAATGGTTTATTCACTTGGGATTACATTGTCTGGCATGCAGCTTTGTGAAGAAGTAATATCCTGATCAAATATAATTCTTGCCATCCTGTCTGTCCTGATATCTTGCTGTTGTTTGAGCCATTGTTAAATCTGTACATTCCGTCTGACCTAGGCTTAACCTAGGTTCTGAATAAACAATCACCCCCTTTTGAATGAGCATAATAAAAGAGCATGTACCCAGCCATTCTGGGCGCACTCATCGCGAGGAACTTCGTCTCCTGTCGTTTCTCTCTCCTTCGCTCCCTATCATGAGATGCCCATCTGATGCGGGATAGCAGATACCGCATCTTCCCTATTCATTGTTTCTTGGAGTGCTATTAAATGCCTGGTACCACAGATGTCAAAAAGGTGGTCACAGCCCTGCAGCCTTCACTTCAGCGGCTACCAATCAAATCTGGTGCCAGTCATTGGAATATACAAATTCCAGGTAAGTTTCCAAAATTTTATAGGAAAGCTTCCATTGGTTATTGCGGAGGGCTCCCTTCCCAGTTTATTGGGGTTAGATTGGTTTAAGTCATTGGGATTGGCATCAATTGGGAGTGGCATCAATTCCATACAGGAACTTGATTTAGATAATTTGTCACAGGATGTAAAAGATGTTTTTGATCTTTTAGACACCCCTATTTCTTTCAACCTAGATCCTCAAGTTGCACCTATCAAGCCTAGGAGGGTTCTCTTTGCCCTTAAATCAAAAATTGATAAACAACTTGATAAATTAATATATCAAGAGGTATTGGAACCAGTCAATCATTCAAAATGGGAGACCCCAATAGTAACACCTGTGAAGGCTGAGGGATCTGTCCGAATCTGTGCTGATTACAAATGTACATTCAATAAAGCATTACAGGTACACCCTTACCTTGGGCCTGTGGTTCAACATTTAATACATTCCTGGGTAACAGCAACATTTTCACCATGTTTGACCTTTCAAAGACCTACCAACAGTTTCCTGTGGATGACATGACTGCTGAGGCACAAACCATCATCACACACAGAGGGACTTTTAGGTGCAGGCGCCTCCAATTTGGAGTTAGTGTAGCCTGTTAAGCCTGGGTTCCCCAACCAGGGTTAGGTAGACAAGCTAAACAGAATGTGCAGCGTTAGTCAGATAGGCACACAGATAAATGAGTGAGCTAAGCTTGTATGTTTATTAACATACAGTAAAAATAACAGATACGCTTGTGCTATCAAGAATATATTTTATTCCATGAAAATTAAAAAGGAAAAATTTAAACTACAAGCTTTTGCTGACGATTTAGCTTTTATTCTGGAAGACCCGTTAGAAACCGCTCCAAAGTTATTGGAAAAGGTAGAGACATATGGTGAGATGGCTGGCTTGAAAATAAATAAAGATAAAACAAAGATTTTGACAAAAAACATGTTATTGAGACAAAGAGAAGAACTGACAGATCTTTTGAAAATTCAAATTACAAACAAGGTTAAGTATCTGGGGATATATTTGACAGCAAGATGTAGCACATTAAAAGAGAATAATTATATTAAACTTAAACAACAGATAATTACAGATTTGAAGAAATGGGAAAATTTACAATTGTCATTAATAGGGAGAATTTCAACAATTAAGATGAATATTTTACCTAGAATTTTATTTCTCTTTCAAACAATACCAATTAGACTTGGAAAAGACTATTTTGAAGATTTAAATAAAACTATGTTGAAGTTTATATGGCAAGGTAAAAAAGCGAGAATAAAGTTAAAACTTTTGCAAGATGCTAGAAATAGAGGAGGTTTTGGCCTGCCTAATTGGGAATTGTATTATCAAGCTGCAAGTTTGATGTGGGTCAAAGAATGGATAACATTAAGAAAACATAGATTGTTGACATTAGAAGGACATGATTTACTGTTGGGCTGGCATGCTTTTTTATGGTACAAGGGAACTAAAACACAGGGGTATTTCAGAAGACATTATATACGGGAGTCTTTGTGGTTAAATTGGGAGAAGATAAAAAAACAATGTTATTTGAAAATTCCAATTTGGTTATCGACTATTGAAGCATTTTCCTATCCTATGATCTATAAAAAGGAACAAACAGTTAGATATGGGGAACTGTTGGATGAAAAGGGTGGACTTAAAACAATCCAAAATTTAGAGGAACAAGGTATAAGGATGAATTGGTTTTCATATGCGCAAATACACTCAAGATATCTTGAAGATTTTAAAACGGAAGGATTCTATGATAAACAGACTGATTTAGATAAGATATTGATGGGTACTGATGAGAAAGTGATTAAAAAGTTATATGGTTATTTATTGGGAATTAAGCTGGAGGAAGAACAAGTTAAAGAAACTATGATTGCATGGGGGAAGAATTTTGGATATGGAATTGATTTAGAGCAATGGCAAAAATTGTGGTCTCAAAATTATAAAATGACAATGTCAATAGCATATAAAGAAAACTTGTATAAGATGTTTTACAGGTGGCACCTTCCCCCGACAAGAATAGCAAGAATGTTCAAGAATAAATCTGAAAAATGTTGGAAATGTCATCAGATACCTGGCTCATACTATCATATGTGGTGGACTTGTGAGAATGCTAGAAAATATTGGACTAAAATTCACATGTGGTTGGAAAAAATGACAAAGAAACACATAGACTTGAAGCCAGAGATCTTTTTATTGGGAATTTTACCTGATATATATAATAAAGACTTGAAATATTTGATTGTAAATGTATTAACAGCGGCTAGGATTGTATTTGCTAAAAACTGGAAGAATGAGAAAATACCATTGCAGGAAGAAATTATTAAGAAAATATTGGAATGTGCTGAGATGAGTAGATTGACATTTGAAATTAGAGAACAAGAAGATAAACAATTTTATGCAATTTGGGGTTTTTTTTATCAATGGTTAGATGATAAAATACAATAATAGAGCATTAATATTATATATATGAAGAGTTTTTTAGGATTGATTTGTTATGATTATACGATAAATTATAGAATAAACTGTTTGAAGTATTGTTATCTCGCAAGGCATGAATGATTAAAAGTATAGTCAGAAAAAGTTTTTTTTTTTTTTTAGTAATATTAGAATATGGATTGACAATATGAGTGGTTATGCAATATAATTGTAATTGACACTATAAAATGAATGCACAAAACTGATGAACCAACCGATACACCGGAAGTATATATGAGAGTAGATGTTTTTAATGTTTTGTATGTTTGTCTGTTTGTAGAAAATTAATAAAAACTTTATAAAAAAAAAAAAAAGAATATATTTTATTCCAGTATAAGTTTATAGCATAGTCAAAAACAGTCCTATATTCATTTACCATGTAGTCAGTCCATTCAGGGATATTCAGTTAGCAAAGTCCATGTAGAATATCCAATGTCAGTTCACATAAATCAGTCCGTTGTTGTCTCTCCCGTTCGAGCAATGCAGTCTTGATTCCAAGCAGTAATCAGGGATCATCAAAGCCAGAGAGAGAGAGAGCAAGCCGTAGCCTTGCTACTTTTATATGGTTTTCATAACCACTCCCACAGTTGCTATTTTACAGTTAAAGCTGCATACACTAACTATGATTCATAGTTATTATTTCACCTAAAACAGTTAGGGTGAACAATGTTATCCCTAACATAGCCCCAGAATTTTCAAAATTTGATGGAACGCATATTTCAAGGGATACAAGATGTTATACCATACTTTGATGACATGTTGCTAGCTGCTACATCTCAAAAACAACTTTTTGATTGTTTACGCATAGTTCGCACTAGGCTACAAGAGGTAGGACTCAGAGTAAACAAAGATAAGGTGGGGGTCATCAAGGTATACTTCCTAGGCTATTCTATTGATGCTGCTGATCTCCATCCCACTGAATCTAAAGTCACTGCCAACCAAAAGGCATCAATTCCCTGAAACAAAACTGAGCTTTAAGTGTTTCCGGGGCTTTTAAACTTTTATGCAGTCTTTTTAACTCACAAGGCAACTCTGGCAGAGCCTTTACATAGATTTCTAGATAAAAACACACCCTGGGTCTGGGGTAGAGGCAGGTTGCAGCATTTCAGGCTGTAAAATCTCTTCTGACCTCAAATAGTGTCTTAATCCAATTCAATGAGCAGTTACCTCTTGCATGTGATACTTCCCAATATGGCATCGGGGCAGTCCTAAGCCACAAATTGCCCACTGGCAGAGAAGTCTCAATAGCCTTCTTCTCCAGAACTTCTGATGCTGTGGAGCGTAACTATAGCCAGACTGACAAGGAGGCTTGTGCTATGGTGGCTGACGAAAAGAAGTTTCATGAGTACCTGTATGGCAGACACTTTGAGCTCATGACAGACCACAAACCATTACTGGGTTTATTAGCTGGGGAGAAGCAGACACCCCAAGTTCTGTCACCACACATGATTCATTGGACTGTGTTCCTAGCTGCTTATAATTACACATTAACACACCGGTCGGGAAAAAACTTATGTCATGTTGATGCATTGAGCAACTGCCTTTTGCCAACTATTGTCAATGACTCAGCTCCTGCCTCGTCTGTATTGCTGATAGATGAATTCCAGACTCCAATCACTACATCAGATGTTGCCAAGACATCTACACAGGACAAGGTAATCTCACAAGCGTTGGACTAGGTTAAAAGAGGGTGGCCCACACAGCTCAATTTTAAAGAATTCCAGCCTTTCTTTGTATGACAACATGAACTTTCAGCACAAAGGGGATGTTTGTTATGGAGGTTCAGAGTAGTAATACCATCCACTTTATACAAGCAGGTGTTGGGATCTCTTCATGAATGGCAGTCTTGAATTACTAAAATGAAAAGCCTAGCTCATAGCTACATGTGGTGCCCCAACTAGATAAAGACATTGCTAACTGGGTCTCTGGGTGCCAGCCCTGCCAAGTCTCATGTCCTGCACAGGAGTGGGATTCAATCGGTGTTACTACTGGCTCGGTGAGAGCGTTTTCTGGGCTCCAGAATTTCTTTTCTATTCTTTTTCTATTCCTATTCCTATTCCATTCTATTCGTATTCCGATTGGAATCACTGCTGTATCTGCCTAAAGTAAACTGCTGCTCTTTGAAGCATTGTAAAACATATCCTGTAGCATCCAGCTAATGCAGGTATAATGATTGACAATATCAAAGACTAGAGAGCCAGCAATCAAGTCACACTGCCTTTGTTATCTCTTAGTGAAAATTGAACCTGCTCAGAAACACCAAATATCAGGACTGGCAAAAGACACTTGGGCACCTGAGTGAAAGCAGCAAATATATTCTTCACCAACACTATCAAGCTAAATTGACCAAGTTATTTTATCTCTTGGGCAGAAAATTTTACGTCACCTGTTGTCTCTCAAAATATTATAAATCAAACTTTCAAGGATTTCATAACAATCCACCAAATTAGCAGCCTGCAATTGATATTTCAATTTGTTTAACAACAGAATGTCTAGTGATGTCTGAGTAATGTTGAGTAATTAGCAGCACTGTGGAAGGACTGTAATACTAAAATGGATTACATAAATAGTATCATATATATTTGAAATAGCTTTGTTCTATTCTCTGTAATGCACTGAGAACAAGATCAAGTAGACACTTCAACAAAAACAACTTCAGCTCTTTTTAAAAACAATTCAACTGTGCTTTGTTTGTTTTGGATAGCATGCCCCCACTGGCTCTTGATTTTACTGATACCAGCCTTCATTTTTCTTCCCTGACAAACAAAGAGGGTGTGGATGGGGGTAATCTATAAAGCAGGAAAGAAAAAAATGGCTTTTTGTGGCTTGGGACAGAAATAACTTCCAGTCAATGGGAGACTGAACTAAATCAAGGCTTTAAAATATAATTGCCATTCACATAAAGAAAATGAAGAATAATGTACTTATATCTATATGAAATGAGATTAAGGCCATGTCACACTGCAAAAACAGATGCAAAGAGGAAGCAAAACGGACAAAAAACCTTGCCATCCGTTCTAAAACGTGATGTACTCACTGCCTCCGTTTTGCTTCCTCTCAATCCGTCCAGCATCCGTTTATTGACGTTTCATCCGCTCCAAAAGTTTTGGGCTGCCTAAAACTTTTGTGCGGAAAATGTATTCAGTTCGTCCGTTCTGTATCTGCTACGCATCCGCTACGCATCCGTTCTGCATTCGTTACGCATCCGCTATATCTGCTAGGCATCCGCTGCGCATCCGCACAACTCCATCCGCTCCAGCGGTAAACGGACACAGGGAGGAAGCGGAACGGATGCAGAACGGATGCAGAACGGATGCCTAGAAGATGCAGAATGGAAACAAAGCGTTTAAAATGGAAAAAACGTTCGTAGAGGGGACCTATCTCGGATATTAAGGATGCATAGAGGATGCCTAGAGGATGCCTGGAGGATGCCTAGAGGATGCAAAGGGACACATATACTGCCTATAAAAAGGGGGAGCAACTCGTCTGCATCTCACTTTCAGACCAGCAGCCCACCAGAGCAGACCTCTGCAGCCTTCATCTGACTCTTCCTCTTCCACAGCATCCAGTCATCTCCACCATGGATTGCGACAAAATCCTTTTGGTAGCCAACATCCTTCTGCATCACTGCGAAACCATCAACAGTCTCTGTGAACTCTACAACGGCAAGAAAAGGAGGCACCCAAAAAAAGTCTGGGTCCAAAGATGGTTAGCCAGAAGAGCACAGTACCAACTTTACGACAAGCTGATGGTGGAGCTCAGGAGCGAAGACACTCGTGCGTTCCAGAACTTCGTGAATATGCCTCCAGCCATGTTTGATGAACTTCTTCAGCGCCTGACACCCAGGTTGAGCAAGACAAAAACCAACTTCCCGCCCAGCCTGGAACCTGGGCTCAGGATGGCACTCACTCTGCGCAACCTGGCCTCAGGGACCCCCTATAGGAGCATGCAGTACGGCTGGAGGGTGCCACCCTGCACCATCAGCTTTGTTGTCAGAGAAGTGGTGCGGGCCATCCTCGAAGAATACAAGGAGGAGCTCCTCCAGTGCCCCTCCACTGAAGAAGGATGGAAGAAAGTTGCAGAGCAGTGGTAACAGAAGTGGAACTTCCCTCACACCGTTGGAGCCATCGATGGCAAGCACGTGGCCTGCAAGGTTCCAGCCAACTCAGGGTCCACTTATTTCAATTACAAGGGCTTCTTCAGCATCATCCTCTTCGCCATGGTCGATGCTGACTACAAGTTCAAGTACATCGATGTTTCAGGCAACGGCTCATCTTCCGATGCCCAGGTATACAACGACAGTCACCTCAAGGAGGGGCTGGAAAGCAACCTCATGGTGGGCTTCGCAGATACAGAACCCCTGCCCAATGACACGCAAGATGTGCCCTACTTCATCATGGGGGATGACGCCTTCTCCCTCTCAACCTACCTCGTGAAGCCCTACACCTCCAAATACCTCAACCGTGAAGAGAGGATCTTCAACTACAGGCTGTCCAGGGCAAGGCGGGTGGTGGAGAACGCATTTGGCATCCTGGCCGACAGGTTCCAGGTACTTCTCAACACCATGCAGCATCGCCCACAGAGCATGAGGAGGATCGTGGAAGTTTGCTGCATCCTGCACAATCTCATGCACACCCGCTACCCAGTGTTGCAGAACAGGCTCGTGGACCTCCAGCAAGGCAATGGGGACATGGAGCCTGGGCAAGGGCAAAACCTGATCGACACTCAGGATGTGCAAGGGCCCCACGTGAGGCGAAGAAGCAGCGCAACCTTCTGAAAGACTGGTGCAACTCCCCAGCTGGAGCGGTGGAGTGGCAAGACAGGATGGTAGATGCTTAATGGATGCTTCCTTCAGCCTGTCTCATCACACGGATGAGATTGGGCCATGTATGTTTGGTTGGCCTACAATGAACAGGGCGTTTAATAAAGAGTTGTGTTTATGTTGACATGTGTGGATCAATGCTTACATTGTAATTGATAAGGGCCATAGGGGTGGCACCTGGGAGGGTGGACCATACAGTCCCACTATACTTGCACTGGAGATTTATCTATCCCACAGCTATCTTAACCCATCCCAAAGCTATCCCTGCCCATCCCAAAGCTATCTTAACCCACAGGTATCCCTGCCCATCCCACAGCTATCTTAACCCATCCCAAAGGTATCCCTGCCCATCCCACAGCTATCCTTACCCATCCCACAAGCATGCAAAGGCTAAACCATTTCTAAAAGTTTCCACCCAGACTTTATAGAAAAAAAATAATGAAGCAAGCGTGTGAAACAAAGATAAACTTTATTAATAACAACCTGTAAAGTAAACATGAACCAAGTCAAGTGTCCAAATAAAGTCCAAAAATATCCAGGCAGCCAGTCTCTGGTACTCCTCTTGATCACTCGGAGGTGTGTGCCCAGTCTAATTTTTAGGGTGCAGGTGCTCTGGAGGTGGATGCTGCTGCAGTGCTGGTCTGAGGTGCTGATGGAGTGCCTGGCCCTGAGAGGACAACAGGGGACGGTGTGTTCAGGAAGGTGTCGGACAGCTGGCTCATCCCCGCGATGCTGAGAGGTCCTTCCTCCATGCCATGGGGTGCCAGCCCCAGTACTGAGGACAGATGTACTGAGGCTGGACTTGGCTGTGGGATGGAGGAAGGAGTAGTGTAGTGGGACTGCCTGCTGTGCAGCGAGCTGAGGAGTGGCGTGGGTGGCATCTGCGGCGTGGCTGGCATCGATGTCGTTGGTGGCATCATTGGCGTGGGTGGCATCGGTGGCATCAGTGGAACAGCTGGCAACGGTGCTGCCCAATGACTCTGTGCCTGGTCTGGGAAGGGCTGCTGCCTGTGCTGCTGGACCTCCGGGTAGCTGTAGCCCTGATAGGTGAGGGGCTGTTGGAAGCCTTAGTATGGGAGGGATATCACCTGGGGTGGAGGAGCAGACCTGGACTGGGTGGTAGCAGGTGCCTCTGGGTCTGGAGGGTTGTTAAGCAGCGTGCAGATCCTCTCCTTCACCAGCTGGTACTGGGGATCCGGCATCTCCTTCAGGGTCTGGTTCAAATAATTGAGGAAGGGCTTGCAGTTGGAGGGGGTGGATTCGATGGGGACCAGCTGAGAGAGGAGACCTATGCTGGTGTGGATGGTGTCCCTGATCTCCACCAGGACCTTGTGGCTCTCAGCCTTCTGCGGTCTGGCTCTCTGCCTTCCTGTGGAGGCGGCGGTGTGGGTGGATGGGACTTCGGCAGCGGTGGACTCGATGTTTCCTTTCTCCCACCGCACCAGGGAGTCCTCATCGCTCTCCACCAAGCTTTCAACACCTGCCTGGGGGTTCTCCGCCATGGCACGCTCCCCCGAAACCTGCCTGGAGACAGGGACTAACTCTCGGCTGGAAGAGGACTGGGTCACAGCAGGCTGCCTGAGAGTGAGGGGAGACAGATGGGCTCCTGGTGCTGCTCGGTGGTGGATCTCACCCTCTAGGAAGCTGCACCTGGCCATGACGTAGTTCTCTCTGTCCGTCAGCTTGACGGCGGCCTGGCCAGATTTTTTGAGGTGCAGCTTCCCGTACCAGGTGTGCATATGTTTCCACCAGCCGAGTAGCACCTCCGAAGTGTAGCCCAGACTCTCCGCCCTCTCTCTCCAAGCAGCCTGCTTCCGCTTGGTATCCCTGTACAGCCGGTGTCCCTTCCGCCATAGATAGTCGTTCTCTCTCAGCCACTCCAGCACCTCATCCTCGTGCGCCTCCTCAATAAAGTAGTGCCTCCTCTCCCGTTGACGCGAACGACTCTTCCTCCCTCTGGCAGGGCCATATGGGCCCTCATCAGAGGGACTTTGAGGTTGTAGGGGCTGCTCCTCCACACCAACAGCAGCAGCAGCAGCAGCAGCAGAATCATCATCATCAGAAACATCACCAGCAGGATCATAATCAGCAGCAGCAGCAGCAAAATCACCAGCAGGATCAGAATCAGAATCAGCAGCAGCAGCACCAGCAGCAGCACCAGCAAGACCAGGAGCATGAGCAGAACGAGCAGGACCAGCAGGACCAGGAGCAGCTTCAGCAGAGTGCGCAGCAGAAGCACTACTGCCAGGAGCAGCCACAGCAGAAGCTCCAGCAAGAGAAGAGTGAGCCCAAGCAGCAGAAGCCCAGCAGAAGCAGAGTCACGGACATGGGGCGGGAAGGTGGTCCTGCCCCTCTTGCCAGGGATGGCGGCAGGTTGCTGAGACTTTCGCTTCTTGCCCATGGTTGTGGGGTTGTTGGCTGGCAGGAAGGCTTGCAGGAAGGCTTGCAGACACCAAGGCTGGCAGGAAGGCTGGCAGGAAGGCTGGCAGGAAGGCTGGCAGGAAGGCATGTACCAAGGCTGGCAGACAGACTGGCTGGCAGGGAGGCTGGCAGGGAGGCTGGCAGGGAGGCTGGAAGGCAGGCTGCCAGCAAGGCTGGGAGGCTGGCAGGGAGGCTGGCAGCAAGGCTGGAAGGAAGGCTGGAATGCAGGCTGCCAGCAAGGCTGGAATGGAGGCTGGAAGGCAGGCTGGCAGGGAGACTGCCCAGGAGGCAGGGAGGCAGGCTGGGAGGCAGGCTTGGAGGCAGGCTTGGAGGCAGGCATGCAGGCAGGGCAGGCAAGGAACTCAAAGTGTCCAGCAGCAGGTCTTTCCTCTGAATGGTGACCTGCTTCCGAGCTGCTTCCCTTTATATCCGGGGGACTTGCGCAATGCATCCCCCCCGCATGTGCAATTAATGCCAGGCATCCGTTCTGCTTCCGCTGTGCATCCGCTAGGCTTCTGCTGTGCATCCGCTTCATCCGCTGTGCATCCATTCTGCATCCATTTTTTCCGTTCTGCATCCGCTTTTCTGAGACCCCCCAGAAGCCCTGCGAACGCGCCATCCGTTCTGCATCCGCTGGGCTTCTGTTCCGCATCCGCTTTGCATCTGCCCTGCGTCCGTGTTATCCACTCCAATTATGCAAATTTTCACCCCTTTTTAGCGCGGATACAACGGATGTAACATTTTTCTCTTCCGTTGTGTCCTCTTTGCATCCATTGGGCATTGTGACACGGTCTTTAGCAACTACAAATGGTGCTGCAAAAATGGGATTGTTTGGAAAACTTGTTTCAAAGCACTTTGATCCTCCATCCAACACTGACTTTCTGTGAGCACTCTGCATACTCAATCTTCACTGGCACGTGCTGTGATTTAATTCTGCCCTCCCCTAAATATTTATTTAGTAGTGGTAATTCTGGAAAAAGCTTGCCAATGATACTCACTCATTAGTATTATTATGGCTAAATAAATATTAAATAAATAAAGTTATGAAATAGAAAACTGATAAGATTAAATCATTCCTGGAAAGCTGGGGAAGGGTCCTATGTGTACCAATGTCAGATCCATGTATCTGCCATTCTTCATGGAAGAAGAAGGGGGAATTGGTATAAGAAATCAAAAAAGATCATTCTCAGAAGAGGTAGGGAATAAACATGCTGGGTCTTTGTTTCACTAAATACATATCAAGAGAAGGAGAGGGGTCTTAAACTCCCTTATATATCCCTGCATGTCTGAGGTACATTAGATGCTGCTTTAATCCCTACATGAATTGTCTCATCTCAATAAAAGATTCCTTTTGATACGGAAAACTCTCAATTTATAGATGGGGAGTCAGAATGTCCAAAAGACTAAGAATCACATCTATCACCAAATAAAATATTACTTGAGACTATTTCCTCTTGTTGCTGATATTTCTGTTTATTAAGCAGGGCATAAGCATTCTAAATGGATGTGCTGTATTCTTTCCTGGGGAGAGGGAAGAAAAGAAAATATGAACAAGCAATGTTTGCTAACAACTGAATCCAAAAACATTTTTTTTGTAAAGATAAATATATTGACTTACAAATAACTGCAAACTTGAGCCTAGAGAATAATGAAAATACCATCATGACAGCATGCTGGACTGTGAGAGGGGGGGGTGTCTTATGTTATAATTGCATTCCTCAATTGTCCTTTTAACCATTAAGTGGAATTCAGCTTTTTTGGAGTACACAATAATGCCCATCAAAACCTGGAACATTACATCACAGCCATCTGCTCAGGATATCACACCACAAAACCTCAGGATGTTACAACACAGCCAGCGACCCAGGAGATTACAGCGCAAGACCCAGGATGTCACAACAATAGAACTAAGAAGGTCATCACACAACCCATTACCCAGGTCATTACAACACAGAGGCTGATAGACACACAGCCAGTACTTCAGCCACACAGGTTCTTATGAAAAAGCCAACCAATCTGCAAACATCAACTCCATCAACCAAATAAGAAATAACAACACAGCCAACCAGCCCAGTTACAACAAAGCCAGCACAACACACCTCCCCACCAGTATTTATAGAGAGACGGCAGCTCCAATCACGCTTTGTTCGCACAAGCACGAAGCCGAAAGCACCAGTCTGAAGATGGAGAATGGGACCTTGTCGAAACATCACCAAGATACTCTCAATTTTACACAGGAAAAGACGTGAACACGCCAAAACCTGCATATCTGCACCCATGAAAATCTACAAATATGTGTGTGTGTGTGTGTAAGTATAAGTATATATATATTCTTCTAGCATAGCAATCTGCCATACTAGAAGAACATTTATGTTCTTGCTTCAGATTCTGCATGTGATAAATAGACAGGTCTCTCAAAGTATTCACTTCTTCTCCCGGTATAGTGACTCTGATATGTGCAGCATAGTGATGATACAGCATAGTGATGATACTGAATCCCAAACCTGCAGATGTCCTCACCCAGTGACTTGATGCAGATGTTAAAGAAGAAGGGAAAGAGCTTTGAAATGTGCAACATAACATGGGCAAGGAGGACAAACTTCCCTCCACCAACATTGACTGGGGACAGATATGAGGGAAAAACAAGAACCACTGTAAAACAATGCCTCTAAATTTAAACAATGTCTGTAGGGAGTCCCAAAGATATAATTGATTGCATCAAAGACTACTGAGAGAATACTAAGATGGATATTCCATCCCACTCCCTCACAGGTCATCCACAATTTGCCTGTCTCAGTCCTGAATCCCAGCCTCAAACCCAACTGAAGAGGACTTAGATAATCAATTTCCTGCAGAGTTGTATGCATCTACAGCTGACCACCTTTTCAAAAACTTTCTGCCAAAAGGGTAGATTGGAGACAGGGTGGCAGTTATTTAAAAAACATAGGTCCAAGACTGGTCTCTTGAGGAGAAGGTGTGCCACCAACTCTTTCAAGGCCAAAACACATCCCCTTTCTCAGCATAGTCAACATCACAGCATGGACCCAACTACAGATCACCTACCTGTCTATTAACAACAATAAACAAGTATCTAAACTAACAAAGCAGAAAACTCTATCCACTTCTAAGCTGTCACTGACTCAAACTCATCCCAGATTGCACCACAAGACTAAGCCCCAGGCCTCTCTGCCAGACCACTCCAGTTGAACTCTAGTGGATCTGAGCAATTTTATCTACCAGACAAATCTTCTTCACAGTGGCCCTGCAGATGACCCAGTAGCCTATCCTATCCCAACAGGTATCAAATTACCCTAAAAAGTGCCATAGTTGCTGATAGAAATAATAAGGATGGAGAAATAGTGACATTTCACTGCTATTATTGACACAGGGAGATGTATGTATGTATGTGTGTGTATGTATGTATGTATGTATGTATGTATGTATGTATGTATGTATCTATATAAGTATACACACACAATATACAATGCAATTAATACATTTGTAATTGTACTGTAGTTGTATCACATTTGTAACTGATATTCTATGTTTGTAAATAACATAAACTAATATAAATACAAGGGAAATGGGCAGGCGGATAAAAGGTTTTATATATAAATAAATAAAGTAAGAAAAAGAAAGAAATTGGAAAAAAAGCTAAAAGTGCAAAAAAGAGGGAAAGGAAAAAATGTAAAAGAAAGAAAAAAGATTCAAAGAAGTAGTTTCCAATCTCCTTTATAGCAGTATTAAGTATAATTTCCAGTCAGCAATTAACATAGATAATGTCTTTTCTCTGATCAAATAAGTCAAATTAGCCATCTCGGCAAGTTCCATCATCTTCATCAACCCTTCGTAGGTAATGCCAAATCTTTACATGCTCATGCATTTAATAATAATAATTTCACTGCAGATCATAGTTGAATAGCCCATATCTCCTGGGTAGGGGACCCCAGGGAGCTGAAAAGGCAATAAAAGAATGATATGCCCATAGCAATGGACTTATGTTAACCTCCTTTGCTACTGGGTCACATTGCAACCCCTCAGAAAAAAAAAACAAACCTCATGAATAGCAATCAATATATTTCAAGCCATTTATGACTCAGGACATGTCCATGATTGCCATGGAGGTCATGAACTTCTGAGCTTCCCCAGATTCAATGTCACTAGGTGGCAGATTGAAATACCCAAGCACTAATAGCCTTAGTATCTCTATTGCCAGCCCAATGGCAGAACCCATCAGATTAGACAAGGGTATCACATGGGAGCAGGGAATGGGGGTAGCAATTCCCGCATTCTCTTTAGACCCAATTTCAACCAGACCACCTCACATCCAGTTATCTATGGAGTAGAACTTCTGAAAGCCTGTACTGACGTACTAACAACAACAACCACCCCTCTTCCTCTTCCCTGAGCTAGGAAGTCTGAAATCCAGGTGGGCAACTCTGTGTAGTTTTTGCCTTCCTGTAGAATTAACTTCATAACCTGGTCTACCTAATGGTGCTGATATAAACCTTGCAAATCTGATTGTGCTGCACCTTCTAGAAGACAATGACAAGCCATTTGTATAATATAGTCAAGAAAATTACATGCATAGAATCATCAGGAGTCAAATGGTATTTTTACTTTTATAGTTGAGAGAGATTGCTCAAAAACATCCCTGAGCAAATTAAATTTGTGTTTAATTTAAACAGAGGTTTTGATCAGCAAGTGGAGGATGTTGAGAAGTACATTTTGTAATTCGCTTTTTATTGCTATCCCCATCCAAAGGCCACTGTTAAAATCTTGCCCATTGAAGGCTATTTTTAAAAAAAGAAAAGACATTCTATATCAACTTTCCAAAGAATCATATCAGTTAAAGGAAATAGGAGTTATAAGCCAATGTAGCTGAATGGTAGCAGATGATGAAAACTGATCACATCCAGGCCAGAAAAACAATTCTGAAACTGAATGGAAAATGTAGACAGGAAAACTTATGATGTAGTTTTACACTTACTACCAAGACTAGGTTACCTTTAGTTCCAAGCTTATGTTTTTCAGTGTTTGGATAAAAAGCATGTTGTTCTCAATGGCTTTTAGTTACTGTAGCAGAAATTTAAGTTTTTCAATAATTACATGACTATCAATTCAAGTTTTCAACACAGAAAAATGCACAAAGTTCATTTTTAACTGAAGATACATAGCTGATCTTTGAGTCAACATTTTTGCAAATTAGTTTTCCCACTTCAATATAATAGTTTTAATATATTATTTTCTATTTCCTTTTGTTATTCAGAATGATTCAGTTTATTTGTTTATGGCAGTTATGTCTTCTCTGTGACAGTAATAACTTTTACATAATGTTTTACATAATACTTTCAGGAAAAAATGTCTTTTGTTAGCAGCCTAACAGATATTCCAAGGCTCCAATATTTTCTTATCTCTTAATATCCTAGCTTGTACAATAAAGGCATTTTCTTTCTGGCATTTTCTTTCTGAATTGGTACTGTTGACTTCAATAAACTACCTAGGAGTTGCTGACATTTATCTGAGGCAACATCTCTTACTGGTCACATCTACCCGACCCATTAGAACGGGGAGGCAAGGAATGTTGCGGGTCCCATCCCTGAGATACACCTGGTGGGACCCAGAAGAAGGGCCTTCTCTGTGGTGGCTCCCTCTATCTGAAATATCGTTCCCCCAGAGATTAGAATGGCCCCCACTTTAGCACTCTTTCAAAAGATACTGAAGACCTGGTTTTGCCAGAGGGCCTGTCATCAGGTTGGGGGGTGGGAGTTGGGGAGTGATTTAAAAAATAATAATAATTTTTTTTTAGATTTTGTACTATTGTACTTTATTAATTTATTTGATTCTTTTTGTTAGTTTTTATTGTTTTTTATTTTTTATTTTAAATATGGTTTTACATTGTGTAAGCCACCTTGAGTCACCATGTGCGAATAGGCGGCAATATAAAATAAATAAATAAATTTAAAAATGCAGGTATGTAAAATCAGGTGAATATGTAATCTCATTTATTTAAATATGATTTCCTCTATTTAGCTTTTCTGAGGAGTTGCTGACATAATATATGCATCAACTTGCTGCTGTCATCATAATGTAAAACTCTGAGTTACGCTACAAGGTTCACTCTTTTGTGATATGCATACAATCAGGTGGGATTCTACTGGTACAGACAGGTTCTATAGAACCGGTTGTTACGATTCTGCACAATTTGGAGAATTGGCAAATTGCGCCACTGGCTGGCCCTGGCCCTCCCCGTCTACCCCTCCTAGCCCCGCCCAGTCACTCCTTACCTGGCTTGCCCACCATCCAATTTGCCTACACGAAGCCTACACGAAGCCTAATTTTTGGTAAGTTGCTATTTTTCCTGATGATCAGCTGTTCCAAATATCAGCTGTGCCAAGTGATTTAGATTAGCTAGAAAGCAGAAAATCACTGGATTTCTTACTTTCTAGCTAATCTAAATTGCTGTTGTATTGCTTTGCCTTCAGCCAGCAGTCCAGTCATGGGTGTTATTCAGGGGGTTGGTGTGGGGGAGAAATGGCCTGAGAGCAGAACTGAATCTTCCTTAAGACTGAAGCTTCTATTTTTCAGTGCAGACTCAGGCAGCAGATTGCAGAAAGGTAGATCTGTGAATGAATCTGTGATTCTGCAAGCAACTCAATCTGCCTGCCAGCTTTGCCTGATTTTTGATAAAAGTTGCTCTTTTTTAAATAAAAAATTCAATATTTACATACATGGTGTGTTGTGAGTTAATTTTATGAGTTCCCTTGCTAGCAAATTTTATGAGTTTGCTTGCAAGCAAATTTTATGTGACAGACTCAGGTAGCAGATTGCTGAAAGGTAGATCTGTGAGTGAATCTGTGATTTTGAGAGCAACTCAATCTGCCTGTCTTCTTTGCCTGATTTTGGATAAAAGTTGCTCTTTTTTAAAAAAAAAATCAATATTTACATAAATACTAAAGCCCCTGTCACACTGCACCAATGGATGCAAAGAGGATGTAAAAGGGACAAAAAAGCTTGCCATCCGTTGGTTAACGCGATGTACTCACTGCCTCCATTTTGCTTCCTCTCTATCCATCCAGCATCCGTTTATTGACGTTTCATCCGCTCAGAAAGTTTTGAGCTGCTCAAAACTTTTGCGCGGAAAATGTATCCAATTCGTCCGTTCTGCATCCGCTACGCATCCACTACGCATCCGTTCTGCATCCGTTACGCATCCGCTATATACGCTAGGCATCCGTTCCGCATCCGTGCAACTCGCATCCGCTCGGACGCAGGGAGGAAGCGGAACGGACGCAGAACGGATGCAGAACAGATGCAGACTGGATGCAGCACGGAAACAAAGCGTTTAAAATGGAAAAAGCATTCGCAGAAGGGACCTATCTCGGATATTAAGGGTGTCTACAGGATGCCTAGAGGATGCCTAGAGGATGCAAAGGGACACCTATACTGCCTATAAAAAGGGGGAGCAACTCACCTGGATCTCACTTTCAGAACAGCAGCCCAGCTGCAGACCTCTGCAGCCTTCATCTGCCTCTTCCTCTTCCACAGAATCCAGTCATGTCCACCGTGGATCGTAACAAAGTCCTTTTGGCAGCCACCATCCTTCTGCAACAGTGCGAAGACATCTACAGGCTCTGTGAACTCTACTACGGGAAGAAAAAGAGGCGGCCAAGAAGCATCTGGGTACGAAGATGGTTCGCCAGAAGAGCAGAGGACGGACTGTACAACAAGCTGATGGTGGAGCTCAGGAACGAAGACACTCGTGCATTCCAGAACTTCATGAGGATGCCTCCAGCCATGTTTGACGAACCTGTGCAGTGGCTGACACCCAGGTTGACCAAGCAGAGCACCAACTTTCGGCCCAGCCTGGAACCTGGGCTCAAGGTGGCACTCACTCTGCACAACCTGGCCTCAGGGACCACGTACAGGAGCATGCAGTACGGCTGGAGGGTGCCACACAACACCATCAGCAAAGTGGTCAGAGAAGTGGTGCAGGCCATCATTGAAGAATACAAGGAGGAGCTCCTCCAGTGCCCCTCCACTGAAGAAGGCTGGAAGAAAGTTGCAGAGCAGTGGTATCAGAGGTGGAACTTCCCACACACCGTTGGAGCCATCGATGGCAAGCACATGGCCTGCAAAGCGCCAGCCAAGTCGGGGTCCACTTATTTCAACTACAAGGGCTTCTTCAGCATCATCCTCTTCACCATGGTCGATGCTGACTACAAGTTCATGTACATCGATGCTTCAGGCAACAGCTCATCTTCCGATGCCCAGGTATACAACGCAAGTGACCTCAAGGGTGGGCTGGAATGCAACCTCATTGTGGGCTTTCCAGATCCAGACCCCCTGCCCAACGACACGCAAGATGTGCCCTACTTCATCATGGGGGATGATGCCTTCTCCCTCACAACCTACCTCATGAAGCCCTATACCTCCAAATACCTCACCCGTGAAGAGAGGATCTTCAACTACAGGCTGTCCAGGGCAAGGCAGGTGGTGGAGAACGTCTTTGGCATCCTGGCCAACAGGTTCCAGGTACTTCTCACCACCATGCAGCATCGCCCAGAGACCGTGAGGAGGATCATGGAAGTTTGCTGCATCCTGCACAATCTCATGCGCACCCGCTACCCAGTCTTGCAGAACAGGCTCGTGGACCTCCAGCAAGGCAATGGGGACATGGAGCCTGGTGAATGGAGGCAAGGGCAAAACCTGATAGACACTGAGGATGTGCAAGGCCCCAACAGAGCCTCACATGAAGGGAAGAAGCAGCGCAACCTCCTGAGACACTGGTGCAACTCCCCAGTTGGAGCAGTGGAGTGGCAAGACAGGATGATAGATGATTAATGGGTGCTTCCTTCAGCCTGTCTCATCACACTGATGAGATTGGGCCATGTATGTTGAGTGGCCCTACAATGATCAGGCATTTAATAAAGAGTTGTGTTTGTGTTGACATGTGTGGATGATTATTACATTATTATTGATAATAAAGGGCCATAGGTGTGGCACCTGGGAGGGTGGACCATACAGTCCCACTCTGCTTCACTGGAGGTTTATCTATCCCACAGCTATTACCCATCCCAAAGGTATCCCTGCCCATCCCACTGCTATCTCAACCCATCCCTCTGCTATCTTAACCCATCCCACAAGCATGCAAAGGCTTAAACCATTTCTAAAAGTTTCCAGCAAGACTTTATTAAAAAAAAGAAATGAAGCAAGTGTGTGAATCAAAAATAGACTTTATTAACAACAAGCTATAAAACAAAAATGAGTCTCTGGCACTCCTCTTGGTCGCTCAGTCTCAGGGGTGAAGGGTCCAGGTGCTGTGGAGGTGGCTGGTGCTGGAGTGCTTGTCATCAGCTCCTCCAGCAGCAGAAGCAGCAGAAGCCCCAGCCCCAGAAGAGCGAGCCCGTGCTGCAGAAGCCCCAGCAGAACCAGAGTGAGGGCCAGGGGGCGGGATGGTAGCCCTGTCCCTCTTGCAAGGGCTGGCAGCAGATGGCTGAGGCTTGCTGTGCTTCCGCATGGTTGTGGGGTTGCTGGCTGGCAGGGAGGCTGGCAGGCACCAAGGCTGGCAGGAAGGCTGGCAGGGAGGCAGGCACCAAGGCTGGCAGGAAGGCTGGCAGGCAGGCTGGCAGGCAGCCTGGCAGGCAGGCAGGCACCAAGGCTGGCAGGAAGGCTGGCACCAAGGCTGGCAGGAAGGCTGGCAGGGAGGCAGGCACCAAGCCTGGCAGGAAGGCGGCAGGAAGGCAGGCACCAAGGCTGGCAGGCAGACATGAACCAAGGCTGGCAGGAAGGCAGGCAGCAAGGCTGGCAGGCAGACTGGCTGGCAGCAAGGCTGGCAGGGAAGCTGGCAGCAAGGCTTGCAGGGAGGCTGGCAGCAAGGCTGGCAGGCAGGCAGACAGCAAGGCTTGCAGCAAGGCTGGCAGCAAGGCTTGCAGGCAGGCATGCAGGCAGGGCAGGCAAGGCTGTCAATCCGTCCGGCAGCAGGTCTTTCCTCTGAATGGTGACCTGCTTCCGAGCTGCTTCCCTTATACCCGCGGGGCTGACGCAAAGCATCCTCCCCACATGCGCAATTAACGCTCGGGATCCGTTCGGCTTCTGCTGTGCATCCGCTAGGCTTCCGCTGTGCATCCGCTTCATCCGCTGTGCATCCGCTTCATCCGCTCTGCATCCGCTCTGCATCCGCTGTATCCGTTCTGCATCCGCTTTGCTGCAGCCCCCCGGAAGCCTAGCGGATGTGCCATCCGCTCCCATCCGCTTCCATCCACTAGGCTTCCGCTCTGCATCCGTTTTCCATCTGCCCTGCGTCCTCCCCCCGTCCGTGTTATCCACTCCGGTTATGCAAATTTTTGCCCCTTTTGAGAGCGGATAACAATGGATGGAACATTTTTCTCGTCCGTTGTGTCCGTTTTGCATCCGTTGGGCAGTGTGACAGGGCCTTTACATACAAGTCATGCTCAGCCAGTCACATGATCACCAAGCCACACCCACAAATTAAGCCACACCCACAGAATCAGTTGTTAAGAAATTTGAATCCCACCCTTGCATACAATACTATGAAGTACTTAACAAAAGGGGCAGGACTTCCTTCCAGTCCCTCTCATACCCAGTGCTGCTTTTGGTACTCTGACACATCACATACTCCCACCTTGCCAACCAACAGATGTCATTGATCTTTAAGTCAGACTGAATTTTTACAAATATTTACTATCTTGATCTTTTTCCAGCAAAAATCTGGAAATCTTCCAGGTACTTTTGGTGATTTCTTTAAGTTTATTAGTGTATTTTAATCATTTTCTTTCTCTGCCTACCTCTCTCAATTTGGCCAAGTTTAGCTGTTTTTTTTGTTCCATCCTCCATTCACACAGTATATTCAAAATATGGAAGTTTCTGCTTGCTAATCAATTCCTCAAGAAAGCAATCAGGGTTTCTTTGGTTCTTCTTGCAGTCTGTGGGGCTCTACTGTCTTTTAAAGCAATATGTTTTGATTGAAAAAAAGTTGCTTTAACTAATTCAATCTTCGTTGACATTGAAATGTCCTTCTCTTTTGAGACCTAAATAGGTAATTGTTTCTTTTCTAGGATTAATTACTTCTTTATTCATCTGCATGGCCATTCATCTTTATTTTTCTTGAGCCAAAGAAAATAAATCTATCATCTTCTCTTTTACTCTGTCAACTATCACTATGTAATATGGTTGACATTTTTTTAGTCTTAATGTTTATCATTAATCGAGATTTTTAATTTCCAGTTTTTAGTTTCATATCACTAAGTTCTTCTAATTTTGCATTCTTTTCAGTCATCTGCCTTTCTCAAATGATTGATGGTTGTTGATAATGGGGGGCGGGGAGGTGGCAGGATGAGAAATGGGTGATGTTATCATGCAAGTGCTATGATTTGTAGATTTCCACCATTCATTGATACAATTATGTAATTGCAATATTTGCATAATGCTTTTGTATAATGATCTCACTGCATATGTGTTATCATTGTATGTTTGCAGTTTATTATGCATGTAATGGTTGCCTATACTCTTCTTTGTATGACTTTAAGCAAAATTTCCCTTTTTGCAATGGCTGAGTAATTTGTACTTTCTCTTGCACCTCTCTTTTTTCAATAGGGATGTACTGGTCTTTTCTAGTTCCTGGAGTTTTGTGTTAATAAACAGCCAATAACACTTCAATGATCTCTTCTCTTGCATCTTCAAATTTCATAAGGTTTTTTACCTGTTCTTTCTCATTTGATAGTTGGACTCTTGTCTGCCATATTTTACTTTCAAGTGCAATTGACTCCTGTATATAGTGTACATACTTTGTTTTTTTAAGTTTTCGCGGGTACTTACATGTATGCAGTTCAGCTTCCTTCGGGTATTATCCCACGTCATTGTAGTGTTTTTAAAGTTGTAGCTTTAGTTGTAGCTAAACTTTAAATGCACTACAATGACGTGGGATAATACCCGAAGGAAGCTGAACTGCATACATGTACATACTTTCTTTCTACAATGTTATTATTATAATACAGTCCCATCCCATTTATAAGAATTGTTTGGGACTTTCAACTTCCATCTTTGGCTGACTATCTGATTTTAAACATTTGGATTATTTTTAAAATTTGCTTTGGCTTTTGACTCTTCCCATAATTTTTCATGTACTTTTCCACATATGAAATGTAATGTGCAGTATGTCGTATACATTAAATCTTGATAGCACATCTAATGTCTTTCATTTTCGAAACTTCACCATAACGTTATTAATAATTTATGGTTTGTTACACTTCTTGTGATTTGAAGTATTGTGGATAACATTTGTCCATCTTGTGTTTCCTTATGATTATATGCAAAGTTAGATATCCCTGGTTATATTGTGAGAATCTCTAAAGAAACAGAAACTGATAGTCTAAATGACAAAATTAAACACAACACATTTTCACAAATGTAAATTTACTTCCTATTACAGGTAGTCCTTGATATATAACAATTCATGTAGTGACCATTCAAAGTTATAACAGCATGGAAAAAAGTGACATGACCATTTTTCACACTTATGACCTTTGCAGTATGCCCATGGTCATGTGATCAAAATTCAGACAGTTGACAACTGACCTTTATGATCATTGCAGTCTTCTTCATTGCAGAATCATGAAATCCCCTTTTGAGACCTTCTGAAAAGCAAAGTCAATGGAGAAACCAGATTCACTTAACAACCATGTTACAAATTTAAGAACTGCCATGATTTAACAAATGTGGCGAAAAAAGTAGTAAAATGAGGCAAAAATCTCATTTAACAAATTTCTCACTTAGCAACATAAATTTTGGGTCAATTGTGGTCGAAAGTTGAGGACTGCCTGTATCATACTTATTATTTATGTGTAGATGTTTATGAATTCAAACTGAGAAAACCATGAATATTGCAGTTGCAGAAATTTGGACATACTTTTACTCAGTAACATCTACTTTGGCAAAGAAAACCCACATGTTTCTGAACGTTTCCTCTATCCAAGTAAAAAAAAAATTCCTTTTTTGCTTTTGGATGTTTTCCAACTCTTATTTGCTAAGCTAGAAAAATTCTCAGGTCTCCTTGCATTATATGCATGTTTCAGATCTCCCCAAAGATTTTCAGTAATATTCAGATCAGGAAACTGTTCCAAAAACTTTATCTTTCTTCATGGCTGATCTGATTTAGATGGTTGTGGAAATATTAAGTGTCAAATTCTTCACAGATTATGAGACTTAAACTTACAGTATATGTTTAACCACAGTTTATTTGGGGGATCAAAGTATGCACTGAAATATAAACCAGGTTTAGAGGTTGGATCTGCACAGATGCCAGGTTAAAATCTGGTTGTCTATTTTGTGATATTGGATCTTAGGTTAACATAACAAGATCTCAAAGGCATACTCTGTTGTTCTAACAAACAATTCTTCCAATTTTAGTCACATACTGCCACTTCTCTGCCAGGTCATAATAAAGTAAGGTGATTAATCACTTATTTTATTTGTAGGAACATGTGGGTTTGTTACATATGGTTAACTTAATGGCAAGGGTGGGGGCTTTTGAGAAAAAAGGTCATCAGAAAGAAAGAACATTTTGTGCTAAATTTTATGGGGCAAATAGCTCAAGGAGGCTATGTTGTTTAGCAATGAACAGTATGTTACAAGTTATTCATAAATTAAACTAACAATGCTATTTCTTTTGCAAATTTTAAAAAAATGAAGCCAAGAAGTGCAATAAATTTTTCAAGATGTGGTCCGAGCGGATACCAGCAATGTGGTGATAGCCACTGTCCTACTCCAAGCTAATGAACAGGGCACATTACAGCTGTGCATGTATACCTCTTGCAAACTCTTGGAAACCAAACATTAGTGGGCCATGTAGGTAAAGGAGGCCTTCGTGGTTCGGTGGGCCCTTGTGAACTGGCATCATCTCCTGGAGGGGACTAAATTACCTTTGTGGTATGGACATACCATAAAAACCTTGAGTCCCTCCAGGCCCCATGAAAGTTGTTGCCCTACTAAATAGGTGGGCACAGTACTTCCAACGCTTCTGGTTCACCTTCAAGTACATTCCCACAGGGAAAAACTTTCTAGCAGATGTGTTGTCATGGTCAAGGATGCCTCAATACAACAGCTGCCAGGAGGAGGTGGTGCATGCCATCATTTCCCCCTCACTGTAAATGCAGCCTGCTGCATGGATTTTGGGCCAGTGGCCGGCTGCAACCACCAAAGAGTTAACAAGTTGCTTACAGACAGAATTACTCACTGACCCATGGTTCTTGGAGCACTGACAAATGCTTACCCAATGGGACAGGGTGGCATAGAAAGGCAATAAACTGTATGTGCTACACAACCTGAGCATACAAGTGCTACAGAAGTGCCATGACATGAAGCAAGCAGAATACTTTGGGTTCCTTAAAACTCCTCATCTCGTCAAGCGGCAATTCTGGTGGCCCAGGATGCAACACAAAATAGAGGACTATGTCAGAAGCTGTCCGATATGCACAACTACCAAATCCCACACAAGGAAACCCCCTGGCCTCTTGCAGTCCATGGTTGAACCCACCAACTGTGGGAGGAGATAGGCATGGATTTTATTGTTAAGCTGTCAGAGAGCAATAGCCACACTGTCATATGGATTGTCATTGATCTATTTTTCTAAACAGGCCCATTCAGCATAAGGGTTGGCTACACTATTCCTGCAGCATATCTATCATCTCCATGGGGTGCCATGGAGGATCATTTCAGATAGGGGGTACACTGCACAGCCAAATTCTTGCAGGAGTTAATCTGGATGATAGGGTCCTCCCAGGGGTTAAGCTCATCTTTCCATCCAAATATTAACAGAGCAGCAGAGAGAGCCAACATCATTCTAGAAAGATATCTTAGGTGCTATGTCATCTATCACTTGGGTGAAACTCCTGCTGTTTGCAGATGTGGCATACAACAATGCTGTTCACAGCAGTACCGGGTTTACCCCTTTCAGGATAGTGCATGGAATTGACTTCGTTCCCATACCTGAGTACCCTTGAGAACTCCCTACCTCTCTCAGCCCAAAATAAGGGATAGACACCCTGTGGAAAGCTGTGAAGATGGCTTTGTGGAAAGCCACAGACATCCAGAAAGTATAGGCAGACAAGAAACGGACTCTCCAGAAGCCATTCCAGGTAGGAGAGAGGGTGTATCTATTGACCAAATGCTTAAAGTTAAGAGTCCCCCATCAGAAGTTGAGTTCAAAGTTCTTTCCCCATTGTGCAGATAATTAATTCTGTAATGGTAGAGCTGAAACTACCCTGACTGTTGGGAAAGGTGCACCCTGTATTTCATAGTAGTCTGCTAAAGCCAGTAGGTAAGGCCTCCACTCAGCCATAACCATTGCCATTACCTGGCACCATTGAGGTGGGAGGGGAGACCCATTACGGGATCGACAGGATATTGAACTCCGAACATAGGGGTCAACTGCAGACCTGGTTGGATGGAAGAGCTATCCCAATACAGAAGCATCCTGGGTGGCAAGCAGAGATATACGGGCAGCCTGTCTTCTTAAGAAGTTCCATGGGGAAGGAGGAGCTGGCATCGTGATGATACTGCATGCAATCTTGGAGGTCTGAGATTGCAGCCGATATCTTTGCCCCTGGACGGTCCAAACGGACCTAAACCATCCCGAAGAGACAGCGATAGTGAAGGGCGCACCCTGTAGATCCCAGGGATATTGCAAAGTCCCTGGTTGATCCAGGAGAAGCCCTTTTGCCAGAGGCAGAGAGGCAGCTACCAAAGCTGCTGAAGTTGGGACAGCTCCAAACGGAAGAGGTTGAAAGAGAAAATGTATCAGTTTGGTGAGAATTGTTCTTTTATTATTCTAAGACTGAAAAGGACTTTAAAGGACACCCTAAGGGGAAAAAGAATTTGTAAAAATTTTGACAGAACTGAATAAGCAGCGGTTTTTAAACAGAAGTGTCAAAGTAAGTAGCAAAGTTGTTTTATGACTGAACTTCTATTGTGATTCTGCATTTCCAAACTGGACTGGTTTTTTCTCTATTTTTTTCTCTCTTTTTTTGACTTTGTAATATTTTAGGTTAGAGGCTCCCTAAAGTTATACTTGTTTTTTTTTTAACTTTTATTACGTTTTGTCCATGAAAGGAGGGGGACAGTGAGAGTAAAGAAACTTTGTAACACTGCCAACTGGAGGCTTGAAAATATTTTAGACGAAGCTGAGAAAGCTGAGAAAGAAAGCTCTGAAATTCTTTTTCAAGGACATTGCTACGTGGTAAGATAGAGGGAAGAGCACGTGTTACTGCAGGTGTTCTTCTGGATTTCTATCAACAATTGAAACTTGGCTTTGAAGCTTGGAGAGAGCTATGAAAAGAGCCTTGGATAATTAAATAAAGTGCAGTGTGTCTTTTTTATTTTCTTAAGTTGGGTCACACACACACCCCTTACCAGCTGTACTGTTCATTTTTTCTTTTTAAAACCTTTATTTTTGTAATATTTTCGTCTTTGCTTTGTATTTTAAAGGGAAAGCCTCAAAATTTTCTTCTTTCTGTTCCTTTCTTCTTTGGGATTTTTTGTTTTTCGATATGCTTTTTTCTTTTATTTGAAAATTCTCAATTGGATTAAGGTGTTGAAGAACCTGAAGAATTGCTTTTATTTTTTTTATTCTTGTAGATATGATTTGCACTTCAATAGAATTGATATCTAATATTCAAGAAACAAATATCGAAACAAGTACTTGGGCAGATCACAATCCAATGACAATTAAATGGAAAGGACAAAAAAGAAGATCAAGATGGACATTAAATAATACTATTCTTAAGGATAAGAATTTTATACAGTGGATGGAGAAAGAATTGGTTTTTTTCTTTATAGAGAAAATAAAAAAGAAGATACTTCAATCCAGAACGTGTGGGACACAATGAAGGCATATGCTAGAGGCTTGATAATAGACTATCAAGGAAAAGGAACATTAGGAAAAGGCAAGCCAGGGAAGCTTTAGAAGATGAGTATAAAAGACTTGAAAAAGAACTACAGAAAACACCACAGAAAAAAGACATTAAGCTAAAACTGGATATAATTAAACATAAAATGAGTTTAATCGAGAAAGAAGAATTAGCACAGAAAATTAGAAGTGCTAAACAGAATTATTTTGAGGATGCAAACAAACCAGGTAGATGGTTAGCATACAAATTGAGAAAGGAAAAAGAATCAAGGAAAATACCACAGTTAATAGATAATCAAGGTCAAGTTTGCCATGGTAATAAAGAGAAGAAGGAAATCATTCGAGGCTTTTATGGGAAATTATATGAGCAAGAGAATATTGAGGAGGAAAGAGTTAAACAGTATTTACAGAATGCTAATCTACCTAAGATACCTAAAGAGACTGAAATAATGTTAGAAAGCAACATAACCATGATGGAGTTAACCAAAGCACTTAAGAAACAAAATAATGGGAAGGCACCAGGCCCAGATGGACTTCTGGCAGAATTCTATAAAACAAGAATCGCTGAACCTTCCATTGCTAGAAGTCATGAATGAAGTTATGCTAAAGAAGAAGATACCTAAAACATGGTCAGAAGCCTACATTACACTTATTCCAAAAGAAGAGACTGATCCATTGCAAATTAAGAATTATAGACCCATTTCTTTATTAAATGCAGATTATAAAATCTTCGCTTCAATATTGGCAGAGAGACTCAAAAAATATTTAAATAATTTTATTCATTCTGACCAAAATGGATTTCTGCCAAAGAGACAAATTAAAGATAATATGAGAGTAATACTGGACACTTTGGAATATTATGAGGCTCACCCAGAAAAACTAATGGCTTTGATATTTTTAGATGCACAAAAAGCATTTGATAATGTGAACTGGAGATTCATGTTATTATTATTGGAACAGATGGGCTTTGCCAGAAAATTTATTCAAGCAATACAAGCCACATATTATAAACAAAAACGGCAAAGGTAATGATAGAGGGAGAATTAACAGACTCTATCAATAAAAGAAAAGGTACAAGACAAGGTTGCCCACTATCACCTTTGCTATTCATATTAACTCTGGAAGTGTTAAAGAGAAACATTAGAGATGAAAAGAGTATAAAAGGAATGAAAATTAAAAAGGAAGAATTTAAATTACAAGCTTTTGTGGATGACTTGGCCTTTATTTTACAAGACCCTCTAGAAACAGCACCAAAACTATTGGAAAAGATAGAGGCATATGGCAAGGTATCCGGCTTGAAAATAAACAAAGATAAGACAAAGATTTTGACAAAGAATATGCTACTAAGACAAAAAGAAGAATTGGCAGAAATATTGAAAATTCAAGTCACGAATAAGGTTAAGTATTTGGGGATACATTTGACAGCAAGATATAGTACATTAAAAGAGAACAATTACATTAAACTTGAACAACAGATAGAACTAGACTTGATGAAATGGGAAAACCTACAATTGTCACGAATAAGGAGAATTTCAACAATCAAAATGAATATTTTACCCAGAATTCTATATTTGTTTCAAACAATACCAATTAGGCTTGGAAAGGACTACTTTGAAGATTTAAACAAAATTGTGTTGAAATATATATGGCAAGGTAAGAAAGCGAGAATAAAGTTAAAACTCTAACAATATGCTAGAATTTGGTCTGCCTAATTGGGAGTTGTACTACCAAGCTACAAACTTGACATGGGCTAAGGAATGGATAACATTAAGAAATACTAGATTGTTGCCATTAGAAGGACATGATCTGTTGTTGGGGTGGCATGCCTTTTTATGGTATAAGGGAACTAAAATACAGGGTTATTTTAGAAGACATCATATACGGGAGTCTCTATGGTTAAATTGGGAGAAGATTAAAAGACAATGTTATTTGAAAATTCCAGGCTGGTTATTGACTATTGAAGCATTTTCTTATCCTCTAACATATAAGAAGGAACAAACAGTTACATATGGGGAAATTTTGAATGAAAAGGGTGAACTTAAATCGATGCAAAAACTAGAGGAACAAGGTATAAAGATGAATTGGTTTTCTTATGCACAAATACATTCAAGGTATAAAAAAGACTTTAAAATGGAAGGTTTCTATAATAAATTGACTGATTTAGATAAGATTTTGACAGGTACTGATAAAAAGGTGATTAAAAAATTGTATGGATATTTATTAGAAATTAAACTAGAAGAACAAGTTAAAGAAATTATGATTTCTTGGGGAATCATTTTGAATATGGAATTGTTCTAGAGAAATGGAAAAAATTGTGGTCTCAAAATTATAAAATGACAATGTCAACAGCATTTAAAGAAAATTTGTATAAGATGTTTTACAGGTGGCATTTCCCCCCGACAAGAATAGCAAGAATGTTCAAGAATAAATCCGAAAGATGTTGGAAATGTCATCAGATACCTGGCTCATATTACCATATGTGGTGGACTTGTGCGGATGCAAAAAATATTGAACTAAAATCCACATGTGATTGGAAAAAATGACTAAAAAACATTTTGATTTAAAACCAGATATATTTTTATTGGGAATTCTACCTGATACATACAGCAAAGATTTAAAATATTTGATTGTAAATGTATTAACAGCAGCTAGGATTGTATTTGCTAAAAATTGGAAAAATGAGAAAATACCATTACAGGAGGAAATTATCAAGAAAATACTGGAATGTGCTGAAATGAGTAGATTGACATTTGAAATTAGAGAACAAGAGGATGAACAATTTTACAAAAGATGTAAAAAGATGTATTTATTATTATTATTATTATTATTATTATTATTATTATTATTATTATTATTATTA
>BLBF01000006.1:70593872-70637321 GCA_015471245.1 Laticauda colubrina
TATTATTATTATTATTATTATTATTATTATTATTATTATTATTATTACATATATAAAATGTTTTTAGGATAGATTTGGAAGGACTATATGAATCGTTATAAAATAAACTAAGTAAAGTATAGCTATCTCGCAAAGCATGAATGAGCAAAATTATCGTCAAATGATTGATTAATAATAATACTAGGATATTCAATTTCTGATAATATGAGTTATTATGTAATGTAACTGTAATTGAGACTATGAAATTGATGCACAAAAAATTTGTAAACCAACTGACACACGGTTTGTATACTTATGGAAGAAAGTTGGATCTTTTTATGTTTTGTTTGTTTTTCTTTGTCCTTAAAAATCAATAAAACTTAACCCCCCCCCCAAAAAAAAAAGAAGTAGTTCCATAGGGAACATCCCCACAAAACAGGGGGGATATGGGAAGTTGGGTGAAGTAACCTTTTGCTATGTGTCCTCACTACATTTGTTTACTATCTTCCTGGTACAGCCCTGGTGAGAGTAGAGCTGCCTGTCAAACCTGTTTTCCCCTCAGGATTTTCCTCACTGGGGGGAAGGAAAGCTCCTGCTGTTGGGGCGGTTGTGAAGCCAGCAGTTGCAGTGGCATGCTGAAGAACTGCTGGTGGAGCCATAGCGGGGAGGCGGGGCAGCACAAGGCAACCGGGATAACTGATGACCAGCTGGGAGGCATCGCAGAGCTGCTGGGCCATGTTCCAGCTGGCCATGCTGACACACAGCTGCCTTCCTGATGTGGCTTTAGCTGATGGAGGGTGCAGCCAGCCTATATAGCCACACTGGGAGATAGATGCTCCCAATGTTGACTTTACTTCCTGCTTTCATTTGTTACTTGCTTATTGCTTTCTAGAACTCATTTGCATGCTTGAGTCCAGCTTTATAAACCCAGCTATTAAAATTATAAAATGACAATGTCAACAGCATTTAAAGAAAATTTGTACAAGATGTTTTACAGGTAGCACCTATCCCCAACAAGAATCGCAAGAATGTACAAGAACAAATCTGAAAAATGCTGGAAATGTCATCAGATACCTGCTCATATTACCATATGTGGTGGACGTGTGCGGATGCTAAAAAATATTGGATTAAAATCCACACATGGCTGGATTTACATTGGCAGTGAATATCATAACTTGGCCATACTCAATTTCAAATATTGAGTATATGTGCTTTGCTTTCCAACTCATCACGCATTGGCCACATCCACCCCAGTTTAGTGAAGGGGGAAAAAGTCACAATACATCATGTGACAACATGATGCCATAAGTATGACACACCTGCAGTAGGACATTAATTGATGTAGATGCAATTGTTATTCAGTATATCTTGTTTTTAAGTTCAAGGGTTCAGTTGGTTATCCATGTTCAATTTCTTTCATAGAATGTCATGGTAGATTGATGGCATTGCCATGACATTAATTTTATTTAAACCTAGAATAAACCTAGAATCATGCCATGATTATTCACAACATTAACACTCCAGAAAAATCCAAGTCCTCACCAGATTTCTAGGCATTGTACAGTGCCAATCATATACAAGAGAAAATACAAAATAGAACTAACACCATTCCAATCCATTAGCATTGTTGTAACTATGTATCATTCATGTGTTTGCAACTGTGTATCATTGCAACTATGTATCATTCAGGCATTTGCAACATTGTATCATTCACGTGTAGTCATTGAGCTTCTGTCTCTTCAGTGACCTTTGCAGGGCACGTACAAGGGACAAGGAGCTAAACATCTGTAGATAAAGCTTATTTACATTGTGAGTAGTTTGTCTGGTATGCAGCTTTGTAAAGCAGGAATATCCTGCTCGAATTGTAAATCTTGCAATCCTGTTTGACCTGGTATCTTGCCTGACCTGAGCTATTGTAAATCTTGCATATCCTGTCTGACCTGGGCTTGACCTAGGCTCTGAAAAAACAATCACCCCCTTGTGAAGGAGCATAATAAAAGAGCGTGTACCAAGACATTCTGGGCGCACTCATCCCGAGGAACTTCGTCTCCTGTCGTTTCTTTCTCCTTTTGCTCCCTATCATGAGACGCCCATCTGATGCGGGATAGCAGATACCGCATTCTGGTGACCCCGACGTGATTCCCTAAGGGGGATACGTTGCGACGCGCTCATATCTTACCCGCTCGATGGGAGCTGTGCATCGCCAGGCCTGAAGCGAATTGCACATCATCGGATCTGAAACACGGTCTCGACTTTTGTAAGTATGGGCGGAAACTTTTCTCAACAACAGACAGAGCATCTGAAGGAATTGAGGGAGTTAGTCGCTTCTTCTTCTAAATATTCTGCTAATTTAAAGGGCTCGCCTGTAAAAATGAAACCTATTGCTACATTATTGACTTATGTGTGGCAACATTGTCCCAATTATCCAGAGAAAGGGTCCTTAAAAATCTCCACTTGGCAAAAAATTGGTGAATATCTCCATAGTCCTCCTCGTGCACCTATTGGCATTTTGTTCACTTGGAGGAAAATTATGGAGGCTTTAAAAGTCCATTATAAAATAGAAGCAGGGAGTGTATTTGAATCTCCCCCACCAAGTTATGATAACTTTTCTGTCCTTCAACCCTCTGGTCCCGATGATCATAAGTCATTACGGGAGCCTCCCTCCATTCAATCCACTTCCTTAAATGTAGAGCCCCCGTGTCCTCCACCACCCTCCCGAGGTGGGGGGGGTGTTGTAAAAGCCATTCAACAAGCCTTTTATGAAGGAGAAATGGATGAGGACACCCTTGCAGCTGCCTCCCTTTATCCTATCATACAAACCGGCAATCCTCCAGCTCCTCAGTATATCCCAATGCTGTACAAAATAATTAAGGATTTAAAAGCAGCTTGCAAGGAAAATGGTATTCAATCTCGCTATGTACAGGGTCTTTTAGGATCAATAACCCAACCAGGCGCTGACTTGATAAATGCTGATTGGCGTACATTATTTAACATGATCCTCACGCCTTCACAATTTTTGGTCTGGGAGTCAGAATTTCATAAACGTACCGCAGCCGCAGCCACTAGAGGCTTGCCGGCAAATGTCACTTTAGATATGCTTAACGGTACTGGCACCATGTTTACCATTGCCCAGCAGATTGCCACAGACGCAGCTGCTTTCCCTATATTACAGGATTGTGCTTTGGCCGCTGCTCGAAAGATTGATAATGCGGGATGCGTGCCCAAATCTTTCTCTAAAGTTATTCAAGGACCTTCTGAGCCTTTTTCCTCCTTTATAAACCGTCTCACAGAAGCCTTAGAGAGACAAATTGATAATGAGGAAGCTTGTAATGAATTAAAATTGAAACTTGCTTATGAAAACGCAAACGCTGATTGTCAGAAAGTTTTGCAACCATTAATTAATAAGAAAAATGTTACCTTGGCAGATTATCTTACAGCCTGCCGAATCATAGGAACCACATCCCATTCCATGTCTACTCTGGCTACAGACATTACTGAAGGCATGCAGCAGAACATGGGCTCTCTTCTTCCCATTTCCCAACAAAATACTCGCAAAATGGGCAATTGTTTTAATTGCGGCAAGCCAGGCCACTTTAAGAGCCAATGCAGAGCCCCGGGCGGGGGAGCAAATATGTCAAGAAACCAGGTAGCTCGCCCAAAGACGCCATGCCCTCGATGCCAAAAGGGCTATCACTGGGCTAATCAGTGCAGAGTCCAAAAGAATGAACAGCAGAATAACCCTGCAATCATTCAAAAACCTTTTTTGAATCAGGGAAACTCGAAACGGGGCAGGCAGCCAGCCCCACAACAAAGGCTGCTGAAACTTGCAACTTTTCTTCTTTCGCTTACGATCTTGTTGCTAATGAAACTGTTACTTATCTTCCTGGTGTCGCTGACTTTCTCTTTGTACATCCTGTTCAGCCTTTTCATATGCCCCCCGATATTCCAGTGCTAGTCTTTCCTGTAAGGGATTTAGCTGAACAAGGTATTCTTGCCTCTCCTTTTCTGCATGACCCCACTGTATTGTCTGATGTCTGTCTGTCTGTACTAGCTAATACAGAAGTTACTATAAATGAGGGGGATGTTGTGGCAAAAATGATTGTGCTCTTAGACCAACAACAAGAGCAACTCTATGCAATTGAAAGACCAATTAGTCAACCAAAACCTATGGTAACATTCTTATTGAATGGTCGATCCTTTCTTGGTCTTTTAGATACTGGAGCGGACATTTCCGTCATCCGAACCGCTGAGTGGCCGAACACCTGGCCTGCAGATGTGGCACCAGCGGTGAGAGGAGTGGGGGGACTCCAGGAGACTCGCATTAGCAGAAACTGGATAAAAGCCCATTCCCCTGAGTCTCAATGTGTTGCTTATATTAAACCAGCTGTAATTCTTCTGTATACTAACTTGTGGGGAAGAGACCTTATGTCACAGTTTAATGCACAACTTACCCTCCACTAACCATGCTTCGCTTGCATTTGACTCACAATAACCCTGTGTGGATTGATCAGTGGCCTCTCCCTTCTATAAAGCTTGAAGCCTTACATTCTCTTGTTCAAGAACAATTAGATAAAGGTCATTTAGAACCTTCATTGAGTCCATATAATACTCCAGTTTTTGTTATCAAAAAGAAAAATGGCGCTTGGCGCCTCCTTCAGGATTTAAGGGCTGTGAATTCGGTCCTCCTTCCAATGGGACCCCTGCAATGTGGTCTTCCAAATCCTAACATAATTCCTCAAGAGTATGACCTTATCATTATCAATTTAAAAGACTGTTTTTTCTCCATTCCATTACACCAGTTAGATAGAAAATTATTTGCTTTTACAGTACCAACCTTAAATAATCAGAGACCTACCAAACGATATCAATGGAAAGTCTTACCGCAAGGCATGTTAAACAGTCCAACTATGTGTCAATTTTTTGTGGATTTAGCCTTGCAACCATACAGGGACAAATATCCTCATTTTTTAATCTATCATTACATGGATGATATATTGGTATCTGCACCTGGCCCAAAGGGCACGGTATTAAAAACTCTGCCGTGCCTGACCTCCATTTTAGGTAAAGCAGGTCTCACAATAGCCCCAGAAAAAGTACAATCCAAACCACCCTTTTCCTATTTAGGTCACAAGTTACTTGCTTCAGCTGCTGTTCCTTCCCTTCCCCTCCCAACACTTCCCCCGAAACCCACACTTGTGACCTTACAACAGTTCCTGGGAACCTTAAATTGGGCACGTCCTTATTTGGGTTTGACCACAGCTACATTAGCTCCTCTCTTTAATGCCCTCACACAGGTAAAGCCCCGTCTGATGTTATCATTCTAAATAAAGAGCAGTTGCAGGCATTAAAAGATGTTTCCCATTCACTGGCTACTCGATGGGTGGATCGAGCTATCGAGAATTGCCCTTTATAAATTGCTTTACTAAATACTGTTCAGAGACCAACAGCTGTTATCATGCAATCTCATCAGACACAGGTTCTGATTTTAGAATGGCTGCATTTGTCTCACACCCCACGGATCACAATCACTAGTAAAACCTCTGCATATTCCCAGTTGATCTTTAAAGGTCGACAAAGATGTAAACAACTCATGGGATGTGAGCCTGTTTCAATATTCACTCCTTGCTCACTGACCACGTGGGAAATGCTATGGTGTAATTCAGAAGAACTACAATACGCTTTAGAAGAGTGGCCAGGGCAAACTTCTTGCCATTTACCAGCGGATCCACGTTTCACTTTTCTTAAAACTCTCCCTTTTGAATGGCAATCCCCCCTCTCAATATCTCCATTAGTAGATGCACCTACGCTTTATGCAGATGGGGGGAAAATGTATGGTGCTTGTGCATGGTACCAGGAGGGAGAGTGGAAAACTAAAATTACCCCTCCGCAATCTTCTGCTCAACAGGCAGAACTTGCTGCATCTCTTATTGCGTTTCAACAGTTTCAAAAAGCTCCTTTTAATTTAATAGTAGATTCCTTATACGTTTCTCAGATTTTGAAAAATATATATCAAGCCCATTTATCTCCTAGCATATCTGTTTCTTTGTTAAAATTGTTGCTTCCTCTAAAGCAATGTATCAACAGCCGTACGCATCCATTCTTTGTAGCACATATCAGGAGCCATCAACCTCTTCCTGGTATATTACAGGAGGGAAACAAGGTGGCAGACGCAGCTGCAGCAGCTGAATCAGGTAAATCAATTTGTAATCTGACAGCAGCCCAAAGCCATGACTATTTTCACCAAAATAAAAAAGCATTACAAAAACAATTTTCTCTAACTCAGGCAGAAGCTGCTGCCATTATTCAACAATGCCCCACATGTAGTAAGCAAGGACATTCCATTCCCATAGGAGTAAATCCTAGAGGATTAAAAGCTTGTGAAATTTGGCAAATGGATGTAACTCAGTATCCACCTTTTGCCCCTTGGAAATATTTGCACGTTTCCATCGATACATATTCAGGGTTTATTCTGGCTACTCCTCAAAGGGGAGAAACTGTAAAACATGTCATCAATCATTCAATTCATACCTTTGCCTCGCTGGGACGTCCAAAAGAAATCAAAACAGACAATGGACCTGCCTATACAAGTTCTGCTTTCCAGGACTTCTGTAACAGATGGGATGTAACTCACAAGTTTGGGATTCCCTACAACAGCCAGGGGCAGGCTATTGTGGAACGAGCTCACTTATCGCTGAAACGTGCTCTTGATCGATATTCGTTGCGGGAAAAAACCCCTAACCTCCCAGCATTGCAAAATTCTCTTAACATTTCTCTTTACACTTTAAATTTTCTTAATCTGACTGGCATTCCTCCCACTTCTGCTGCTTCACGTCATTTTTCCTCCCCCTCACCCCCCCCTAACAGACCTCTGGTACATTATCGCAGATTGCCAGATCCCGCCTGGCAGGGTCCCGCTGAGCTTCTCACCTGGGGACGAGGCTACGCTGCGATTCTACTACCAGACAAAACCACTTGCTGGGTCCCTGGTCGGGCGGTAAGACCCTATCATGGGAATTCCTCCGCTACATCTGCATCTTAAACTCTTCCTGATATTCTTGCCTATATCCTCTTTGCAATTTCTACCTTATTCATATCCTACTTATACCTTTGTTCAACATGGTCATTGGACCACATTAGAATTTCGCTTTATTAATTATGATAGTGACTGTCCTATTGTTTGTTGGCATGATAATCTTCCCATAAATCTATCTCCTTATATTCACACATACTTCAACAAAACCTATGCTTCCTGTCAAAAGATTATTCGTGTTAAAGCCACTTCATTAACAGAAGGCTATTATACTTGTTCCATGTGGGTACGTCATGAAAATACTACCCGTAGCTTTCACTCTGTCACTTCTGTTTTGTTTACAGAACACTCTATCACTCGCTCTTTTGTTCCTTCCTTACTCTTCCTATGGAAAAGAACCTTAAAATCTTTTCCTCTATTCAAGCTAGATATAGGGGGACCTAAATGTCCTTCTCTTGTATTACGGGTTCCTCCAACCCAACTAACATCCTTGATGAATGACCAAATTAATCTTCATTGTCATTATTGTAATTATTATCCTTTTTCAAATAATTGCATTCCCTTCTCATCTCGTAAATGTTCTACAACTAACTTGTCCATAGTCCTCTCTCCTACTTGTGATGCTTTTATATACCCGAACTCTGATCCTGTCAACAAACGATGCTTCAAAAGAACTGTCCATGATGATCCGCAGAAGCCTCATAGAAAATATAATATTACTTGGACTATAACTGACTTTCAAGGCGTTCGTTTAAACTCTACAACCAATTTTTCTCGCATAGAAGACTTCTACCCACCACTTCAATTCGATTTGGCAGAAATGCTTGTAGGCTCCACCGCCTACAACTCGCCTTCTCATCCAACGGAGCCTAGTCATAGAGTTGTAAATAAATATAGGTTTTATGTATGCCCCGGACAGCCCGTTTCCAACACTCAGTCCCCTGCCCAACGACTTCTCGACTGCGGGGGGTCGTCAGATTACTTTTGCAAAGCCTGGTCGTGTGTTTCAACTGGACATATTTATTGGGATCCGGGCACTAAGGGTGATCTCATTACTGCCACTCGCACCACATGGGATATTCCATGCAGTGGTAAAAAATTGCCCAAATGCAACCCGGTAACCATAAGGTTCACGGACCAAGGCAAGAAAAGTACCCTATGGGACACTGGCTTGAAATGGGGTGCCCGCCTAAAAGGAGTCTGGCCGGGAAAGCATTATGGAAATATTTTTTACATTCAACGTCACATTGAACTCCCTCGCTCTGACCCGGTGGGACCACATGAAAAGGTTATTAAATCCCCATTCTTGCAACCCATAACACAGGGAGTTAACCCACTGATTCCATTGATCAAAGCTTCCTATGCTTTGCTGAACTCCTCAAACTCATCAATTGCTTCCACATGTTGGCTTTGTGTTTCTGCCTCTCCACCTTTTTACGAAGCCCTCGCTTCCCAAGAATCCATTGTTAATTCCACATCAAACGAATGTTGCCATTGGAGGAACTCCACTATTACTGTTTCTTCCATCACTGGGGTCGGTTGTTGCTTGGGAAATATTCCATCCAATTACTCACAATATTGTCATAATGTTTCTAATGGCTATCATTGTAATCTATATCTTCCTAAGAACCGCCTTGGCCGCACCCACACCACCGGGGGATATTCTGCAGTCTACACCACTTCAGGAGGAAATTTAACATCACACCTGAAAGGAATGTATTTTATCCCTGGCGATAATTCTGTCTGGGCTTGTTCCACCGGTCTCACAGCATGTGTCCACGGGGATGAACTTGTTAAATCCAAATCATTTTGCATTCAAGTATGGCTTGTACCAAAAATTGATGTGTATAACTCTGATGATTTTATATCCCTACAGGCACCCATGGAATAACCCCTCAGAGCAAAGCGGGAAATTATTAGTACTCTCACTCTAGGTCTACTGCTTGCTCTGGGCGCCACGGGCGCAGCCACGGGCATTGCAGGACTAGCTATCTCTGACCAAAGAATTACAGCTCTGGGTTCAGCCATTGATGATGATTTATTATGAATTGTAATAAATTTATTACAATTATAGCTTTGCAAAACTCCTTGACATCCCTCTCGGAAGTAGTCTTGCAAAATCGTAGAGGCTTAGATCTGTTATTTTTAAAACAAGGGGGATTGTGTGCTGCGCTTAAAGAAGAATGTTGTTTTTATGCTGATAGCAGGGGGATCGTGTTGGATTCTATGAAAGAATTAGAAAAACGCTTAAAAGAGAGAGAAAAAGAAAGGTTAAACATGTATAATTGGTATCAAGGCTTGCTTTCTATTTCACCATGGCTTACAACCTTTTTAACTGCATTGGCAGGACCATTAATAATCATTATATTGATATGTATTGTAGGACCTTGTTGTTTTAATAGAATATTGCAATTTTTGAAAAATCAATTATCCTCCATAACTGCTAATGTTAATGTGTTATTACAAGCTCATGTTATGTCCTTAACACTGGACGAAAAAATGTCATTGCTGAGTCACCGCTCCTTGGACAACCCTGACGCTGACGGGTCGCACTCCTGCCTAGATGACGGGGACGGCGAACATTTCAGAAAAATGGTTCCTGTCTTCTTGGACAAGGAAGAAGACTCGTCATAAATAATAAAAACAGAGGAGATGTTGTAACTATGTATCATTCATGTGTTTGCAACTGTGTATCATTGCAACTATGTATCATTCAGGCATTTGCAACATTGTATCATTCACGTGTAGTCATTGAGCTTCTGTCTCTTCAGTGACCTTTGCAGGGCACGTACAAGGGACAAGGAGCTAAACATCTGTAAATAAAGCTTATTTACATTGTGAGTAGTTTGTCTGGTATGCAGCTTTGTAAAGCAGGAATATCCTGCTCGAATTGTAAATCTTGCAATCCTGTTTGACCTGGTATCTTGCCTGACCTGAGCTATTGTAAATCTTGCATATCCTGTCTGACCTGGGCTTGACCTAAGCTCTGAAAAAACAATCACCCCCTTGTGAAGGAGCATAATAAAAGAGCGTGTACTAAGACATTCTGGGCGCACTCATCCCGAGGAACTTCGTCTCCTGTCGTTTCTTTCTCCTTTTGCTCCCTACCATGAGACGCCCATCTGATGCGGGATAGCAGATACCGCAAGCATCAAACCAATCAAGTCACCTGATACTTCGCAAGAAATCCCCAATCAACCACACAGAAATTCCAATTCCACACAGACTATAACTATTGCAAAGCAGTCTCCACTTCTGAGCCCTTGCAATGAGAAAGCCTTGCTGGAAAGCAAGATGAAGCATCTTTAAAAAGAAAATTTATAAATCAATCTCCCTAAGCATGGAGAATTTCAACAAAAAATATCTGCAAGATACAAAATCCAATGAATTGCCAAATTGCACAAATTATTGTCCACACTGCAGTAGTCTGGACCAACTGCAATTTCCAAATAGTTTTCAAGGGCAGCCTCAATATATAGCACTTTTCACTATAGACATAGACAGTAACTAAGGCAGGAATGACCATGAGAAGGGATTTTGTTTCCAGGAAATGTTGCAATGGGCATGTTAGATGAATCTAGGCAAAGAGTCACAGCTGCCCACTGATCTATGAAAAGAAAGTATGATTCCAAGAAGACCCTCAAATTCTGCACCAACCATGCTTAGGTAAGTGCAACCTCATTCAGAACTGATAATCCATTGGGTCAGGAGAATCAGAAACTCAATTTGGTTAGGGTTAAGTTTCAGCCTCTTCCTCTGTATCCAAACACAAGAACCTTCAGGCACTGGGACAAGATCTCAACAGAACATTGACAATTGGTTATCACAGCACATATGATACATTACTCTTTGCTGATAAATGATCTCACCTAGCAGCTTCATGTAGTTGTTAAAACAGAGTTAACAATGTCAATCCCTGTGGCACACTGAGACCAAGAGTCTCAGTTTTATCTTCTCCCCATCAACATTCTCATCATCACATTATAATCTTTAATGAAGATTCCTACATGTGTTCAGATGGATTCACTCTTTATCACCATCCAGTAATGCTGTATGCATCTCTTCTGTCCTTTCAGGTGACTTCTGTCTTTGGAAAAATAGGAAGTCACTCAGGATCAACAAACAGGGAAAGCCCATATAGGGTCAATCTGATACAAGACCCTGAACATTCCACACAGCCTACAGATCTCCAGAAAAAAAATCCAAATTTCCCTATCAGGGTTCATAAGTGATCCAAGCTTTCCATGATGAGAGCTAGCACTGACCAGTTGAAAAGCAATAAGAGTGACATGACCATAGCAGGGGATTAATTGTAGCATCTTTTATATTTCACCTCAACAGCCCCAAGATATTGCTCCCTACAAGATCTAATGTGTGACCACATTATTGAGGCTCTTAATAATCTAGAATAGACCCATGGTTGCCATGGTGTCCATGAATTCCTGAACTGAACAGATTCAATAGTACATAAAAGCAGGTTAAAATCACAAAAAATTAATTTCTTTGGAGACTCCATCACCATCCAGCAACAAAATGAAGCAGCTCAGGCAGGGAAGTTGCCATGCAGTAAATGTCCAATTGATCCATAGAACCTAACTTTAAGCATAGGGGTTCTGCAATACAATGCAGTTAATTTTCAGGTGCCTTTGCAAGTCAGTTCTTGAAAAGAATAGCTTCAACACTAGAATGAAACCATTTCTAGATAAGAATTTTGTACCAAATGGAAAGCAGCTCAGGCCTTCTCATAACGTCAGCAGTGCTTTGATGCTGAGCTAATCTACTGCTAGCTTTATAGCAGTGAAGTATAAGAAAGAAAAATGCTAATCTGTCCTGAGCATGTTTGGGGACATTAGAGCATGCAATAGTGATCCAGGGGAAGATTAATTTTAAATATTACTTAATTCAAACAAGAGACAAAATATACATTATGACCTATTTTCTCTCCATAGTTTGGTATTTATGTTCTTCCTTCCTTTCCCCTTTTAATATTTGATAACTGAATTAATATTTGGTAACTAGTTCAGTTTTTCAAAATGAATTTTTCTAGGACTCTTGGTTGGAGGGAGCCTTGATCATAAAGATGTTATAAAAAACCATTGTAAGCCATTTGTCTGAAATGATACATGGTTTCCTGCCTTAAGCAGAGAGTTGCACTAGAAGACCTCCAAAATCCCTTCCAACTGTGTTATTCTATTCTAAGCCTATAGTATTGTTGGCTGGGAAATGAGACACATATAACTTCTGTTTCATCAGTACGTTATTTATATGTTACCTGTTATGTATCTTTAATCTAACATTGAATCTATAAAGATTACTTTGCACTGAATATGAGGAATTAAAGTGTAGTAGAGTACTGAACTGCTCTGAGCTCGCTCTCCCTTTAAGACAAGTGACATAGTTGACTCAGGCAGTTGACCTTGGATGAAACAACAATATAGTCTCAATAATTACTTAATATACCATTATTAACTTGCTTGGCTTTAGTTATTGTGCTCTTGACTTGTTTATGGGAATGAGACTATTACTTGATGCTCCATACCTTTAAGATACCTTGAGCTAACTCCAACCATGGTTTAAATCCTGACAGTATTATTATATCTTAACTACACAAAAAGAATTTGTTCTATAGTTCTTTCCTGTATAGTGGATTACCACACCATCACAATTCTCTTGAATTCAAAATGTATAGATCTTCTGAGTGACAGAATTAACCTACAGGAATTATCAGCATAGTAATATGTTCTTCCTCCTATTCCTGTCCCATGATTTCCATGCTATTAAAGTTTGGCTTTTCCTCAGAAATATGGTCTATTTGATGATTTCCAAAATCTAGACATTCTATAATGGCATTCCTTTCTTGGAAGTAGCTACATCATTCTGTCAACTCTGACAAATAATTCATTTAGGATCTGAGGCAACATCCTTCCACCCAACCACTGAAGCGAGCTGTGATCATCTAGCCAGGCTTTTAAGGCAATCATTTGTTCATATGAACATTCTTTCTTTCTCCCATTCAGTATACACTGTTCAGTTGAACTTTTCTCTCCCTCTCTTTCATTTACCCAATTAGCAACTTGATAGTTTGTTTTTGTGTTAACAACAAATGGGGGAGAGCAAACCACTGCAATGATGACACCATTAAAGTCAACCTCTTTAACACATTCTTTGGCTCAGTATTTGTAAACAGCAATGGATCATGCCCAATATTTCCTAGGCGAACCACAGACAATTACAATGATCTAATACATATCAATTTTACAGAAGACAATGTTGAAAAAGCACTACACAATCTAAAACCATCTCTATCTATTGGACCAGATGGAATATGTGCCTACTTCTTAAAAAAGCTATCCACTGCCACAGCACAACCTTTAAGCATAATCTTTGAAAAATCTTTCAGGACCAGCTCCTTGCCAAAACTATGGTCACAAGCCATGGTCATTCCCATCTTCAAAAAGGGAGAGCCCAGCCTAGTTGAAAATTACAGACCAATCTCTTTATGCTGCATCATCTGTAACGTCATGGAATCAATTATTAACCAATCCATTATCCTCCACTTAGAGACAAACAACCTACTCTCTAATAAACAATTTGGTTTCAGAAAAAAGCTATCCTGCAATCTGCAACTCTTACACTGCAAAAACATATGGACTACACAATTTGATCAGGGCAAAGCAATAGACACAATCCACATAGACTTTTGTAAAGCTTTGATTCAGTGATACACGACAAACTACTCCTAAAACTAAAATCTTATGGTATCTCTGGACATCTGCATAACTGGATAGAAGTGTTCCTGTCAAACAGACAACAAATGGTCAAAATTGGGAGCATCCTATCAAATTCTGTACCTGTCAACAGTGGTGTCCCCCAAGGCAGTGTTCTAGGACCAACTCTCTTCATACTCTACATAAATGACCTCTGTGATCATATTAAGAGCAACTGTGTTCTCTTTGCTGCTGATGTAAAGCTGTTCAATACCACAGACAATACTGCTACCCTTCAAAAAGACCTCAACTATGCATCAGAATGGTCAAACAAATGGCAGCTTCAAATCTCAACAAATAAATGCTCTGTCCAACATATTGGCAAAAAAAAATCAGAAAATAAAATAAAGACTGAATAGTCAAGACCTTGTTGATGATCCAAGGACCTTGGAATACTAATCTCTCATGATTGATGGTCAAGGACCTTGGAGTACTAATCTCTAATGATCTTAGTGCTAGAGCCCACTGTAATTACATAGCCAAAAAGACATTAAGAGTTGTTAACCTAATCTTACATAGCTTTTTCTCTAGTAATATTACACTACCAACTAGAGCATAAAAAACATTTCCCCGATCAATACTCGAATACAGCTCATCAGTCTGGAACCCACATTATGTATCTGATATTAACACAGTTGAGAAAGTCCAGAAATATTTCACAAGAAGAGTTCTCCACTCCTCTACTCATTGCAGAATACCTTATGCCACCAGACTTGAAATTCTAGACCTAGAAAACCTAGAATTATGCCACCTTCGGTCCAATCTAAGCATAGCATATAAAATCATACATTGCCATGTCCTACCTGTCAATGAATACTTCAGCTTCAACCAAAACAACATGAGAGCACACAATAGATACAAACTCAAGGTTAATTGCAGTAAACTTGATTGCAGGAAATATAACTTCACAACAGACTGATCAATGTCTGGATACTCTACCTGACTCTGTGGTTTCTTCCCCAAACCCCAAAAACTTTAATCTTAGACTTTCTACTATTGACCTCACCCCTTTCCTAAGAGGTCTGTAGGGGGCGTGCATAAGCGCACCAACATGCCTACTGTCCCTGTCCTATAGTTTCTTTTATTTTTCTTCTATGCATCCAAGTATTCATAACTATGTTTTTACTTATACCTATTATCTTGTAAGCAATTGACAAACCAAATAAAATAAAAATAAATAAAAGTTTCTATGTTTATTTATCTTTATTGAAAAGGAGTATATTAAAATAGGGAAAGGATTGGGAAGACAGCAATCAAAATGATTAAGGGGCTCAAACATCTTTATTATGAGAATAGTATATCCAAAAATGAGAAATACCTTCCTGACTTTAGGTGAGTAAGGCAAAAAAGAGAACAAAAAGGATTATATGTTTCTCCATCTTATTCCAGGGAGGTAGGCAAATTGATTATTCAATTAGACAGAATGAAATGTACAAGAATAAGAAAAAAATTTAATAACTGAGTTTAGAAATTAGTTAGGATATCAGCCTGTTGCAGAAGCATAGCAAATTGAGTCAGCTCATTTTGAGAAAAAAAGATCTTGAGTCCTCATACATTCAGAAAGATAAAATGAATAGATATTCAATGAGGTTTCTAAAAAAAGACTCAGAAAAATGAGATATGTATCATACAGAGACCCAGTTAGTGTAGGGTTTAAGACAGCAGGCTTGAAACTAAGAGTCCATGAATTGTAGTCTTTCCTTCAGCACAAAACCACCTGAGTGACCTCTGGCTAATCACTTTCTCTCAGCCCTAGGAAGGAGGCAAATGACAAGTTATTTCTGAAAAAAACATCCAAGAAAACTGCAAGGACTTATGCAGTCAGTCTCTAAGAACTAGACAGTTAAATAGAAGAAACATAGAATAAAGCATTCTTCTTGGTTTGCAAATATCTTATGAAAATCTATTAAAAATAGCTGTAGAAGTGAACCAATGACTCAAAGAAATAGAAACTAACTGAAGGTTACAAGGCTAGAGATCTTAAATCTTTTCTCCCACAAGGAATCTCTGAGTTAGAGTTAAGGTCTTTATAACTTGACATTCCTTTGAAGTAGAAGCTTGATAGATACTAGAAGCAAATTATCCTCCAAGGGCTTCTGTTTTATAGATATAGGGTTCTCACAATCTGATCTTGCCTTTTGGTGATTAAAAGAGCAAATAAAAAATATTTCTGTAATGCCATTTCCCAGTCACATAGAGTAGAAGTCACTAACTAGGGGATTTGGCTCTTCCTTCTCTTGAGACAATGAATCTCACAAAAGAAAAACAAAATCAAACTTTATTAAAAGTGTAAAAATATATAGTTTAAAATATTAAACTAAAAAAACACAATCAGAAAAATAGCTTTGAGTTGTTTAACATATTGGGTGGGGAACAGCTAGTAATATCAGTAAACAAAAGAAAAATCCCAAAGAAAATATAAATGGGAAGTTGACACTACTGTATTAAAAACAAATCAAGTTCTCTCTCCCTAGAATATTTCATATAGCAAGATGAAAGTCGAAAATATATCAGATCTCCAGAATATTTGGAGGGGAGTGGTGGTGGTATTGGAATTATTTTTCTTGTACAAAAACATAAAAAATGCCTATGTTTTAGCATAACATAGAAACATAAGTTAAGAACCTATCACAGATTTCCAGCTAGAGCATATTATCCTCTTATATATAATAAGAAGATTTTATTATATATAATAAAATTATATATATTATATATTCTTATATATAATAAGAAATATAATCCCCTTCAAGCAAAGATCTGATGTATTTTATTGGTGATGTATAGTAACACTCTGGTATGAGGTGCTGTTCTCAGTTGTGAGAACGTGTACTGTGAATGTCAGGCAATGAGGGTACATTCACAACAATCCATATGAATCTTCATACCAGCAGTCACATGCTGGAATTTAGGAGGGGAAAAAAGTACAGAAGATAGAATTATAGCAGAAAAGCAATGGGATTTCACATTCATATTTACATTTTGTCGGCTTGCTTTTTGAAAACTGTTCTTTCCTGTACCTGTTTTTCTGTAGTAAAAGCAGCTGCTGAATTTCAAGATACAATTTTGCAATGGGCAATTTGCTTCATAGGCTGAACTGAATAGATAATTGGCTATGATGACAAGCAAAGATATTCTGAATGGGAAATAAAACAGGTGGGTTCTTTCTATAAAAGCTCATTTAAAAGCATATGATTATCTAAGTTCTACAGTCTGGGACAGAGGTCTCCAAACTTGGCAACTTTAAGATTTGTGGACTTCAACTCCCAGAATTCCTGAAACATTGAAAGAACTGTTTGCAAAAGAACCAGTGCTGAAGCATCCTGACCTCATGATCCAAGTGGACACCAGCAATGTGGCAGTGAGAGCAGTGTTACTCCAAATATACAACCAAGGAAGCCTACAGCCCTGTGCCTACACCTCCTGCAAGCTCACAGACACAGAGAGGCAATAGGCTGCATGGGAAAAAGAGGCTTTGGCGGTGAGATGGGCACTGCAAATCTGGCACCACTGGCTGAAAGGGGGGCAGAGACCATTCGAAGTCTGGATCAACCATAAAAATCTGGAGGCTCTTAGAACCCCACAAAACTACCACTCAAACAAGTCCACTGGGCTCAATACTTCAACTGATTCGGCTTCATGCAAAAACACATCTGGGGGGAGGAACTTTCTGGCTGACACCCTTTCCCGCATGCCCCAGTATAAATGTGAATGGGAGGAGGTCGTAAACACCATCTTCCCCCTATCCAAATAGCTGCCCAAGTAACCACCAGATGACAACACTGCGTCCTGCAAGACCAACCCGCAAATGACCTAACAATGAAACTCAAAAGTGAACTGCTAGCAGACCTGAGGTTCCAGGACAATGAACACATCTTGACAAAAAGAGATAATCTCGTGTGGAAGGGGATGAAACTCAATGTCCCAAAATCCCTATGCACCCTAGTCCTCCAGAGGAGCCATGATGCCAAACAGGCAGGCCACTTCAGGTTTTTAAAGACTTTACACTTAGCATGGAGACAATTCTGGTGGCCCAGCATAAAGAAAGATATGGACAGTTATGTGAAAAGTTGCACCATCTGCGCTGCAATGAAAAACAACCAGGAAAACCCCACGGACTGCTACAAATGGTAGCAGAGATGACGAGGCCATGGGAGGAGATCACAATGGACTTCATAGTGGAGCTGCCAAAAAGTGGGGGAACATATTGATCTGGACTTATAGACTAGACTTATTCTTCAAACAGGCACATTTCATACCTTGCAGTGGACTACTCTCAGCCCACCAGTTAGTCAAGCTGTTCCAAAAGCACATCTACTGCCTGCATGGAGTATCACAAAGAATTGACTCAGACAGAAGGGTCCAGTTCATGGCTAAGTTCTGGAGGGAGTTCCTGCTGTCTATTGGGTCATCCCAGAGCCTTAGCTCAGTCTTTCATCCAAGCACCAATGGGGGGAAGAGACCAGAGAGACTGAATGCCATGGTAGAGCAGTACCTGAGGTGCTATGTGAATTACCAGCAGTCCAATTGGGTGGACCTCCTGCCTTTTGCTGAGGTCACATACAATAATGCTGTTCACAGTAGCACAGGACTAACCCCCTTCAAAGTAGTGAGTGGATGCCTAAGTATCCAAGGGATACCCCTCAGCTTGACCAATTGGATGTCAATGCTGAAAGCAACTTGGGAGAATGTTAAAAAAGCACTTGCTAAAGTGGCATAGACTTATAAGAAACAGGCAGATAAACACTGAGCCCCACAACGGCCATTCCAGTTGGGGGAGAAGGTCTTCATCTCCACCAAATATCTGAGGTTAAAACTTCCTATCAGGAAACTGAACCCAAAGTTTATGGGGGCCTGGGGGGTGGGGTAGCAACCCTAAATTCTATACCTAAATTCTATACCTGTACTCAACTTGTTTTTGCTTTGCACAGGACACTTTCAAGAAGTGAGGGGAGCTGAATGTCAACTTGTAAAACATTCCTATGCCGGTTTCCAAGTTGCCATAAGAAAGGGGGGGAAACGGTGAAGAAGCATATGGCAAATGAACTCAGAAGCACATCCCAAGCTTATCTCACAAAGATTGTAACTGAGGCAACTGGGTATTCTGGACACAAAAATCCTCTCTTTGAGAGTATGATTGACAACACCCAGCCCTTAACATGTTCCGTTGGACAATCTGAATTATGATACACCCAGAGGGGTGGGGAAACAGGGTCATAGGTGACTGTAAATTACGTATCTCAGAGTCAACTTCTTGTCACTCCTAATAAATCCTTTTAAGTTTTTTAAAGTTTGGCTCAAGGCTCATGATTTAATTAGGGCAATAACTGGAATCCTGACACAGAGAATCTCAGGGAGAAGAGAGCTGAGAGATCCACCTTTCATCAAACTGGTACAATCTAGTCAATGTTCTAAATTGAGTGCTTCACAACAGAAGCAATACTGCTAACTGGACCACACATATACTAAATTCACAGCCAGTATGATCAAGCTGCATTATTGTCGTCTCCTGTATCTTTTTCCCCAAGGAAAAAACAAGAAGTAGCCAACACTGCAGCAGCTATGAAAGGTCTTAGGGAACTCCAGGGAGAATAAGCTGATCACAGAAGTGTTAATACCCTTTATAATGAAAACGTTTGTAATCTTGTCCTTCTTCCTGAAGGGAAGAGGTTAATCACATCCCTAGATGGGTGATTGATGAGTTTCCTCAGTGTTTCCCTGCCCTAATTCTATCAGTTTCTGTTGTTTATTGACTTTATTCAAGGCATGTGTCAGCTGTTATTGCAACTAAGTAGCCTGTTAAGTTGTTCTTGGCTGTCTACCTGGAGCTATGAACTGAAGAGAGAAGAAGAAAAAATATCTTGCACTTTATTTTCAGCCAGTTCTCCAAACTGCACAAGCAATTAGCTACCGTTTTGGGAGAACTGGAGCAAACCAGCTGAATCCCACCACTGGTAACAACTACAACAGGAAAAGGTTATTTTTTTAAAAAAGAATACAAAGTAGTAATGATGAAAAATATCTTGTTATTTTACAATGATTAAAGTAAATTTAAACATAGTCAAAAATGCCTAATTAACCAAAAGGGGAGATTAATATAATAACCAGTGATATTTGTGTAAAGCTAATTCAATCCATAAACTTAAATTAAATCTACGACCTTTCTCATTTGTAGAACACAAAGACTTCAAAAACAGGTAAAGAGATTCATAGCTTAAATTCCTTACCACTTGGAGGGTAAGTTTACATTTAAATTTAAATAAATGTAAAGGTAAATTTACATAAAATTGCCATGCCTCAAACATAAATGCAGGGATGGAATGCTACCAGTTCAGCCCGGTTCTATAAAATCAGTAGCTCTAAAAAGCAGCAGACACCAAACCAGTTCAGTGCGACAATCTTTTGGTCATCCGTTTGGCCCACCTGCCTGCTTGGGCTCTTGGCTGTCCTTTATTTCCTGCTTTTTTAACCTCAGCTGCTTATGCAGCACAGCTGAGGTTGAAAAAGCAGGGAAGAAGAGGATTTTCAAACACTGCACACCCGTGCGCAGGGAAGAAGAGGATTTTCAAACACTGCACACCCGTGCTTGTCAGTTGTCTGGATGCCACAGCTGATGTTTTTTGCAATCCCCAATGAATATAACAGTATAAGAATAAAAAATGGATAATTAATAAATACTTGTAGGGCTCTGTTTATGCCTGGATAAAGTTCCTAGGAGTTAAAATGGTTAATCAGTGGAACAACTTGCCTCCAGAAATTGTCAATGCTCCAACACTGAGAAGAGATTGGACAACCATTTGTCTGAAATGGTATAGGGTTTCCTATCTTAACAGGTGGTTAGACTAGAAGACCTCCAAGGTACCTTCCAACTCTGTTATTCTAGTCTAGCCTAGTTTATTATTTGATAGCAATTATCAGGCAATCAGGCATATGATCATAAAAGTCTTAAGATGCATTACCATAGCTTTAGAAAGACACCTAAGGTAGTGCTTGGCTTAACACCATAACTGAGCCCAGAATTGTACTATAAAATGTGGCAGTCATGAAGTAGGTCACCATGTGACCTGACCTGACTTATAACTGCATTCTGACTTCCCAGGTGTTGTAATTAAGTGACCACATGGGTCATAAAGTGGATGGAACTTAAGAACTGCCTGGCAGGCAGTTGCTTTCCATGCACAGAAGAGAACTGCAGCTTTGGGCTGGGGAGAAGAAGTCGGGCCTTTGTGTTCTGAGCTTCTTTTCTCCAGCTCAGCATTGCAGTTCTTTCCAGTCCACTGGAGGGACTCCACCAGTGGAAGGTAAAATCAAACTGTCGGGCAGCAATTTTGTTCTCGAAGCTGGGTGGAAGAGTCTCCCTCTGACAGGCAGCACATTTGCTCTCAAAAAGAGAGCAAAAGACTGCTGGGACAAAGAGCCAAATAGAGAGCAAATGATGTTCACAATATTATAAAGACTCAGAAAAAATGGTATTTCTTTTTTTTTTCTTTTAAATTTTATTGTGAAATGGTGTTTAGATGAGTAATTTCCTGATAATAGATTTGAAAAGTGAGTTTGTAAACAAAAGAATGCCCCAAATATATACTCATTCTGTGTTTCATGCCTGGCTGGGGAATTCTGAGAGTTGAAGTCTAAAACTCTCTTAAATGTTGTCAAGATTGAGAAACAGTAGTATAGTTAATCACAATGAACAGCCATAATTATACTTTGATTTGAAATTTCATACATGATATTAGTTAATGGATTACAAAGAGAGTTTCCTTATTCTATGTGCACACCATATAATTTATTTTATGAATATTTCTGAGTTCTTTTTGTTTTGAAAAAGTGAGTGATTGATATTCTTTAAATCAGACTGAAATTTATTTTGGGAAATTTGCTTTTTTTCCTTATAAATGTTGAAAGGCTGAAAGTGCCTTTCTTCAAGGGTTTGAATTTTCCCGCTGGGAGAAAATTCCCAGCGCAAGGATACAGACAACTGCTTGAAAGCTGGATCTTTTTATTTTCAGGAAGGCGAGAGACAGCATGGCTGCGTTCCTGGGGCTAGCGAGCTAACTTCGAATGGTAAGTCCCTGGTTTTTTTATACCTTTGTGTATGAATGTTCATTTAGTGTTTAATTTTTAATGTTTAGATATTAAAATCCTGTCAGGGTTTATTTTTTCACCAGAAGGCAAACTTAGCGAGGCGCGGAAAATAAACTCTGCGGGGTGGCTTGATTGTATCATCAGTTTTTTCCTAATCTCTTTTAGCTTTATAATGGTTTTTCCTATTTGTTTAGTAGTAATCTGTTCATTTCCTTTGTGATTTATTTTGCAACTTTTGTCTGTTTGTTTTGCTGATTTGGCATGTCCTGTGTTTGTAAGGGTTTTCTTTTCCTTGTTTCCCGAGCTTTCTTAATTACTTGGCTTTTGTCTAGGGGGCTTCTTTCAATACCTTTTATTTGATTTCTTTTCCTATGCAAGTTTGTTTTATGGCTGGCCTGATGTTCCCTTTGGGCTTTTCCTGCCTGGGTGACACCACTGGCCTCATGAAGTTCCCTTTCCACATAAATACAATATAATTGGTGTACACATATGGAAACCAATATTCTCTAGGGTAATAAAGGCATTCATTTAAAAGAAATTCATCTTTGCATGTAAAAATCTACCAGCTTTGTTGCCTGACAATGCAACCTTATACAAACCTATGAAAAAGTCAGTATCACTGAGCTCAATTCCAGGCAAATACATGTAGGATCATAGCTTACAATGTTTTAAACTTTTTACAGTCATAAAAAGAAATCCCCATTGGGACATTTTATAGTAAAAAACACTTTTTCTGTGTGTTAGAGAACAAAATTAATTTTGAAAAATTTGGATGTTAAAAGTAGGAGTTTGCATTTGATGCCAGTCTCTTTATCAATGCCAGTCATTTTACCACCACCAAATGCTTCCTGGGGCACATTTCCCTGTTGTATGTTTTTCCTGAACTGATGCAGTAAATTCGATTTAGAAATAAAACTCTTACATACAAAAAAAAATAACAAACAAACCCTAGGACAGGAGGAAAGACTAGAACCTACCTTTTTTTTTTTTTTTTGCTATTTACTTAAGAAGAAACTAATTTTCCTTCTCAAATTGAAACTTTCCGTAATTAAATAGCCTAATTACTTCTTTGAAAGCTGAGGAGAGAAAAGGTCAGAACTCTTATGCATGTCAAGGGGTGATATGAGATGCTGGTTTGGTTTCTCCAGTCAACAGCAGACTTTTCTGTCTGCATTTTTACATACAGTATATATATATCAGGCAGAAAATTGATCCATTTTTTCTTTGTTATTCTTCCTTTCATTGGGTAGCATTATAAACATGTAAATGAAACAGCTGCCATGCTTTCTGCATCAGCCATCAGGTTGAAATTTTCTTCTTATAATAATAAGCCCAATACATTTGTACAGATCAGTAGTCAACAATAGCTATTGCTATTCTTTGCATGCAACAACAAATGCATTTAATATAACTCTGGTTTACATTTCAATGCATGTTTGTGCCTTTTGAGAGGATGAGAGGATAGCTTTAATCCAAAAACTGCTTCACATTTTCCTATTATAGTTATTCACATTTAGAGAAATGAAGCCAACTGAAGATAATCTTTGCATGAAATGTGCAAGCTGTATGAACAATATACTGTATTTATTAGATTTTGATTCTTCTCTTTATTCACTGACTTCAAGGAGCTTTATTTATCTTCCCTGCTCGGTTTCCACAAGCAAACGCTCAAATGGGAACTAGACTAAGAGGAAGGGAACAGTTAGGGTTCTCCCACACATCCCCCTAACGACAGCTTTTACAAGCCATATTAACCATTTTCCTTAATTCCATGACCTCTAGATGATGCCTTAATTTCCTATAATATAGAGTCATTTTTAGCTGTTACAATTTTAAAGTATAGCTTTCCTTCTTTTCCTAACTTTTTTTTTGTTTGCCATGGATACAATTTACCATGCCTCACTGACTATATAGTTGCTGATTAGACAGCTGTCCAAAACTTACTAATCTGTCCAAAACTTACTAGTCAGTTGAGTTTGCTGTAGGTATGCCTTTACCTCTAATTCTTGGGACCTGTCTTCCATGGTAATTTTACCTTGGTTGAAGAAAAGGCTAGATACCTGGCTTCCTTTTACATAGCTCCCATTGGCACTACACATTATTTTATAGAAGTGGAATAAGCTTTCATATAAAATGTGTTTCAGCAACTGTTCATTACTAAAAAAGTGTATGTTTTTTTCACTTCAACAACCATACAAATCTCAAAAATCCCCCCCCCCAAATTAGGATAGTTAATGATTGTTTCTATAATGGTACTGTCAGATCCCTAAAAGTGATACTGCTATTCTGGCTAAAGGGAGGGGTCTCTACTGGTTTAATTCTACTTACCTTGACTAACGATATTCAGATGCTGCTTTGGATGCATTGCTGTCACTTTTACTTAATAAAAGGTCCCTTTTGAAATACTTCATTTCAAGAGTCTTCACTTTCTTAAGTTAGGAAGAGAGGCAATCCTTACAGAAAGAAGCATCAGCAAAATAGTCAACCCGGAGAAGCAATTTTCACTCTACCCTGCAAATCATGTCTGAACAAAGCAGTGAGCAGGGAGAAGCTGAATACTGGGCAGAGATATTAACCACATCTAAAGATGCCTGATTCCTGTACCTGTCAGAGAGATGATGTCACCCTGGAGGACCCCTGCTGGTCGATTGGCATTGGAAAAAAAACAGCTGGGATGTTACCTGCAGTAACCAAAAGCTGGGGTGGAAATTGGAGCTAGAAGCCCTCTCTTACCAGAAGAACTAACAACACTGAGAGAAGATCGTCTGAAGAGACATATAACCCAGTTGGTGATGGACACTTTTGTAAATCTCAACATCCAAGGAGAGCCAGAGGGGCAGCAGAGGGGCACTGAAATGGCAGCAGCTGCAGAAGAGGCCGGGGGGGGGGGGCAGAGCTGGCATCGTGGCAGTACGACACACAATCTTGATCCTCCAAGATATCTGTCAATATCTCCACTGCTGGATGGTCCCGATGGGCCTAAACCATCCCGTAGAGATGGTGATTGATAAGGGCATGTCCTGCTGATCCCAGGGACATCGAAAAGTCCCTAGTTGATCCAGGAAAAGCCCTTTTTGCCAGCAACAGAGAGGCAGCCATTCAAGCTGCTGAAGCTGGGACAGCTCTGGAACGGAAGAGATCAGAAAAAAGTGTGTCAGTTTGGTGAGATGAACTTTTACTTATTGTTTTTTGGACAGAACACCCTGAAAGATTTAAAGAAGAATTAAAAGTGAAGAGAAAAGAGCTTAAGCAGTGAGATTAAGCTAGTTAAATTGAAAGTTTCTTTCTTTTTTCCCTTTTTATTAGAACTTGGAACTTGGCAAAGCTTAATTTTAAACTGGACTGGTCTTTTTAAACTTCCTATTTTTATTTTTATTTTTTTTTAACAATTCTCTTGAAAGTCTGCTTTGATTAAGACTCTTATTTCTGATTTGAGATTTATTTCTTTTTCTTTTTAAGAAAGAGAAGATTTTACTTTTTTTCTTTTGTTCCTGCTTTGGATACATGAGGGGGAAGTGAAAGTGAAGATAAATAAGAAGCACTGCCATCTGGAGGCTTGGATATACTGTTTAGTTTTTTCTTTTACTTGTTTATGTATACTCAAAGACTTTAAGCTTTGCACTGAAAAAGATAGTGGGATGAGCATGGTAGATTGTTTATACAGGTGCTCATCTGTGAAACTATAGATAGCTGGAGTCTGGAGTTGAAGTTGAAAGAAAGAAGATTGAAGTGACCTTGAAAATACTGGAACTCGAAAGTCTGAGTTGATTTTCCAAAGAGCCTTGGATATTTAGTGGCAGTGGCTTGCTTTCTATTAGAATTGTTTGTTATATCTTACCTTCTTTTTTACTTCCCCTCTCGTTGGATTGTTATGTTTGGAATTTAACTTTTTAACCCAGGAACTAGAATGTAAATTTTTTCTCTTGCTCTTTTTTTTTATAAAGAGAAATACATAGACTATTATTTCTTTTTTTTCTCTTCCCCCTGCCTCTTTTTCTTTAAAAGGAATCTTTTTTATCCTTTTTTCCACATCTTCTCTTTTTTTTGCATTTTACTGCAACTAACAAGTGCCTGAAGATTTTTTGGAGTGGCAATTGTCTGCCTTCGCTCTTTTTTTTTCTTTTCCCTTTTTTTTTTTCTCTTTCTTCTTTTTACAGATAAGTATTACAAGATGAGCAGAAAGACAACAGCCCCAGCTTCCTCAATACCAATAGCCTCCTCTTCATCATCTGGAGGACAATGATCAATACAGACAATGTTACAACAGGAGAAAGAGAAGGAAGTGACACTGCAGATGATTATGCAAGGAATCCAGAAGATTGAAAAGAGAATAGAGTATATTGAGCAAAGGGCTGAGAATATCGAGCAAAGAACTGAAAAGATAGATGAGAAAGTAGAGAACATTCAACAGATGATGATGAAATATGAGGACAGATATAAGAAAATTGAAGAAGAAGATATCCAAAGGGTTAAGAAAATTGGAGATATTGATACTCGATTGAGCAATGTTGAAAAGGGCAGGAGTGGACCATTAGATTGGGAAATCGATAGATCAGAATTTTATTTGAGATTTCAAAATATAGAAGAAGGAAAATATGAAAACTTCACTGGAATAATGACAGAAATTCTAGCAGAAGCACTAGAGATAACCAAAGAGAAGATGATGGATGGGATGGATGAAGTGTTCTGTGTCTATACAAGATATGCAATGAGAAATAGGTTACCAAGAGAGGTCCACATCAGATTTACCAAGAAGATTATGAAAACACAGATACCGCAGGAAGCAAGAGAGAAAACATTAAAGTACAAAGACAAAGAAATTGTGGTGCTGAAACAGATACCAAGAAGAGTAAGAGAGATGAAATATTTATTTTTGAATAAAGAGTTACTTAAAAGAGAAGTAAATTATAGATGGCTGATACTAGAAGGCCTCTTGTTCACTTGGCAGGAACAACGACACAGAATTGACACAGTCGAAAAAGCTGAGCTATTCTATTTAGAATATTTTAGAGGAAAGGAGAAAGACACAAGAAAAGAAGAGTTATTAATTGAATTTCAAGAGGAGTGTATAGCAGTAATTGAAAAAGAGAAAAAAGTAGGTGCAGTAGGTGGTGTACTCAGAGAGCAACAAGAACTAAGATCTATTAGAGCAATAAAACCCTCTTATAAAACTTAATACGGAAGAAGGAAAATTGATTACGATTAACATAAATATACTCAATTTGGCTACTAAAAGAAGTATTCCATAAATTAGAGAAATTAAAATTTGACATAATTTGCCTCCAAGAACTTCATACTAAAAAAACAACTTGAATATATATTGAAACAAAAAAAATTAGGGAAATTATTCATATCATTGACACAATGTAAAAAAAGAGGTGTAGTCTTCTATATTAGAGATACAATCTTGGCAGAACTAATTTACACAGATGACGATGGAAGGATTTTGATGGTGGAAATAATGGATAATAATGTTAAAATACTTTTAATTACAATTTATGCTCCAAATGACAACCAATAAGAATTTTACAGGAAATTACATATGAAAATAATTGAATTAGACTATACTAATATTTGTACGATGGGAGATTTCAATTGAATAATGAATGATCGGTTGGATTACAAAATGCAGAAATCAACAAAGAAAGTTAGAAAGATATTACCAAAATCCTTCTTTCAAATAATAGAAGAATTCAGCTTAAAAGATGCATGGAGAGAGAGAAATATGGAAAATAAGCAATATACTTTTTACTCAAACAGACATGCATCATCTAGAATAGATGATCTAGAATACATCTAGAATAGATCTAGAATAGATATGAATTGTCTAGAATAGATATCTAGGTATGAATTATCTAGAATAGATAATAGGTCTAGAATAGATATGATATGGATGTCAGCAGACTTACTTGCCAAGATACGAGAAACTGGAATAGAAACAAGCACTTCGGCAGACCACAGCCCATTGACAGTCATTTGGAAAGGACAAAAAAGGAGATCTAGATGGACTTTAAATAATATGATATTAAAGGAAAAAGACTTCAAACAGAAAATAGAGAAATAATTGATTTTCTTTTTTAAAGAAAATAGAGATAGGATACATCTTTACAGAATCTCTGGGATACAATGAAGGCCTACACAAGAGGCCTGATAATAAACTATACAAGGAAAAAAAACAGAAAACAGAAAAAAGAGTTTCAAAACATTGGAAGATTACTATAAAAGACTGGAAAAAGAATTACAGAAGTCCCTGCAAAAAAAAAAAGACATTAAAATTAAAATGGATATAACTAAACATAAAATGGGACTAATGGAAAAAGAGGAATTAGCACAAAAAATTAAAATGCTAAACAGAATTATTTTGAAGATGCAAAAAAAACAGGCAGATGGTTAGCCTATAAACTGGGAAAGGAAAGAGAATCAAGAAGTCAATTAGTCAATTAATAAATGAAGAAGGACATGTTTGCTATGAAAATGAAGAGACAAAAAAATTATACAAGATTACTATGGAAAATTGTATTATCAAGAGAATATTCAAGAAGAAAAAGCTAAGCAATATTTACAAAAAAGTGAATCTACCCGATACTCAAAGATATTGAAACAATGCTCAAAGGGAACATAGCAATGATGGAATTAACAGAAGCTTTAAAAAAAACAGAATGTTGGAAAAGTACCAGGTGCAGATGGATTGCCAGCAGAATTTTATAAGATTTTTCAGGAAATATTGAATCTTCACCTATTAGAAGTCAGGAACAAAGTTATGTCAAAGAAGAGAATACACAAAACATGGTCAGAAGCATATATTACACTTATACTGAAGGTGGACACAGACCTGCAGCAAGTTAAAAATTATAGACCTATATCCCTACTAAATTCAGATTATAAAATCTTTGCTTCAATCTTGGCAGAAAGATTGAAAAGATATTTAAATAACTTTATCCATGCTGATCAAAATGGATTTCTGCCAAAGAGACAAATCAAAGACAATGTGAGAATAATTCTGGACACTTTGGAATACTATGAGGCACATCCTGAAAAGCAAATGGCCTTGATGTTTCTAGATGCACAAAAAGCCTTTGATAATGTGAGTTGGCAATTCATCTTACTGCAATTGATAAAAATGGGCTTTGATAAAAAAGAATCTCCAAGCCATTGAAATGATATATCATAAGCAAACTGCAAAGGTTATGGTAAATGGAGAATTAACAGAATCCATAGATATAAGAAAAGGGACAAGACAAAGTTGTCCACTGTCACCTCTGCTGTTTGTGTTAACATTGGAAGTGTTGAATAATAATATTACCAGAGAAAAAGAAATAAAAGGAATGAAAATTAAAAAGGAAGAGTATAAATTGCAAGCCTTTGCAGATGACCTGGTATTTATATTAGAGGACCCACTGGAAACAGCACCTAAATTAATAGAAAAGATATGGAAAAGTAGCAGGTTTGAAAATAAACAAAGATAAAATGAAGTTATTAACTAAGAATATGTTAGCAAGACAAAAGAAAGAGTTGGAAGAAGTTTTAGAAATACAGGTCACAAACAAGGTTAAATATTTAGGGATATACATTACACCAAGATGTAGCACACTGAAGGAGGATAACTATTTTAAACTCAAACAGCAGATTGTGACAGATTTGGCAAAATGGGAAAACTTACTACTATCATTGATTAGGAGAATATCTACAATTAAGATGAATGTATTGCCTAGAATTTTATATTTATTCCAAAAAATTCCAATTCGACTAGGGAAAGAGTTTTTTGAAGACTTAAATAAAATTGTGCTGAAATATATTTGGCAGGGTAAAAAAGCGAGAATAAAACTTAAATTGTTACAAGATGCAAGAACAGGAGGAGGGTTTGCCTTGACCAACTGGGAGTTATATTGTCAAGCGACAAATTTGATGTGGGAAAAGGAATGGATAAAAGTAACAGTAGATTATTGACTTTAGAAGGACATGACTTGCTGCTGGGATGACATGCTTTCCTCTGGTATAAGGGTACTAAAACACAAGGGTATTTTAGAAGACATTACATTAGAGAGGCACTCTTTTTGAACTGGGAGAAGATAAAAAGACAATACTACTGAAAAATTCCATTATGGATATCTACTATTGAAGCTTTTTCTTATCCAAGAAAGATAAGATCTTATCCAGATATTGGTTTTCATATTTGCAAATACAATCTAGATTTGATAAAGATTTCAAAACAGAAGGTATTTATGATAAGTTGACTGATTTAGATATAATTTTGATGGGTACTGATGAAAAGGTAATTAAAAACTCTATGGACATTTATTAGAATTTAAGTTGGAGGAAGAACAAGTTAAAGAAACAATGATTGCTTGGATATGGGATTTTTGGAAATGGGATTGATTTAGAGAAATGGCAAAAATTGTGGTCTCAAAATTATAAAATGACAATGTCAACTGCACATAAAGAAGATTTGTATAAGATGTTTTACAAGTGGCACCTATCCCCATCAAGAATTGCAAGAATGTTTCAGAACAAATTGGATAAATGTTGGAAATGTCATCAAATACCTCATTCATATGACAACATGTGCTGGACATGCTTGGATTCAAAAATATATTGGACTAAAATCCACACATAGTTGGAAAAAATGATAAAACAACATATAGACTTTAAACAGAGAACCTTTTATTGGAAATCATACCGGAAATATACAACAAAGAACTGAAATATTTGATTGTGTATGTTTTAACAGCGGATAGAATTGTATTTGCTAAGAATTGTAAAAATGATAAAATACCTATGCAGGAGGAAGTTATTAAGAAAATTATGGACTGTGCTGAAATGAGTAAATTGACATTTGAAATCAGAGAACAAGAAGATAAACAATTTTATATGAGGTGGGATTTGTTTTATCAATGGTTGGATAAAAAGTCATGGTAATCTAACAGAATAGATAATTTTGTTATAGAAGTTTAATAGATTGATATAAAATATAATGACATATATAACTATTGGATGAAAGCACAATATAAATTTTAAAATAAAATTTGGAATATCTCATATAAAATGATGGAATAAATAGTTTAGTTATGGATGATTAATAACTGATAAATGTATAAGCATATGTTTGTTTGACAATGTGAAAATTTCTATTAACTGTGAGTAATGACTACGAAAGAATAGCACAAAAGATTTGTAACCAACTGACACACTGTATGTATATAAAATGGAAGATGGTTTTGTTTTTATGTTTTGTTTGTATATGTTTGACTTAAAAATAAAAACTTTTATTTAAAAAACCAAATAAAAATAAAAGGCAACAAGGAAATAGAATTCAATATAATGATTGAGGCAATAAAACAAGGAGGGAATGTTTTAAGAGGAAAACATGCTAAGAGGATAGGGGTAGAACTAGATATTTTGGAAAAGAGAAAATGGAACCAAATAGAGAAGAGAGGAATGAAAAAAGGGGAAAAGAAAAAAAATAGAAAATTTTCTATAGCTAGAAAGTGACAAATTAATTCTTTAATGGAAACAAGAGGATGGTTGAAAATGAAAAGATAAGGATTCCACATGAATACTTGTATTAATATTCAAGATGTATAATTGTTAATAGTAATAAAAATGAAATTAATAGGGTATCATAGGATTAGCGTTAAAGATAAATAATTGAATTTATAAATAAGAAAAATAATATTGTGAGGTAGGAAAAGAAATAACATGTAGAACCTGTTAGATTTGAAATAAGGGAGTGAAATATATTAATATATAAAGGAGAATATAGTATTACCAGAATGGTGTAATATATTAAATGTCAAAATAATGTACATTGTCTTTTATTATATAATTGGGAGTAGGAAGAAATTTTGTTTTAGGTGTAATGGTGGAACAACTAAGAATTAAAAAGGAGATAAATAAATAAAAAATACAAATTAGCATGAATTTCTGAATGGCTATTTGAAATATATAATCGATTAAATATTGCAAATATGACTATTAATGGAGAATGTATAACAAAAGCAGGGATGTTAAGAATATAAAGATCAATACAAAATAGTATATGAAAATACTGAATAATTAAGTTTGATAATATATATTAATATCAAATTATGTAAGAAAGCCAATAATATCAATGTGAAATTATTGTCATGTTTGTTCTAAAAAGTAAAGTAATTTGGGACCATACTGCTAACATAATGATAGGTATATATAATTTGTTGAAAATTGCAAATATTAATATAGAATTTGTGATAAAAGAAGTGATGTTAAGAATGTAGAGATTGACATAAAATACTACATGATAATATTGAATAATTAAGATTGATAATATTTATTAATACCAAATGATGTAAGAAAGTTAATAATATTAATGTGAAATTATTGTCATGTTTGTTTTAAAGTGTAAAACACCTTGGAACCACACTGTTCACACACTACGTTATGTTTATAACGTAGCAACGTTTCGGCAGAATCTCCTCTGCCATCATCAGGCTTTTATATTGTGTTCATCACAGACAAACACAAAACAGAAGCCTGATGATGGCAGATGAGATTCTGCCGAAACGTTGCTACAACTTTAAAAGCACAACTACAATGAAGTGGGATAATACCCGAAGGAAGCTGAATATATATATATAGAGTATCTATATAGAGATTGAAAAAAGACCTGAAAGCATGAATAGAAGAGATGATTCCACCAGACTGTCAATCATTTGGAAGCCTGCACTCTCAAATAGAAAGATCTCCATACCACAAGCCAGGCAAACACCTGGGTACAAAGAGACTCCCTCTGATACCTCCAGCTCAAACACACCCCAACCAGGCATCCAGATGAAACCTAGCTTCCTTATAGATAATAGCCGTCCTTTCACGTGAAGCCAAGCTGCACTGAAAGCCTCCAATAGAGGAACACAGTGTTGCCAGCTAATCAAAGCCACAAAACAGACAGAAGAAACCAGAAACACCAATCAAACAAACTCCAAGTCCAGTAAACACAGACCAAGACTCCCAAACAATCAGGATGTAGAAAAAAACATCCTGGCACAGCATTAGGCTAGCAGAAGGCTAGCCTCAAATTTAAAACCAACGGCTCTGATAGCCTGACCCACATACGAACTCAATACAGAAGCCTGATGATGGCAGATGAAATTCTGCTGAAATGTTGCTGCAACTTTAAAAGCACTACAATGACGTGGGACAATACCCGAAGGAAGCTGAACAGCACACATGTAAGTACCTCCAAAAACTTTAAAAACAAATATCAGACCTCTACGGAGAGGAAATAAATAGCCAGATCAAAAGCTATGAGAAGCTGGAAGTTAAAAGAGTAGGAATATTATGTGATCTGAAATTCCTACGCAGCTGCAGTGACAACAATGCAACACCAACCTGCTTCAAATTAATATTTCATCACAGCACAGCAGCTACTAAACATATCCTGAAAAGAACTGAAATGGATCTACTCAGGATCGAGGTCCACAGTAAGAGATTCCAATTGGATCAGTTAAACAAAGATTTGCTAGCACTACACCTGGAATTGAGCAGCAAAATCCACCCTCTACTTTGGGATAAGATAAAACAACTTACAACTTGGAGAACTGAAACTGAAACCACTTACGAAAATGAAAAACTCTTGAAGAAACTAAAGAAATTAGAACATGACAACAAACCCCCCAACAACTCACAACAACACCTGAAACAATTAGTATATAACGTTTCCAACAGAGAACTCACCAAAACAGAAACAGATGTCCTAACCAAAGGATTCAATTATGCCATAGCACCCAAAAAAATCCCCACAGAATCCATCATATATGCAGAATCCAGCCTAACCAAATTAAATACAGATGAAGCTGACAGAATAAGACACCAGGTTACAAACATCCTATGCACAAGCAAACCAACCAAAAGCAACTTGCACAAAGATGAATTCAAAGCGCTAGAAACCCTGAAAAATGATTACAGCATAATCATACTCCCAGCAGATAAAGGGAATGCAACAGTAATAATGGACAGAAAAGACTACGAAACAAAATTGACAGACCTACTCCAAGACTCCACATACAAACCTATAAACACAGACCCAACCACATATCTGGAAAAATTAACCAAGAAGAAAATTATAACCAGCCACATAAGCAAAGAAATCCAACAGACGATCATCCCAAGAGAAAAATCTTCTAGATGCCCCAAACTATACGGCCTCCCAAAAATACACAAAGAAGGCATACCTCTCAGACCCATAGTCAGCTCCATAGGAACACCATTACAAAACCGAGCTAAATACTTAGCAAAACAACTACAGCCCCATGCTGAAACCGCAGCTTCATATGTACAAAACTCATACCACTTCTTAGAAATGATCAAAGATCTACACGTGGAACAAGAAGATCTGCTTGTAAGTTTCGACGTGGTTTCACTATTCACTCAAGTCCCGATTAAAGAAACTCTCGAAATCATCAAAAATAAATACCAACCAGCTAAAGACCTCATGGAACTAACAGAACACTGCTTAACCAACACATATTTCATATACAAAGGACAAAGATACAAGCAAATTGAAGGAGCCCCTATGGGATCACCACTGTCACCTGTCATTGCAAACCTGTTCATGGAAGAATTCGAATCCAGAGCCCTGGCTAATGCCACCCACAAACCCAAACTATGGCTAAGATACATCGATGACACATTTGTGATTTGGCCCCATGGAAAAGAAAACTAAAAAATTTCCTAACACACCTAAACAGCACACACCCCAAAATCAAGTTCACCATGGAAACGGAAATAAACAAACAACTACCATTCCTAGATGTACTAATCTACAAAAGAACAGATGGCACACTGGGACACACCATATACCAGAAGAAAACACACACCAACCGCTACCTCAACGCCCAATCCCACCACCACCCAGCACAGATAAATTCCGTGGCTGAAACACTAATTACCAGAACCAAACACCTGGCAGACAAGACACATATAAAGACTGAACTATGCACCCTGACTAAAGTATTGACAGCCAATGGTTTCCACAAAAACAAAATCACCAACTTGATCCACAAAAACACACCAAGACATAACAGAGACCAAGAAGATCAACAGACCTATGGAACAGCTGTCCTGCCCTACATAAGAGATACTACAGACAAAATCAGTAAGATACTACACAGGCATCACATCAAGAGTGCCTTCAAAACAGACAAAAAAATAGCAGCCATCCTTAGAAACCCCAAAGACAAAATTGACCTGGAAAACCAAGGCATATACGAAGTTCCCTGTGCATCATGCCCGGCCACATACTTTGGGCAGACCAATAGAAGAATAAGTACCCACCTAGATGAACACAAAAATGCAGTAAAAAAGCTGGAACACACCTCCTCACTAGTCCAACACATGAAAGCCACAGGTCATAACATCAACTTCAATGGCACTAAAACCCTAGCCACTATAGAAAACCCCAGCCACAGAATCATCAGAGAAGCCATAGAGATTGAAAAAAGACCTGAAAGCATGAATAGAAGAGATGATTCCACCAGACTCTCAATCAGTTGGAAGCCTGCACTCTCAAATAGAAAGATCTCCACACCACAAGCCAGGCAAACACCTCGCCACAAACAGACTCCCTCTGATGTCTCCAGCTCAAACACCCCCCCACCAGGCACCCAGATGAAACCTAGCTTCCTAATAGATAATAGCCGTCCTTTCACGCGAAGCCAAGCTGCACTGAAAGCCTCCAATAGAGGAACACAGTGTTGCCAGCCAATCAAAGCCACAAAACAGACAGAAGAAACCAGAAACACCAATCAATCAAACTCCAAGTCCAATAAACACAGACCAAGACTCCCAACCAATCAGGATGTAGAAAAAAACATCCTGCCACAATTAGAGGCTAGCCTCAAATTTAAACCCAACGGCTGTGAGACCCTGACCCACATACAAACTCAATACAGAAGCCTGATGATGGCAGATGAGATTCTGCTGAAGCGTTGCTACAACTTTAAAAGCACTACAATGACATGGGATAATACCCGAAGGAAGCTGAACAGCACATCTATATCTATATCTATATCTATATCTATATCTATATCTATATCTATATCTATATCTATATCTATATCTATATCTATATATCTATATCTATATCTATATGTGTGTGTGTGTATGTGTGCTGTTCAGCTTCCTTCCAGTATTATCCCACGTCATTATAGTTGTGCATTTAAAGTTCTAGCAACGTTTCAGCAGAATCTCATCTGCCATCATCAGGCTTCTGTATTGAGTTCGTATGTGGGTCAGGCTATCACAGCCGTTGGTTTGCATTTCTGCTAATCTGCTAAATAAGTGTGCACTTTAAATCAGAGGTATCATACTCAATTTCACTGAGGGTTGTATTTGACCTTGGAGGGCCAGGATGGGCATGGTCACTTTGACATCACACATATTGAGGGCAGCTGTAGTGGCCTGAGTGCTCTGACAGTGAAAACAGGTTTCCAATTTCCATTTTCAGCTGTGATGACCTCCTACAACTCTCTACCAGTGAAAACGGAGTTTGGGAGAGCCACATGCTGACTCTCCTGAGCTCTGTTTTCAATGACAGAGGCACCATGGGCCAATCTGTCACTGTGGGCCATATCTAAGCACCTTACAGGCTGAATCTGGCCTGCAGGCCTTGAGTTTGACACCCCTGGTTTAAATAATTGCCCCATTCTGGAATTGTAAATGCATTGCTTATATCATGAGATTTAAACTGAACTATTGAACAAATTATTAGAGAAGATACTGTAAACATTTTGCATTCCAACTTGACATATTTTAGTTAGGTTCAATGCATCAAAAAAGTCTTTCTTCAAACTGTCCTAGATTAAACCTTAAATTTGCAACTTCAAAACATATAAATGATATGATATATCTTAATAATTTAATAATATACTCCAGATTTTTGATATTACAAAATAATAGAACAGTTTAATAAAATAACAAAGTGCTAAATTAAGACCCAGACACTCACAATAAAAGCATGAAATGTAACCTGGAAGGAACTCAGAATCATATTACAGAACAGGGATCAAGAAAAAGATTCAAGGTAATGAACAGTTAATACAGTTACACCATCTGCTCTTTTTTGAGAAGGTATAAACAGAAGGTTTAGAGAACTATTCCATTGCCAGAAGTTTTGTCAACTGAGCTATTGTGTTGGAATCTGTAAAAGATCTGTGGAGGACTTTTAATGTACTGCCTCTTGTGTGTTCATACTCATGGTGCCAATGTTTAGCAAAACACATAAAAAAGGCTTCCTGATTGCTACAGATTATGACAGCTGAAATTCAGCACAATGAGAAGACACAAAGAATGTAAAATCTTCCTTAGTATCACCAAACACAGATGTGCAAAGTCAGTAACATCATTGTAGATATCTTTAAAACTATTATTTTACAGAGCTTATCAAGGAATCTTGACCAAAGGTTTTTATATAAGGATCCCAAAGAAAATGTTCCAAAACTGAAAAGGAGGCCATGATTTAAATAAGTAACAATTTTAAATGTTGCTTTATGGTTGTAGACCAGGCATTCAGTATGTTTCCAAAATGCAACTCCCATAGTCCCTTCCAGCTAGTGTGAAGAAAACAAATTGCATCAATGCATAAATATAGGTTACTAGTTTATCACATGTTTAGAACATCTGTGCCTGATATGTAATAAGAAAACAACAGCGAAAGTCAGAAGGCTAGCTAGGAAATTATTATAGATGTTGGATTGTACAGTATAAAGAGATGAGAAAGAAGGGAAATTTAAGTATCTTAAAGACTATTTTTTTTATAATGATGTAAAGTAACTGATAGAATGAGTTATAGCACAAGAAAGTTTATGGCATAGACTAAAATTATTAGTCTTCAAGCTTCTATGAGGCTTGTTTTATGCAACTCACAAATTAATCATACTGGCAATGTAGCATGTAGCAATTATTGTAGCTGAAAACTGAGATTTTTACTGAGGTCATCTTGCTGCCCAAATGTTTAACCAAGCCCGTTTGTCTGTTTATCATCATTCTAGATATACATGACAAACAATTGAAATAGAACAAAGACAGTTCCTATAAATATCTTATAAGTAATATATAAAATTGGTAAAAGAACAATAGTGCAGCCTAGGGAAGCAACTCTTAAATAGGTAGACATACTTGGCAAGTGTTGGGTACAGACTATTACTAATACTATTAAGTTAATGAAAAATCATCTGGTTGTTTTTAAGGCTTTTAAGCTTTCGTGGGCCATATGGTCTTCATCCCTTAACTGTTCCTATGCTGAAATGCACAGGATACTTTAAAATAAAAATAATTTAAAGCACAATAGAAGTTGGTGTGTGTGTATGAAGTTGGTGTGTGTATCCATCAATAGATAGACATACATATATTTATAGATTTGATGGGATACCATAATTTCCCTTATAGGTCATTTTTAAAACTACTATCGATTAGCCCAATTTCATGCAGCAGTTCAAGAAAACAAAATACAAATGATTTGTTCAATGAACAAATTAACATTAAATTAGCTGATTCGGAGTCTTAATCCTTCTGAGATTTACACATTACTATTCGGTCGATTCATACATATACCCTTCAATCACCTTATTCTTAATTCATGGAGTTTGGTATTTCTTAAATTCGATATCTCACTGTTTGTCACAGTAATTATAGATGTATCAGTAACTTGCATAAGAGCAAAATCCTGCATGATCTATCATGCTGGAATGGATCAAATCATGACCAGAAGCTACATGCACAGTATGGAGACAGAAGGCCCTTGCTTATTAATGATTATTTGCCTGTGTCTCTGAACACACAGGATCCATTTCAGAACCAAAATAGGCATTTAATAAAATAATGTTTCTCACAACAGGGTTGTTCCCAGGACTGAGCCATTGAGATGAAATATATTATTCATCTGTTGAATGTTCTCTACTTTCTCATCTGTCTTTTCAGTGCTTTGCTCAATTTTCTCAGCTCTTTGCTCAATATTCTCTATTCTCTTTTCTATCTTCTGGATTCCTTGCATAATCATCAGTAATATCACTTCCTTCTCTTTCTCCTGTTGTAAAATTGTCTATATTGACCGTTGTCCTCCAGATGGTGAATAGACTATTGGTATTGAGGATGCTGGTGCTATTGTCTTTCTGCACATCATGTGTTTACTTGTAGAGAGGGTGAGAGAAAAAGGAAAAAAGAAAAAGAAAAAAAAACAAGGAGTACAGGCAGACAGTTGCCACTCCAAAAAAGAAAAAGAAAAATCTTCAGGCACTTATGTACCTTAATCCAATTATTTCTCTTAATAAAAGAGAGAAAAGGAAAAAGATTTTAAAAAGTAAAAAAAAATATGTTTTAGTTTCTGGAATAGAAGGTTAAAATCCAAACATAAAAATCCAACTGGGGGAGAGTGGAAAAGGAGATGGGAAATAATCTAGAGTTAAACCAGCTGCTGCCACTAAGTAGCCAAGGCTCTTTAAAAAATCCAACTCAATGTGTCTAGTTTCAGTATTTTCAAGGTCACTCCAATTTTCTTTCTTTCAACTTCAGCTCAAAGCTCTAATTATTTGGTTTCACAAATGAGCACCTGTATAAACAATCCAGTACAAAACTCAAGAGTCCTTGAGTATAGCATAAGTATATAAGCAAAAAAAGAAACAAGAGAAAGAAAGAAACAATATGTCCAAGTCTCTAGATGGCAGTGCTACTTTTTTTCCCCTTCACTTTCACTCCCCCTTCATGTATCCAATAACAGAAACAAAAAGAGAAAATGGAATCCTCCCATTTGGAAGGATTCCAGAAAATGGAATCCTTCCAAACTCAAATCCAAAAGAAGAGTTTTAATCAAAACAGACTTTCAAAAAATTGTTAAAAAAAATAAAAATAAAAACAAACATGGAAAATTTAAAAGAAACCAGTCCAGTTTAAAATTGAGTAACTTTACCAAATTCAAAGTTCCAATAAAAAGGGAAAAGGAAGAAACTTTCACTTTAACCAGCTTAATTTCACCACTTAAACACTTTTCTCTTCACTTTTAATTTCACTTTAAATCTTTCAGGGTGTTCTCTTCAAGCAATAATAATTAAAAGTGCATTTCACCAAACTGACACACTTTCCTTCAATCTCTTCCATTCTGGAGCTGTCCCAGCTTCAGCAGTTTCAATGACTGCCTCTCCGCCACCGGCAAAAGGGCTTTTCCTGGATCAACCAGGGACTTTGCGGTGTCCCTGGGATTGACAGGATGTGCCCTCCTCAGTCACTGTCTCCATGGGATGATTTAGGCCCAGTGGGACCGTCCTGCAATGGAGATATCAGCGGAGATCTTGGAGCTTCAAGATCGCAAGCTGTACCATTGAGATGCCGTGTGTGTATAAGATTTATAATAATACTTTTATTCATAAACATTCAAAGCCAGCTTCTGACATAGTATACAACTTAGTAGTATTACATTCTCCCAGCACAATGTTCTCTGTACAGGAGTGTCTCTTTAGCAGCAGGGGGATGAAAAATGAACACAATAAATAGCAGGAAAGTCTTAGATGCCCCTATGTTGTAACAGTGGTTACATATCTTTGTGTCTCTGTGGTGGCATCATCCACTGAAAGTTGCTGATACTCTTGGGCTAGATTGAGTTTTGCAAACGTTCTGTCCTTTCCTAGGGAATGCAATAAATGCTGTATGATTGGCATGGGATAGGCACTCTGCTGTAATGTCTTGTTGATTGTGCATTTATAGTCTGCACAGATGCAAATTGAGCCATTTGATTTGATTGGCATGACAATCAGTATCTCCCATCTAGCATGATCAGCCACTCCAAAAACCCTGGACAATTAATTTGTCTAATTGATTATCAGTTTTGGGCCAGAGAGCAAAGGGGACCCTTTGGGGCTCAACTTTAATAGAAAAGACTGTTGGGTTTAAGTTGAAAGAGATAGGTGTTCCCTTATACTTTCCTAGACTCCCATTGAAGATGTCCACAAACTCCTTGATCAGCTCCTTGGTGCTGTCGTCTTGGATGGCATGGATGCTAGTCACTCCTAAACCCAGGACATTGAACCATTCAGTCCAAGCAAGCTTGGCATGTTGTTGTTCATTATCGTCAGCAGCAGTGGTCCAACAAACCTTTGAATTGGGACTTCTGGTTCGGGCTTCTTCAGTGACAGACTAAAATCCGTGATCGTGCATGTTTTTGATCTGTGCTCGCCGCTGCAATGCCCCGAGCCACCCGGATTTGGGGCTGAAGCCACCCTGTAGAGGTGGTGAAGAAGGAGAAACCATCAGCAGGGTTGAGGAGAGCTGCATCTCTCCTCCTCGGCTGGTCATTACTCCCTTTCCCAAAGGTGATTGCAGCAGTGGTCAGAAATGGCCACCTCAAAGAAGAACCTGACTGCACAAGATTGTGCAGGAGGAAGTTTAAAGGAGAAAGTTTGACTGACCTGGTTGAATGGAGAACATCTATTTAAGGTACCTGGTACCTGAATTTGAAAGACTAATTCTATTCCTAAAAAAGATCTTAAATAGCGAAAGAGAAAGGGAAAGGAAATGGAATTGGCTTTTTTTCCTCTCACATTGACAGTTTTAATTGACTTGGAACATTAAGAAGAAGAGATTCGGATAAGAAATTGATACTAATCCACTTTGACATTAATAGGCTATTTCTAGCTGAAAATAAAGTGTCAAGGGGATAAAGATTCTTGGATAATTTTAAATTTTTCTTTAAAAAAGAAAGCAGAGGAGGGAAAAAGGAAACAAGAGGGTGGAATCTGGAAAATGGAGGAAACCACCTGTAACATAAAAAATTCGATAATGGAATTTTAACAAGGCTTGCAAAAGATACATTGTAGCTGAAACTTTGTTACAAGATAACAAAGCCCCTGGAAAGAGAAAGTGAGAAAAAAAAGCAAGAAACAGTTTTGGGTTATCGGATGATTCCTGGAATTTTGGATGGTGGATCCTAATGAAATAAAATAAAATAAATTGGGAGTTGTTTAAAATTTTGATTTGATTTACAGTAAGAGTAAGATGTAATGGTAAAGAAAAAAGTAAATACATATACTGAAAAATGTGAGGAAATGCAAAAGATGTCTTGATGTTGATAACAATGTATAAAGTTTTGTTTTAATGTTTTTTAAAATTTGGAAAATTAATAAAAAATTTAAGAAAAATATTTTTTTTAAATGGCATCACTCCTTCAAGAGTTAAAAAAGAGACTTAAAGAACAAAAAGAAGCAGCACAAAAGGGAAGAGGATCTTTTGCTTCATATTTCAATTTTTAGAAATGGAGATTTTGAACTATGAAAAACAACAAGAAACGCTGGCAGAACAAACCATCTTTAATGATCCATCTTTAATGATCAAGCTTTAATGATTCATTAAAGAATCCATCTTTAATGATCAAGCAACTTTAAGCAGGGTAAAAAAGGGAAAGGGGGGAAAGGGAGTTAAAAACTTAAGCATAGAAGCAACAACCAAAAAAAAGAGTAATTTGAAAAGCAATCATAATATCAGGAAGAAGCAGAAGGGAGAATCACAGAAGGGAGAATCAGAAAGAAAAGGGAATAAAAAGGGGAGGGAGAAGAAGGGAGGGAAAAGGGAAAGGAAAAGAAGCTACAAACACAGAAACAGGATATAAAGGTACAGAAAAAGCATACAAGAACTAAAGGTATAAATCTATTTAAAAGACACAGAGACAATGGTTAGAATTTAATTTAAGGAGAGGATTCTGCAAGGGTGCATGGGATAGCATTGTTATATTAGAAATAGAAAAAGGGTTAGAAAATATGTTTAGATGATTATAGTGATAGAAAAAATTGTATTGATGTGTAATGGAATATTTGTTTGTAAAGAGAATAAGGCTCTCGGTGATTTAAAAAGAGAGTTAAAAAACAGAAAAGAAACATGGAAGATTTTTATCAGTTGACAAGATGAATTTGAATAAGAATAATAATTTCATTGACTACTGTTAATAACTATTCTTTTGTTTTTTATTTAAAGACAGTAATAAGTAAAATATGAAATATACCCTGTTTCTCCAACAATACGGCCTCCCCCAATAGGAAGTACCAGCATGTTTTATAGCTATGAAATGAAATTAAGCCCTTCCTCCCAAATTAAAGCCTATATGAAAACATGCAAAATGGGGGGTGGGGGTGGGGGGTGGGCTTGCTGTTAGGAAGTACTTTTTTTGCACACTCAGTTATGGTGTTGCCTGCATTGACCCCGATACAAAGTGCCCCACCAACACCGAGGTCAACATCCAAGCCGTCGCTGCCAGCCCACCCAAAGATGCAAGAGGGGGAATTAAGTCACCCCCAAAAAGACAGCCTAGCCATTTTTTCAGGGCTCAAAAAACAAAAAAGACCTGGCCTTATATGAGAAACACAGTAGATGAATAACATGAAAGATGACTGATATTACTAGATAATGTTTGTTACAAGAAATAGAAATGTAGAAGATTGTTATTAATATTAATGGCAGAACTGTACTTGAGTAGAATAATTATTCCATTTACTATTATTACACATATATACACAGATATATGTACGTGGATCTTTGGTTATTCGGGTTTTTTCCCACGTAGAATTGGAAGTATCTAGGCAA
>BLBF01000006.1:70671476-70708440 GCA_015471245.1 Laticauda colubrina
ATTTATTTATTTATTTATTTATTTATTTATTTATTTATTTATTTATTTTGGTTTGTCAATTCTTACAAGATAATAGGTATAAGTAAAAACATAGTTGTGAATACATGGATACATAAAAGAAAAATAAAAGAAACAATAGGACAGGGACGGAAGGCATGTTGGTGCACTTATGCACACCCCCTACAGACCTCTTAGGAAAGGGGTGAGGTCAATAGTAGAAGGTCTAAGGTTAATGTTTTTGGGGCTTGGAGAAGAAACCACAGAGTCAGGTAGAGTGTTCCAGACATTGACCACTCTGTTGCTGAAGTTGTATTTCAATCAAGTTTGGTGCAGTTTACCTTGAGTTTGTATCTATTGTGTGCTCTTGTATTGTTATGGTTGAAGCTGAAATATTCATTGACAGGTAGGACATTGCAACGTATAATTTTATATACTATACTTAGATTGGACCGAAGGTGGCGTAATTCTAGGTTTTCTAGGTCTAGAATTTCAAGTCTGGTGGCATAAGGTATTCTGCAACAAGTAGAGGAGTGGAGAACTCTTCTTGTGAAATATTTCTGGACTTTCTCAACTGTGTTAATATCAGATACGTAATGTGGGTTCCAGACTGATGAACTGTGTTTGAGTATTGGTATAGCAAATGTTTTGTATGCTCTCGTTAATTGTGTAATATTAGCAGAGAAAAAGCTACATAAGATTAGGTTAACAACTCTTAATGCCTTTTTGGCTATGTAGTTACAGTGGGCTCTAGCATTTAGATCATTAGAGATGAGTATGCCAAGATCCTTGACATAATTTGGATCATCAACAAGGTCTTGACTATTCAGCCTGCATTTTATTTTCTGATTTTTTTTTTACCAATATGTAGGACAGAGCATTTATTTGTTGAGATTTGAAGTTGCCATTTGTTTGACCATTCTGATACACAGTCAAGGTCTTTTTAAAGGGTTTGAAGTATCATCTGTGGTGTTGAATAGCTTTACATATAATAATATACTCTAATAACATAATAGCTTTTAATGTTTAGATGTATACAATATGATGATGGTTTACTATGCCTAATATTATTATATTCTTATTAGAAAACATGTTAAGAGGGAGAAATGAATAGGGTTACTATATATAATATTATTATCATAAGATTAGAAAATTAATACCTATACAATGTACATTGTGGTAAATCTTGATTGTTATTACACAGAGATATTTGTATCCAGATAACACACTTTTAATGGAAGATGATATGTTTATATTAAAAAATAAAAAAATTAAAAAGATGTTTGTTTTTTCTGTTTTCAGAGGATACATGGTCTCCTCTGGCCTTTATTCCTGTGGCATTCATGGGGGGAACTGCAGGCTCTCTTTGCAAATTTTATAGAAAGAGAACCAAAATGTGCCTTAAGTATGCGACAGAATATTAATGAATGTTAAAGAAAAATTTCTGGGCAGAATTGTTGGTGATAATATATCTATATATAATACACACACACACACACACACACACACACACTTAATAGGATTTGATGTGATGGCTGAAGAAGTTCACTTTAATGAAGCACATTTTTGGTATTTCAAATAAGAACTCAGCATGTTAAATTATCTGGAGGCAAAATTCATGTCTTTGAAAAGTTGAGTAAGAACTTCCGCCTTTCAATGTAAATCATACATGAAGCAAACATCAAGAAAGACAAATTGGGATTGCCTAAAAATTGGTTAAATTGCCTATAATACCTTAAATATCACCTTTTCTTAATCATCCTAATGATTGGAGAAGTTAACAATCTGAACAACTGGAGAAGTTAACAAGAAATTAAGTCTTTTTTCACAAATAGATTCTTTCATCAAACTAATTTTTTTCACTGGGTAAACTTGCATGCCACTCTTTTTTGGTATATTGAATGTTGGGTAGAGTGATCTTTTCTGCCCCCTCTTCTAGCTTTTCAGGAAACTTTTAATGGAATAAGAAAACTGATACTCTCATAAAGTGGTAATGTTTAAGAAACAGAAACTGTTAGATAGGGGTGAGTGAAGAGACAGTACTTGCAGATAGTAACAACAACTCTTTATTGAGTAGACCAATCACAATGAAGTGGGCTGTCTGCCTGATAGCTCTCTCCTTTAAGCCCATGTCCCACTGCACCAACGGATGCAAAGAGGATGTAAAACGGACATAAAAGCTTGCCATCCGTTGGAAAACACGATACATCCATTGTGTACTCACTGCGTACGTGTTTCATACGCTCAATCCATCAAACATCCATCTACTGCTATTTCATCTGCTCAAAAAGTTTTGAGCTACACAAAACATTTTGAGCGGATGAACTTTCCACCGCGTACGATGTACATCCGTGACACATACGGGCAACAAACGTTCTACGTCCTTTGTCATCCGTTACACATCCACTGTATCCTCTCGGCATCCTCTGGGCATCCTCGCAACTCACATCCGCTGCAGCTGAAAACGGAAAGAGGGAGGAAGCGAAAGGTACACAGAACATCCACACAGCGTTACTAGCATGGAAATAGAAAGGATGTAAGCGGATGCATCTCGTATATAAAGCATTAAAACGGACAAAACATTTGTATATGGGATGTATCTCGGATATTTAGGATGTCTGGAGTATGCCGACAGTATGTGGAAGGACACCTAGCGGACAACCGATATTTCTTATAAAAAGGGGGAGAACATCATCTGGATCTCAATATGAGTCCAGCAGCTGTGGTGTACAGACCTCTTCACCCTTGGTCTTGCTCTTCCACATTATCCATTGATCTCCACCATAGATCATCACACACTTTATGGTAGCTGCCATCATTCAACACCAGAACCAAGCCCTGTTCAAACTGTTTCACCTTTTCTATGCAAGGAGAAGAAGGAGACATCTAAGAGCAGTGTGAGTCCGATGATGGATCAGGAGAAGAGTAGAGTTTGGACTGAATGACAAGCTGATGATGGAGCTGAGGAATGAAGACACTTGTGCATTCCAGCATTTCATGAGGATGCCACAAGCCATGTTTGACGAAATTGTTGAGCGTCTGAGACCCAGGTTGACCAAGCCTAGCACCAACTTCCATCCCAACCTGGAACCTGGGCTCAAGGTGGCACTCACTCTGCGCCATCTGGCCTCTAGAACCACATACAGAAACATGCAGTATGCCTGGAGGGTGCCACACAACACCATCAGCAAAGTGGTCAGAGAAGTGGTGCAGGCCATCATCAAAGAATACGTGGAGGAGATCCTCCAGTGCCCCACCACTGAAGAAGGCTGGAGGAAAGTTGCAGAACAGTGGTATCAGAGGTGGAACTTTCCCCACAGCATTGGAGCCATAGGTGGGAAGCACGTGGCCTGTAAAGCTCCAGCCAACTCAGGGTCCTCTTATTACAACTACAAGGGCTTCTTCAGTATCATCCTCTTTGCCATGGTTGATGCTGACTACAAGTTCATGTACATCGATGCTTCAGGCAATGGGTCAGCTTCAGATAGCCAGGTATACAATGCCAGTGACCTCAAGGAGGGGCTGGAACGCAACCTCATCATGGGTTTTCCAGATCCAGATCCCCTACCCAATGACACACAAGATGTGCCCTATTTCATCGTGGGTGATGACGCCTTCTCCCTCAGAACCTACCTCATGAAGCCCTACACTTCAAGATACCTCACCCGTGAAGAGAGGATCTTCAACTACAGGCTGTCCAGGGCAAGACGGGTGGTGGAGAACGCCTTTGGCATCCTGGCAAACAGGTTCCAGGTACTTCTCACCACCATGCAGCATCACCCAGGGACTGTGAGGAGGATCGTGGAAGCTTGCTACATCCTGCACAATCTCATGCGCACCCGCTACCCAGTGTTGCAGAACAGGCTTGTGAACTGTCAACAAGGGAATGGGAAGATGGAGCCTGGTGAATGGAGGCAAGGATGAAACCTGATAGACATTGTGGATGTACAAGGCCCCAACAGAGCTTCAGGTGAAGGGAAGAAGCAGCGCAACCTCTTGAAACACTGGTGCAACTCCCCAGCTGGAGCAGTGGAGTAGCAAGACAGGATGGTAGATGCTTAATGGATGCTTCCTTGAGTCTGACTTGTAACACTGATGAGATTGTGCCATGTATGTTGAGTGGCCCTACAATGAATAGGGCATTAATAAAGAGCTTTATTAAAGGCCCTATCACACTGCCCAACGGATGCAAAACGGACACAACGGACGAGCAAAATGTTCCATCTGTTGTTATCCACTCTCAAAAGGGGCAAAAATTTGCATAACCGGAGCGGATAACACGGACACGGGGAGGACGCAGGGCGGATGGAAAGCGGATGCGGAACAGAAGCCTAGTGGATGGAAGCAGATGGCAGCAGATGGCACATCCGCTAGGCTTCCGGGGGACCTCAGCAAAGCGGACGCGGAATGGATGAAGAGGATGCACAGCGGATGAAGCGGATGCACAGCGGAAGCCTAGCGGATGCACAGCGGAAGCTTAGCGGATGCCAAGCGTTCACTGTGCATGCGGGGGGGATGCATTGCGCAAGCCCCCCGGATATAAAGGGAAGCAGCTTGCACGTGGCCAGCATTCAGAGGAAAGACCTGCTGCAGGATACATCGAGTCCTTGCCTGCCCTGCCTGCATGCCTGCCTGCAAGCCTTGCTGCCAGCCTCCCTGCCAGCCTGCCTCCAAGCCTCCTGGCCAGCCTCCCTGCCAGCCTTCCAGCCTCCCTGCCAGCCAGTCTGCCTGCCAGCCTTGGTGCCTGCCTGCTTGCCAGCCTTGCTGCCTGCCTGCCTGCCTGCCTTCCTGCCAGGTTTCATACCAGTCTTCCTGCCAGGCTTCCTGTCAGCCTTGGTGCCAGGCTTCCTGCCAGCCTTGGTGCCTGCCAGCCTCCCTGCCAGGCAGCAACCCCACAACCATGGGGAAGAAGCCTGCCCCCTGTCCCTGACTCTGCTTCTGCTGGGACTTCTGCTGCTCGGGCTCGCTCTTCTGGTGCTGGAGCTTCTGCTGAAGCTGAAGCTCGCAGTGGTGCTTCTGCTGCGTACTCTGCTGAAGCTGCTCCTAGCGGTGGTGCTTCTGCTGCTGCGTACTCTGCTGAAGCTGCTGCTGGTCCTGCTGGTCCTGCTCGTGCTCCTGGACTTGCTCGTCCTGCTCGTGCTCCTGGACTTGCTCGTACTCTCGTGCTCCTGGTCTTGCTCGTGCTGCTGGTGCTGCTGGTGCTGTTGATGCTGTTGGTGCTGCTGGTGCTGGTGCTGGTGCTGCTGGGGCTCCTGGTGATTACTCAGCTGCTGCTGATCCTGGTCCTGCTGATCCTGCTGCTGCTGCTGCTGCTGCTGATGATGATGATCCTGCTGCTGCTGCTGCTGCTGCTAATGATGATGATGATGATGATCGTGCTGCTGCTGCTGGTGGTGTTGAGGAGCAGCCCCTACCACCTGGGAGCCCCTCTGATGAGGGCCCATCTGGTCCTGGCAAAGGGAGGAAGAGGCATATGCGGGGACGGGAGAGGAGGCAATACTTCATTGAGGAGGAACACGAGGATGAGGTGCTGGAGTGGCTGAGAGAGAATGCCTATCTGTGGCGGAAGGGACACCGGCTGTACAGGGACACCAAAAGGAAGCAGGCTGCTTGGAGAGAGAGGGCGGAGAGTATGGGTTACACTTTGGAGGTGCTCCTCGGCTGGTGGAAACATATGCACACCTGGTACAGGAAGCTGCACCTGAAGAAATCTGGCCAGGCCACGGTTCAGCTGATGGACAGGGAGACCTATGTCATGGCCAGGTGCAGCTTCCTGGAGGGTGAGATCCGCCACCGAGGAGCATCAGCAGCCCCTCTGTCTACCCTCTCTCTCCGGCAGCCTGCTGAGACCCAGTCCTCTTCCGGCCGAGAGTCAGTCCCTGTCTCCAGGCAGGTTTCTGTGGAGCGTGCCATGGCGGAGAACCCGCGGACAGCTGTTGTCACTGTGGTGGAGCGCATGGAGGACTCCCTGGTGTGGTGGGAGAGAGGAGACATTGAGTCCACCACAGTCGTAGCTGCATCCATCCACCCCCCAGCTCCGCCTCCACAGACAGGCAGAGAGCCAGACAGCAGGAGGGGCAGAGCCACACTGTCCTGCTGGAGATCAGGGACACCATCCGCACCAGTATAGATCTCCTCTCTCACCTGGTCAGCACCGACTCCTCATCCTCCAACCGCAAGCCCTTCCTCACCTATGTCAACCAGACCCTCAAGAACATGGAGGAACCCCAGTACCAGGTGGTGAAGGAATGGATCACAACCCTCCAGACCCAGAGGACCCAGCTGCTTCACAACCCTCCAGACCCAGAGGAACCTGCTCCCACCCAGTCCAGGTCTGTTCCTCCACCCCAGGTGATGTCCCTCCCATACCAAGGCTTCCCACAGCCCCTCACCTACCAGGGCTGTGGCTACCAGGAGGTCCAGCAGCACAGGCAACAGCTCTTCCCAGCCCAGGCACAGAGTCATCGGGTGACACCGTTGCCACTGGTTCCACTGATGCCACCAATGCCACCCAGGCCAATGATGCCACCGATGACAGCGATGCCACCCACACCACCGATGCCACCCACGCCAGTCCTCACCCAGCTGCAGACCAGACAGCCCCACTACACTACTCCTTCCTCCACCCCACAGCCAAGCCTGGCCTCAGTACATCTGTCATCAGTACTGGGGCTGACACCCCATGGCATGGAGGAAGGACCTCTCAGCATCGCGGGTCTGAGCCAGCTGTCTGAGAGCTTTCTCCACACACCGTCACCTGTTGTCCTCTCAGGGCCAGAAACCCCAGTGGTGCTTCAGACCAGCACTCCAGCACCACCCACCTCCACAGCACCTGGACCCTTCACCCCTGAGACTGGGCACACCTCCGAGTGACCAATAAGAGTGCCAGAGACTGGGTAGCTGGCTACCTGTAGAGTTTATTTGGACACTTAACTTGGGTCATTTTTCTTTTACAGCTTGTTGTTCAAAAAAATTTATCTTTGATTCACACACTTGTTTCATTTCTTTTTTTTAATAAAGTATTGGTGGAAACTTTTAGAAATGGTTTAAGCCTTTGCATGCTTGTGGGATGGGTTAAGATAGCAGTGGGATGGGCAGGGATACCTGTGGGATGGGTAATAGCTGTGGGATGGGCAGGGATACCTGTGGGATAGTTAATAGCTGTGGGATGGGCAGGGATACCTTTGGGATGGGTAATAGCTGTGGGATGGGTAAGGATAGCAGTGGGATAGATAAGCCTCCAGTGCAAGCATAGTGGGACTGTGTGGTCCACGCTCCCTGGTGCCACACCTATGGCCCTTTATTATCAATAATAATGTAATAATCATCCACACATGTCAACACAAACACAACTCTTGATTAAACGCCCTGTTCATTGTAGGCCCACCCAACATACATGGCCCAATCTCATCCGTGTGATGAGACAGGCTGAAGGAAGCATCCATTAAGCATCTATCATCCTGTCTTGCCACTCCACTGCTCCAGCTTGGGAGTTGCACCAGTGTCTCGGGAGATTGCGCTGCTTCTTCCCTTCACGTGAGGCTCTGTTAGGGCCTTGCACATCCTGAGTGTCAATCAGGTTTCACCCTTGCCTCCATTCCCCAGGCTCCATGTCCCCATTGCCTTGTTGGAGGTCCACGAGCCTGTTCTGCAAGACTGGGTAGCGGGTACACATGAGATTGTGCAGGATGCAGCAAGCTTCCACAATGTTCTTCACGGTCTCTGAGCGATGCTGCATGGTGGTGAGAAGTACCTGGAACCTATTGGCCAGGATGCTAAAGGCGTTCTCCACCACCCGCCTTGCCCTGGACAGCCTGTAGTTGAAGATCCTCTCTTCACAGGTGAGGTGTCCTGAAGTGTAGGGCTTCATGAGGTAGGTTCTGAGGGAGAAGGTGTCATCCCCCACGATGAAGTAGGGCACATCTTGCGTGTCATTGGGTAGGGGGTCTGGATCTGGAAAGCCCATGATGAGGTTGCCTTCCAGCCCCTCCTTGAGGTGACTGGCGTTGTATACCTGGGCATCTGAACATGAGCCGCTGCCTGAAGCATCGATGTACATGAACTTGTAGTCAGCATCAACCATGGCAAAGAGGATGATGCTGAAGAAGCCCTTGTAGTTGAAATAAGTGGAGCCCGACTTGGGTGGTGCTTTGCAGGCTACGTGCTTCCCATCGATGGCTCCAACGGTGTGTGGGAAGTTCCACCTCTGGTACCACTTCTCTGCAACTTTCTTCCATCCTTCTTCAGTGGGGGGGGCATTGGAGGAGCTCCTGCAGGTATTCTTCAATGATGGCCCGCACCACTTCTCTGACCACAATGCTGATGGTGTTGTGTGACACCCTCCAGCCATACTGCATGCTCCTGTAGGCGGCCCTGAGGCCAGGTGGCGCAGAGTGAGTGCCACCTTGAGCCCAGGTTCCAGGCTGGGCCGGAAGTTGGTGTTTCCCTTGGTCAACCTGGGTGTCAGGCGCTGCACAACTTTGTCAAACATGGCTGGAGGCATCCTCATGAAGTTCTGGAATGCCCGAGTGTCTTCGTTCCTGAGCTCCACCATCAGCTTGTTGTACAGCCCGTACTCTGCTCTTCTCCTGATCCATCTTCATACCCAGACGCTTCTTGGCCGCCTCCTTTTCTTCCCGTAGTAGAGTTCACAGAGTCTGTAGATGGCTTTGCACTGTTGCAGAAGGATGGTAGCTGCCAAAAGGACTGTGTTACGATCCACGGTTGACATGACTGGATGCTGTGGAAGAGCAAGAGTCAGATGAAGGCTGCAGAGGTCTGCACAGCTGGTCTGCTGGTCTGAAAGTGAGATGCAGACGAGTTACTCCCCCTTTTTATAGGCAGTATAGGTGTCCCTTTGCATCCTCTAGGCATCCTCTAGGCATCCTCTAGGCATCCTGTAGACATCCTTAATATCCGTGATTGGTCCCCTCTGCGAACGTTTTTTCCGTTTTAAACGCTTTGTTTCCGTGCTGCATCCACTAGGCATCCGTTCTGCATCCGTTCTGTGTCCGTTCCACTTCCTCCCTGCGTCCGAGCGGATGCGAGTTGCGCGGATCCACAGCGGATGCCTAGAGGATATAGCGGATGCGTAGCGGATGCAGAACGGACGAATTGGATACATTTCCGTGCAAAAGTTTTGGGCAGCCCAAAACTTTCTGAGTGGATGAAACGTCAATAGACGGATGCTGGACGAATAAAGAGGAAGCAAAACGGAGGCAGTGAGTACATCGCTTTAACCAATGGATGGAAAGCTTTTTTGTCCGTTTTACATCCTCTTTGCATCCGTTGGTGCAGTGTGACAGGGGCTTTACTTTGAAATGTGTTGATCAATGAATAAATTGTTATTGATAAAAAAGGGCCATATGTGTGCAAGCTGGGAGGGTATACCATACAGTCCCACTATGCTTGCACTGGAGGTTTATCAATCCCACAACTATCCTTACCTATCCCACAACTATCCTTACCTATTCCACAACTATTCTTCCCCATCCCACAACTATCCTTACCAACCCACCAGCATGCAAAGGCTTAACCCTTTTTTCAAAGTTTTCACCAACACTTTATTAAGTAAATAAAATGAACCAAGTGTGTGAAACAAAGATTACCTTTATTAATAACTGTCTTAAGTAAACTGTATGACTTTATTTAAAAAGCAAAATAAACCAAGTAAAGTGTCTTAAGCAAAGGTAAAGTGAACAGGTAACAACTCAGTCTCTGGCACTAGTCTCAGTCACTCTGAGGCATGTCCATGGTCTCAGCTGTCAAGCGGCCAAGGACTGTGGAGGTGGCTGTGGCTGGAGTGCTGGTCTGAGGCACCATTGGGGTGCTTGGCCATGAGAGTACAACAGGGGATGGTAAGTTCAGGAAGCTCTCAGAGAGCTGACACAGTCCCATGAGGTTGAGAGGCCTGGGATGTCAGGCACAATAGTACCTGGGATGGCACAATAGGACCTGGGACCTAGGACCTCAAGGACCTGGGATGTCAGGCACAATACTGATGACAGGTTTTCTGTTGAGGGGCTTGGCTGTGGGGTGGAGGAAGGAGGAGTGTAGTGGGGCTGTATGGTCTGCAGCTGGGTGAGGTGAGGCATCTGTGGCATGCGATGTACCTGGGCCTGGACTGGGAAGGGCTGCCTCTGCTGTGGGAAGTTCTGGTACTCATAGCCTTGGTAGGTGAGGGGCTATTGAAAGCCGTGGAAGGGCTGTGACGTCGCCTGGGTTGGAGGAGCAGTCCTGGACTGGGTAGGAGCAGCTTCAGCTGGGCCTGGAGGGTGGTGCAGCAGTGCTGTGATCTTCTCCTTCATCATCTGGTACTGGGCCTCGGGCAGGTCCATAAGGGTCTGGCTCATGTACGTGATGAAGGGCTTGCAGTTCGAGGATGATATGTCGCTGTGGACCAGCTAAGAGAGAAGATCTGTGCTGTTTTTGATTGTGTCCCTGATCTCCAAGAGGATAGTATGGCTCTGGCCCTCCAGTCTGCCTCTCTACCTGCTTTCTGTGGAGGTGGAGCTAGGATTGTGTGTGGGTTAGTCTCTGGCTGCTGCTTCTTCTTGCTCTATTTGAGATAGGGGATCCTCCATGTCCACTGGCATGGGGAGTGCAGCTGTTGGGGGGGTCTCTGCCATGGGGCCCTCCAAAGACACCTACTTGGACATAGTAGCTGTCTCCTGGCTGGAAGAGGACTGGCTGTCTGTGGGCTGTCTGAGGGAGAGGGTTGACAGAGGGGCTGCTCCTCGGTGGCGGACCTCACCCTCCAGGAAGCTGCACTTGGCCATGATGGACATCTCCCAGTCAATGAGCTTGACAGCAGCCTGCCCAGATTTCTTCAGGTGCAGCTTGCCATACCAGGTGGGCATGTGCTTCCACCATCCCAGGAGTACATCTGCAGTGTATCCCAGGCTCTCTGCCTTGTCTCTCCCCGCTGCCTGCTTTCTCTTGGTGTCGCGATAGAGTCTGTGGCCCTTTCTCCACAAGTACTTATTCTCCCTCAGCACCTCAGCACCATTCTAGCACCTCCTCCTCATGGTCCTCGGAAATGGAGTACTGTTTCCTCTCTCCCTTCTGATTCCCTTGCCTCTTCCTCCCTCTGGCAGGGGCTTCAGGGCCTTCAGCAGCAGGGCTTTGAGGGCCTTGGGGCTGGTCCACCACAGTAGCAGCAGCAGCAGCAACAGTTGCAGTAGCAGCAGCACCAGCAGTAGCACCACCAGCAGCAGGAGAAGCACCAGCAGCAGCAACACCAACAGGAGAAGCACCAGTAGCACCAGCAGCAGGAGAAGCACTGGCAGCAGCAACACCAGCAGCAGCAGCAGCAGCAGCAGCAGCAGAAGCACCAGCAGCTTCAGAGTCAGCGCCAGGGGGTGGGATGGTGGCCCCGTCCTTTTTGCCAGGGCTGGAACGAGTAGGCACAGGCTTCCTCTTCTTCCCTGACTGACGAACCATGGTGTTCTTTCAAGATGTCTCTGGCAGCAGGTCTTTCCTCTGAATGGTGACTGCTTGTGAGCTGCATCCTTTTATATCCGCAGAGCTGATGCAATTCATCCTCCCCGCATGCGCAGTGAATGCTTTGCATCCGCTACGCATCCGCTATGCATCCTATAGGTGTCCGTGATGCATTCGCGTCATCCGGTATGCATCCGCTCCTTCCGCTACGCGTCCACTTCACTATTCTCCCCCCGGAAGCCCTTCGGATGTGTCATACGCTTCCATCCGCTTCCATCCGCTAGTCTTCCTACGAACATCCGCTTACCATCCTCGCTACATACTGCCCCCTACTTTCCTTTCCGTTGTTTTCCATTCTGTTTATGCAAATTTTCACCACTTTTGAGAGCGGATAACAACGGATGGAGCCACCCCTGAAATTTTGCTCATCCGCTGTATCCTTTTTGCATACGTTTTGCATCCGTCGGCCAGTGTGACCTAGCCTTTATAGGGAGCTGTCTGACAGCTCAGCCACTGAGGTTCCTTGAATTTCCTGCCTGGAAATTCACCCAATCATTTTAAATCTTTATTTTCTTGCCTTTGAAACTTTACCTGAGAAAGCTTTGTCACTGGGCTTTACTCCCGATTACCATATTCAAGAGAAATAGACTATGAATAAATGAGCAATTCTCTTACTATTAAGATTATGAGGTTCTCCAGAGATTAGTACTCCTTTTAATCTTGCAAATAAATAGCCTGGAGATAAGGCTGAAAAATGAAGTGGCCAATTGTAGATGTTTAAGATAATAAAGTAAAAAAAAAAAAAGATTGTGCAGAGTTTCAAAAAGATCTCTCTAAGCTGAGTTAATGGGTTTCAAAATGGCAAATGCAATTTAATGTAAATAAACATAAAGTGATGTATGCTAGCAAAAAACAAATATATCCAAACCACCTAAATATTAATGAAATCTGAACTGTCAATTATCAGGAGAAAAGTTTGAGCTATAGTGAAAAGCTTATGAAAATGCCCACTCTCTGTGTAGCTGCTGTAAAAAAGGCATTCCATACTTTCAATATTAAGAGTAGGAAATTTGAGCTGCTGAGATAATTGCTGTGCTTTGGAACAATTTACCCACCCACCTTCTTTTATTTATTTTTTTGGGAACTATAAAACCATGCTACTCTGAAAGATGGCGCATCATGCTTATCATAATTATACTAATTGATTTTTGTTTTTATTCTTCTGATATTAATTTTGTAACCTACATAAATTTTTTGGAAATAGACAAGCATTTAAATAGTAATAAGTACACTATGCCAATACAAATCTACAGTCAGATTACAGCATAGAAAGTAAGGTCACATCATACTTGATGGAGAACCAGTTAGTTAGATAAGATGAAAAAAGGCAATCAAAATGATTAGGAAATTTGAGAAACTCTATAGTACAGGGCCACTATAATATAACAGATAAAAGTAGACCAATGGCATAAAGAACAAGGAGGGATAAATATTTATTTCACAGTCTTCACAATACTGGAACTGAAAGTCATCTATTAGAATTAAATACGAGAAGCAAGGTTGAGAAAAGGAAGTATTTGTTTATTGAGCACTTAGTTAAATTGTAGGATTTACTGCCAGCAATTATCGTAATGGCAACCAATTTCAATAGTTTTAAAAAGAGACCAACTGGTTCATGGATAATCAAGCTATCATTGTCTGTATAGAATTAATTATGGCCTCCTGAACCAGCCTGCATATCTTAAATACTGATTATTGAGAAACAACAATAGAAGGGGGTGGGGGCTGAATTATTTATTTACTTATTTACTTATTTAATTGATTGATTACAATTTTAAACCATCGGACATGGTGTGGTCGTCCTGGAATTCATTTTTGCCATAGATTCTAAAGTATGTGGTGCATATTTTATTTTAACTTATTTTAACATATTTTAACTTATATCCATTGTATTATCTGTCATGTTCCAGAGTACTTATTTACATAATCTCAATTATCCATTCTACAAATCCTAATCCTTTCCTTTATTCTGGGTCTCTCCTTTCTGTTCCCACTATTGGTAAAATTTATTCCATATCTTGTAATATTGTGTCTCATCTTTATTTTTCAATTCCATAGTCACTCTATCCATTTCAGCACACATCAGTATTTTCTTTACCACCTCACCTTCTTCAGGAATTTCCGTTTTTCCATTGTTGAACAAAAACCATTCTTGCAGCTGTGATAATATGCACTATTAAATAGGTCACCTCTTTACTATGTCTCTCTTTCATAATTCCTAGAAGAAATAATTCCAGTTGGTATTCTTTTTTTAATAGTTTTTTTTATTTTTTACACAAACATATACAAACAAAATATAAAACATAAAATCATCTTTCAGTTCAGTTGGTACAAATCTCTTGTGTATAATCTCCATAGTCTTTCCCCTCTAGTTTATATAAATTCTCACATGATCAATCAAATATATATATGTATATTATTGTCATTATAAATCATTTATTTGACTATTACTAATAGTCCATCATTTTATTACTAATTTATTTATACTATTTATTATTACTAATAATATCCATCATTTTATGCAAGCTATTCATCATTTTAACTTAGCTTACATTTGAACATTCATATCATCATTTGTTAGGGATAACATTGTTTACCCTAACTGGTTTAGGTGAAATAATAACTATGAATCATAGTTAGTGTATGTTAAAGTGTCTGCAGCTTTAACTGTGAAATAGCAATTAAAGGAGTGGTTATGAAAACACTATAAAAGTAGCAAGGCTACAGCTTGCTCACTCTGGCTGGCTTTGATGATCCCTGATTACTGCTTGGAATCAAGACTGCATTGCTCGAACGGGAGAGAGAACAAAGGACTGATTTGTAAGTGAACTGACATAGGATATTCTACATGGACTTTGCTCACTGAATATCCCTGAATGGACCGACTACTTGATACATGACTATTGGACTGTTATTTGACTATGCCATAAACTTATACTGGAATAAACTATATTCTTGATAGCACAAGCGTATCTGTTATTTTTACTGTATGTTAATAAACATACAAGCTTAGCTCACTCATTTATCTGTGTGCCTATCTGACTAACGCTGCACATTCTGTTTAGCTTGTCTACCTAACCCAGGCTTAACACTGGTTAACACTGGTTGGGGAACCCAGGCTTAACACTGGTTATGGGCCCAGAGGCTGCAAAGTCAGTTTAAATAGGATACAACAGATTTATGTAAAAAGTGAGAGTTTGTATTGTTATACACTACAGTAAACAGACAGCTGTGTTTTATTAATTATATTTTTATATCCATATAATAAAACATGGCACAAGTCAATCTAAAAAGTTTGTCCCTTATATCCAAGCTGGATGGAACAAACTATGTATCATGGTCTACAAAATGTAGTCTACTTCTACGAGGAGAAGGTCTGTGGAACATAATTGAAAATCCACCAAACGTAGAAGAATGGGATCCAGAGGATGAGGAAGACAGACTAAAGATAGAAGAATTTATGCATAAAAATCAACAAGCCATTTGCATAATTGGGTTAACCTTAACTGATCAACAGCTTGTTTATATCCACAGAGAGAAAACGGCTGTTGGGTGTTGGCAGAAGCTGAAGAGGATTTATGTTCGAGATAATATTGGTGCTCACATAAATCTAACACGGAAGCTTTTCAGGACGCATCTCCAAACAAATGGTGATATGCTGAGTCATTTGAAAACTATGCAAAGCATTTTTAAAGAATTGCACGAGAAAGAGCTTATATTCTCTGAACTACACCAAGTTTACATAATTCTATCTTCCCTTGATGAAAGTTATGATAACTACGTAACTTCACTTGAAATTTTGCCAAAGGAAAATTTAACTTTAACTGATATAACTGGCAGATTGATCGAAGAGGCCAGAAGATGGCTTGAAAGAGATGAATTAAGGAGGGAGCAACCTCAAAAAGAAGATAATGAATCTCCTACTGCATACACAATTAAAAAGTGTTTTAATTGTGGAGGAAGAGGACATTTGGCAAGATTTTGTAAAAAGGCAAAGCGCCAGAATGCTGGCCAGAATACTAAAAATCATCAAAAAATAAATAAAAATTTAGAGTTAGCCATGTATACTAACGGAGCTGTAAAAAATAATTTATGGGTGATTGACAGTGGAGCATCCCATTGTATAACAAATGATAACAAAAAATTTATTAAAATGTCCCAGAGTACACAGCAGATATCGTTAGCCAATGGCTGGAAACTGAAAGCTAAAGGTCAAGGTATAGCATATTGTTCTTTTATAAAAGAGAATGTAAAAATGTTATATGTACCACAACTTAAGTTTAATTTAATTTCAGTTAGAATTTTGGTTAAACTAGGATATGTAGTTACATTTAGGGGAGATAACTGCATAATTGAAAAAGAAGATAAGATAATTACTGCATCTTTAAGAGATGGATTATATGTGTTAAATGATGATGGTTTAAAGGTGGCTAACACAATTTATGAAAATAAGAAACCTCATGACGAATGTATTCACTTGTTACATCGAAGGCTAGGGCATTTAAATTTTAAAATGCTTAAGAAAACTGTTGAATTATCTAAGGGAATAAGTTTGAAATCTTGTAATAAGTATTTGCAATGTAATGCCTGTAATCAAAATAAGAGCAGGGTTATACCGGCTAATAGAGTTGATAGATTTACTACTAAAGAGCCTTTAGAAGTAGTATTTGCTGATTTAATAGGTCCGAAAAAACCAAGTGTAGGAGGAGCTTGCTACATACTAAGTATAATGGACCACTATTCTAGATATGGGTTTTGCTATTTAATGAAGAGCAAAACTGAAACATATCAAAATCTATTTAATTGGTTAAAATTTGTAGAAAGAAAAACTAAAAGGAAATTAGTAACTCTCATAACTGATAATGGTACAGAATTTACAAATAATAAATTCCAGAACAGACTAAGAATGTTAGGTATTCAACATAAAATGTCTGCACCATATAGGCCACAACATAATGCCTTTATAGAGAGAAGAGGCCAAACATTACAATCAATGGCACGAACTATGATGTCTGATTCAGGATTACCTGACAATTTATGGGGAGAAGCAATAATGTGTGGTAATCATATATTAAATAATGTTGTTAATTCAACAACAAGTGAATTACCATTCACACTGTGGCATGGTACAAAACCTGATTTAAGTTACATGCACACATTTGGAACACCAGCATGGGTGCATATCCCTACACAACTTAGACACAAAGGACAGCATAGAGCTAAAAGATTATTTTTTGTAGGATATACATCTAATCATAGATCTTATAGATTCTGGGAACCAGGTACATCTAGAGTTTACACCAGTGCTAGTGCAAAATTCCTAGAACATGTAGGATGGAATAGATTAGAGCAAGATTTAAATAATGAAGTAATTATTGAACCCTACAAAAGGCAGAAAGATCAGATTAGCTATAAGAAGAGTCCAATTAAAGAAGAAGTCCACGAAGAGCAAATAGGACCAGAACAAGAGGAAATAGTTGATCAGGAAGAGTTACATAATCAAGAACAATTAATAAATGAAAGTCCACCTGTAAGTCCTATAATACCTAGACGTGTAACTAGACCACCTGATAGGTATCAAGCAAGTATAGTTTGCCAAGTAACTAAAGTTCCAACTAGTGTAGATGAACTTAGGATGTATCCTGCTAAGGATCAGGAGAATTGGCAAAAGGCAATGGAAAAAGAACTAAATTCTTTAAAGGTAATGAAAGTGTATGAAGATGCCAAATTACCTCCAGGAGAAAAATCCATTGAGTGTAAATGGATATTTAAAGTAAAAACTGGAAATGATGGGACTGTTACCCATAAAGCTAGGTTAGTAGCTCAAGGATTTAATCAAACTGCATCTGATTACGATGAAGTTTTTGCACCAAGCCTTAAAGCTACATCTTTAAGAGCAGCATTAGTGTGGGCAGCTAAGAAAAACTATGTCATTAACCATTTAGATGTAGAAACTGCTTATCTACATGCACCATTGCAGCACACTATATATTTAAGAAAACCAATTGGTATAAAAAACAATAAGGTAAATAGTAATGATTGTTGGAAACTCAAAAAGAGTCTTTACGGGTTGAAACAATCTGGGTTTGAGTGGAACCAATATATTGTGAAAGAGTTAAACAATATAGGTTTTAAATCTGGTTTAGCAGATCCGTGTGTGTTTAAAAGAGAAAATAATGGAATGGTGTCATTATTATTATTATTTACAGATGATATTGCTTTTATAACTAAGACTAATAATGAAGCTAATGAGATTATATCATTATTAGCCAAAAAGATAAAAATAAAGCATTTAGGTGAAATTAAAAGGTATCTAGGATTGACAATTAATAAAACAAATAATGGTTTTAAGATATCTCAAGAAGATAAAATTTGCCAATTAATTAAAACGTATAAAATGGAACTTTGTAAACTGGCAAAGACTCCAATGAGTCAGGAAGTTTGCCAAACTAATGATCAAAGTCCCAAATTTGATAAGTCCATATATCAATCTTTGATTGGTAGCTTATCATATATAAGCAATTGGTCAAGGCCAGATATAGCTTATAGTGTAAATCAGCTGGCACGTTTTAATTCAGATCCAAAACAATGTCATTGGCAATCCTTAAAAAGAATATTAAGATATCTTAAAGGAACAATGAACCATGCATTATATATAGAACCAAAGGGTGATTTGAGTCTTAGTGCCTATGCAGATACAAGTTTTGCAACTGATATAAACACTAGAAAATCAACATCTGGGATGGCTATATTATTTGGTAAGACACTAATAGGGTGGAGGTCAATCAGACAACAGCATATTAGCTTGTCCACGATGGAAGCTGAATTTTCATGTCTGTCATTATTATGCACTGACTTGATTTTCTACAAACAGTTATTATTAGACATGGGTATAACTGTAAAAGATTCCATTATTGTGTACGAGGATAACCAAGCAGCTATAAAGATAGCTACTAGTATTGCTGTAAAAACTAGATCAAAACATACTGACTTAAGATATTTAAATGTAAGAGAATCAGTGAAAAATGAATTAATAAAATTGGAATACTGCATGTCAGAAGAAAACATTGCAGACCAGTTTACAAAAGCTCAAGGAGCAATTAAGTTTAAAGAAAGTTGTGAAAAATATAATTTAAAGATGTAAATGATTCATAGTTATTATTTAACCTAAAAGGGGAGAATGTTTACCCTAACTGGTTTAGGTGAAATAATAACTATGAATCATAGTTAGTGTATGTTAAAGTGTCTGCAGCTTTAACTGTGAAATAGCAATTAAAGGAGTGGTTATGAAAACGCTATAAAAGTAGCAAGGCTACAGCTTGCTCACTCTGGCTGGCTTTGATGATCCCTGATTACTGCTTGGAATCAAGACTGCATTGCTCGAACGGGAGAGAGAACAAAGGACTGATTTGTAAGTGAACTGACATAGGATATTCTACATGGACTTTGCTAACTGAATATCCCTGAATGGACTGACTACTTGATACATGACTATTGGACTGTTATTTGACTATGCCATAAACTTATACTGGAATAAACTATATTCTTGATAGCACAAGCGTATCTGTTATTTTTACTGTATGTTAATAAACATACAAGCTTAGCTCACTCATTTATCTGTGTGCCTATCTGACTAACGCTGCACATTCTGTTTAGCTTGTCTACCTAACCCTGGTTGGGGAACCCAGGCTTAACATCATTAATCAATTCAATAATCATATATCTTTAATTTATTTTCTCTCTACAACTATACTTGTATTAAATAATCTTATAAAATATTTCATTTCCCTGTTTAAATAAATAAATTAATTAAATAAACCCCATATCTTATAAAATTGTTTATCTTCTTGCACTCTAATTTTAAAGACCAATTTATTCATTTCTGAACACTCCATTATTTTCTTAATAACTTCCTCCTCCATTGGAATTTTCTCATTTTTCCACTTCTTAGCAAATACAATTCTATCCGCTGTTAAAACATTCACACAAAAATTAAAAAAAAAAAAACAAAACAAAAAAACAAGAAACAAAAAACAAAAAACAAACCTGGTTATGTTGCCAACTTCAAAAGTTGTTACAAAAATTTATGTCACCAGATTAAGACTGAATGCATCAATTATCACATTAAACAAGAGGAAAACCTTCTATGCACAAACTCCACCCACACTTTCTACAATTTTGTGAACAACAAACTAAAAAACTCAAAGTCCATCCCATCCCTGAAAGGACAGAATATGTGCCTACTTCTTAAAAAAGCTATCTACTGCCATAGCTGAACCTCTAAGCATAATCTTTGAAAAATCCTTTAGTACCAGCTCCTTGCCAAACCTATGGTTACAAGCCATGGTCATCCCCATCTTCAGAAAGGGAGACTCCAGCCTAGTTGAAAATTACAGACCAATCTCTTTATGCTGCGTCACCTGTAAAGTCATGGAATCAAATATTAACCAATCCATTAACCTCCACTTAGAGACAAACAACCTACTCTCGAACAAACAATTTGGTTTCAGAAAAAAACTATCCTGTAATCTGCAACTCTTACACTACAAAAACATATGGACTATACAACTCGATCAGGGAAAAGCAATAGACGCAATTTACATAGACTTCTGTAAAACCTTTGGTTCAGTTGTACACAACAAACTACTCCTAAAACTAAAATCTTATGGTATCTCTGGACACCTGCATAACTGCATTCCTGTCAAACAGACAACAAATGGTCAAAATTGGGAACATCCTATCAAATTCTGTACCTGTCAACAGTGGTGTCCCCCAAGGCAGTGTCCAAGGAAAACTGTCTTCATACTCCACATAAATGACCTCTGTGATCATGTTAAGAGCAACTGCATTCTCATTACGTATCTGACATTAACACAGTTGAGAAATCCAGAAATATTTCACAAGAAGAGTTCTCCACTCCTCTACTCGTTGCAGAATACCTTATGCCTTATGCCACCAGACTTGAAATTCTAGACCTAGAAAACCTAGAATTACGCCACCTTCGGTCCAATCTAAGTATAGTATGTAAAATTATACGTTGCAATGTCCTACCTGTCAATGAATATTTCAGCTTCAACCATAGCAATACAAGAGCGCACAATAGATACAAATTCAAGGTAAACTGCTCCAAACTCGATTTCAGGAAATACGACTTCAGCAACAGAGTGGTCAATGTCTGGAATACTCTACCTGACTCTGTGGTTTCTTCCCCAAACCCCAAAAATGATAACCTTAGACCTTCTACTATTGACCTCACCCCTTTCCTAAGAGGTCTGTAGGGGGTGTGCATAAGCGCACCAATGTGCCTTCCATCCCTGTCCTATTGTTTCTTTTTATTTTTCTTATATGTATCCATTTCATGTATTCATAACTATGTTTAAATTATACCTGTTATCTTATAATCGCTTGACAAAATAAAATAAATAAAAATAAAATGAAATAAATAAAAAGCTATGTGAGTCTGGATGGAGGACAACAGTCTCTGGTTAAACCCTGGTAAGACTGAGTGGTTTTGTTTGTTTGTTTGTTTTTTATTTATTTATTTATTAAATGTATTGACTGCCTATCTTACTACAGGATAACTCATAATCAAATCAAACATTTAGATTTCTTACTTTGTTATAGGTACACCTGAATAGCCTAATGCTTGAACCACATGTTTGAAACCAATAACCTTAATCTGCTACTCACCAAACTATCATTATTGTCATAAATTCTTGGGTCTCTAAGTGGCACTTCGATAAAATCTATCTACATAGTCTTGTTCTATCCCCACTAACCATTCATTTCACTCTTCTATTATTATCATAACATACATCTATCAACAACTGATATATGCCTAAGTTTATATGCACCCACAATGACATAAACTTCTGATAGTTAGTATTTTTCCATAAATATTTTAGCCATTTATGATTAAATCTTCACTGTGATTTCCTTGCATATATTCATTTGCTACATTCCACAAAATCCAGCACTTTCACTTAGATCTATTGCATCTTATCCTTTCTCTTAGCTTTACACCTATGTATGCATGTATTTTTCTTTCATTTCACTTGTTAATTATATTTATCACTTGTTCTTATGTTTCAAATCATAATTTTTCATATGCCCCTGTTGTTAACTAATGGGCCCATTGCTACTGACCTAGGGTTCTTTTCACAGTTTTGACCACACATGGATTTCATACAACATTTTTTTTATAAGTATTACTGGCTGGAAATGTCCCCTCTTTTAAAAAAAAATCTGAACTTCATTCATATGATTTCTCAAAAGATCTCCTGTTTTAGAAAACAACACAAGAAACTATTTAATAGCATTGATCTACTGGCTTAGTTTTAGCTACACTGATTGGTTTAGTTGTTTTCTTAATCCCATCTGGTAAGACCAGATATTATATTTTAGGCTTCTGCATACAAAATAATTCTCTTTCCATGAGTTCATTTCCTTTTCTTTTTGCTGAAAACATTGGTAAGTGTTCTGTATAGAATAGTAATAAAGACTGTAGGAACTAATTGTTGCAGTGAAAGCAGAAAGAGAGAGAGACACACACAAATTGTTTTTTTCTATACATAACAGAGGTTTATTTAAAGGGAAGTAAGCCCTAAAACTGTTATGCAATTTTCTCTGAAAATAGAGATGTTATCTAACTTTTCTAAGGTCCACACCTTAGAAAAGAATGATGGGTGGCTTCAGAATTTACTGCTATCATTTGGGCCATAGTGGAATCCAGTTTGTGTCATTTTGATCAGAAAGAACTCCATGATGAATCATTTACATCTCTATATCTAGGCAGCAGTAAAGGAGACATGTAATTTCATACAATCCTGATTCAGCAGTTAGTTCAAGTTATAGAATCCATGTCTGACTTTTGGCAATTCTATAGACCAGATCTCTCCACAACTTTGATCTTGCACTAAAGTTGGCATAGAAAATAATAATAGCAGATCATAAAGCAATAGAAGATAAAATATGACATGTAAATAGTAAATTAAATTTTAATGTATAATAAATGCATTTAGAAAATAATAGCACTGTACATATGGGTAAAATATAAAATAATTCAATAAAATTTCAGATACAAATAAAAATGTTTTTAACAAAACAATGGCAGCTAAACAATTTATACACCCAAATCTATCAAAAGTAAACTGGAATAAAAAAGCATTAGTGTTTGCATGAATATTAAAAAGGAAGAGTCTGATGTATTTCCAAGAATAGGATATTCCATCTATTCATACTGTGCCACTACAAAAAGGTCTAAATCAGGGGTCACCAACCTTTTGGACCTCAGAGACCACCAAACTCATAATTTTAGATCCCAGGGACCACTAACCTGTTCTGTGGACGTGGCCTAATTTGTGGGTGTAGTTTGGTGGTCATGTGACTGGCTGGGCATGGCTTGTATGTAAATATTATAAATATTTATATAAATATTGGAATTTTTTTATAAAAAAGAGCAGCTTTTTACCCAAAATCAGGCAAAGCAGGCAGCCAGATTGAGTTACTCACAGAATCACAGATTCATTCAGAAATCTATCTGTCTGCCATTGACTAGCTCAGTCTGTCACATAAAATTTGCTTGTAAGCAAACTCACAAAATTAATTCGCAACAAACCATGCATGTAAATATTGAATTTTTTATTTTAAAAAAGAGCAACTTTTTCCCAAAATCAGGCAAAGCAGGCAGATTGAGTTGTTCACAGAATCATTCAGTGATCTATCTATCTGTCATCAGCTAGCTCAGTCTCTCAAATTTGCTTGCCGTGAGTCTGCACTGAATTTGCTTGCAAGCAAACCTTCAGTCCTAAGGGAGGTTCACCTGTTCTTAGCTAGAAAGCAAGAAATCCAACCATTTCCTGCTTCCTAGCTAACCTAAATCTCCCGGCACAGCAGAACAGATGATGGTAGGAAAAAGGAAAAATAGCAACTTGGCAGACAAGTTTGCCAGGTAAGGAGTGAGTGGGCGGGGAGGGTTCCCATGGGCCATGTGGGCTGAGCAGCCTTGTGTTTCTGCGCAGCCTGGATTAATTGCTTTGGAGAGATGCTCTGTGGGTGAGATTTCTCTGCGGCCCACCAAAATTTTCTCACGGCCCACCAGTATGCCGCAGCCCACCAGGTAGTGACCACCGGTCTAAATGACTGTGATCTAGTTCTGTTCAGCAAGAAAATATAAACTAAAGAATTGAACATTAATTGATCATTCTGATATGACAGGGAAGCCATTCTATGAGACTCACCTATTTTGAAAATTTAGTCAATGTTTGTAGTGCATGGTTTGTAGTTACACCAATCATGTGTAACCCTATTTTTCAAAATACATTTTTCTGATAACCAAAATAAAAAAGAGTTGACTCCAACTATGAGATGATATTACCTAAAAACCTTCAGTGACATGAATCAATTCAGTTCAGATATTGCAAAATAAAATTCAGATGTGTAATTCAGCATTTGAAATCATTAAGGTACTATCACTGCTGAAGCCATTATTAGTGTACCATTTCAGCAATTGTTCTTTTTAATACATGCATGACATTGATGTATATTGTGCAGGTCAGAAGGAGGGCTGAGACAATATGTACAGACCATCCTGGACAGCTCTCCCCTTGAGATGGCACTATAGAGCACGGGTGCCAAACTCAATTTCATTAAGGGCCACATCTGGGTTGTGTTTGACCTTGGGGGGCTGGGGTGGGAGTGGTCAGGATGGGCATGGCCAGCTTGATGTCACTTGTGTTGGGGGTGCCTGTGGTGGCCCAAGCAATCTGCCAGCAAAAGCAGGCTCTTGAGTTCCGTTTTCAGCTACAATGGCCTTCTGCAACCCAGCCAGCAAAAAAAGATCTTGAGAGTGTGCCCACAGCCCTTGCAAGCTCAGTTTTCATCTGCAATGGCCTCCTACAATCCTTTGCAGCAAAGATGGAACTCAGGAGTAGTAGACAAGTTGTCCTCCTGAGCTCTGTTTTTGTTGGCAGAGGCACCATGGGCCAGTCCTTCGCTGTTTCCGGGGCATCCCCATGAGCCAGATCTAAGCACCCTGTTGGAATAACCTGCTGCTAGTAGCATGGGAAAATACAGTAATATAATTGGCTAACAGCATGGTAAGCAATCCCTATATAAGGGAGCCTGCCAGCCATTCGCACTTGTTGCAATTGGAGTTGACTACTTACCTTTAAACTTGTATTGCGGATCCTCTGTCTCTGCCTCTTGATTCCAGCAATCTAACAACTGGCAACGAAGGTGGGATTGCCCAGAATGAGACAGCATGGATCTCTGCAGGCTGCAGCACCCGAAAAACAGCTGCGCCAGTACACCAATCCATGTGGAAGCCCTGCCGAGAGAGAAAATAGAGCACTGTCGATCAGAAGAGCCAATAAGCCACAGACACTGCCTCACCACAGGATGGCCACTGGGAGCAAAATCACTGCCATGAATCATAAGACCCAATCAGAAGGGCTGATAAGCCACAGAAGCTGCCTCGCCACAAGAGGCCAAGTGATAGGCGCCATCACTACAGCTGATCAGAGAAGGTGATCAGAAGGGCCGACAAACTGGGGGTGAGGCCAGCTGTTGAAGAGAGTGGCAGTGCGAGCAATCTTCTCCGCTTCGCAAACCACTTTTACTTTGTTCGCAGAGCTCACCGGAGTGGACAGAAGTCCTGGAGGGATGGCTGAAGGAGTTGGGGCATTCTGCAGACCATTTTCAAGTGGCAGCTGACAGCGATCGGCGGGAAAAACTAGGATCCAAGCGCACTGGGAGAAGGTGACCAGTGATGGCTGCCAAAATGATCTGACGGCTGGATGGAGCAAGCAATCAACAAGCAGAATGATGGTGATCTACATTTGATGGAGGCTTTTTGTGTCAAGCAGCAGAAGGGAGTGCAAACAAGATTTTGGAGCTGTGGAACTTGGTGAGAAATGGGAACTGTGAAAGTTTTTGACTGTGGCGGCAAGGGTGCTGGACAGCGAAAGAATTAGTGAAAAGGAAACCAGGAAATAATAAGAACTGAAAAAAGCTGAAAGGGGCAAAAGAAGAAAAATAAAAAAGGAACTTCATAGTGCATTAACTTTTTGGTGTTATATAGCCTGGGAAATAGAAGAGAGATTAAATAGAAACTTGGAAATTTTGAAACTGTGGTAAAGATCTAAAGAAAAATGGAGTCTCTCCAGGACAACGACTTTGCAATGTAGAGTGTGACAACCAAGAGAGAGAGAGATCTGCTGAACATCTGTTGGATATAATTGCTAGTGTTAAAGAAAAAAGAAGAAGAGAAGAAAAAACAAACCTGAGAACAATACTGTTGAAAAACTGTATTGTATTGAAACATAACTATATAACTATATTATACACATTGAACTAAGTTCTTTTTTGGAAAAAATACCTTGCAAATCAATATATAGCTTTCTAAACAATATATCTCTATATCTTATATCTTTTTAGAATACAAACACCTACAATAATTTATAATCTATCCTATAAAATATTTAGTGAACATTGAATATAGTTATTGTTAAATAAAAATATAAGATATATTTTTGCTAAAATTATTACAAAGGAATAAGGAAGACTAATCATACTTTGGTGCTATTGAAGAGAACTATTACAATTACCATAATTAATAATCTCATACAGTTAAAATAATATCCTTGATATTGGGATATTCTTTCTGTTGCTTTTTGATTGCTGATCTCTTATCTAGGGCCTAAATCTCTCCCCCCAACTGAATTAAGGTTATAAAGGGGCAAAAGGGGGGGGATAGTTAAAAAAAATACCATCAATAGATGATTGGTTGATACCCAATCAAAGGCTTACAATTAAAACTAACAGTGGAGGGTCAAAGAGGTGGAAGCCATAACTGGGATATTTTGTGAAACAATAGTTTTTGGAAAAGTCTATTTTATATGACAAGTAACCCAAATTTGATAAAGATAGAGGCAGGGGGGAGGGAAATACTACACACGACTCTATGATGTCTTCCAGTCCTTCAACACAAAAGTCAATAGAAAGTATGATCCAGAGAGAATGATCCAACTCCTATAAAGATCCCCAAGTCATGATGCAGAATATGCAAGAAGTTATTCTAAAAAATCAAGAAGCCATGTTAAAAAATCATGAAGGTTTCAGAAAAGACATTGGTGTTATAAGGAATGACACAACTGATAGATGGGAAGTTTGAAGCCTTCCAGGTGCAAATTACTAAAAATGAACAAAAACTGGTGGAAGTAGAAGAAAGAATTTCCAAAGAAGAAAAGAAACTTATGGAGATGAATGAGAAATTAATTTCAAACAAGGAATGAGAAACATCAATGATCTTCTTAGAAGCAGAGAGAACCACCCAATACCTTAACTTCCAAAATATAATCGAAGAAAAAGAAGAAGACTTACTAGAAAAGATGGCTGACTTACTGGTGGAAGCTTTAGAGACTGAGAAAGAGGAAATGATCTCTGAAATGGATGAAATATATACAGTTCAAATGAGTTACAGAAGAAGACACCATCTCCCTAAAGAAGTCCATGTGAAATTTATGAAAAAAATGATTAGAGATGAAATTTTGCATCAAACAAACAACTTGAATATTAAGGAAAACAAATATTAGTGTTAAAACAGGTCCAAAAAAGAATGAGCGATTTAAGGAGAAACTACCAGTTTTTGATGACAAGACTAAATAAAAATAACATCAATTTTAAATGGAAGGGATAATAGTAACCTGGCAGGAAAAAAAAGATATATTCTTGATACCGTAGAAAAGGCAAAAGATTTCTACAAGTGACACTGTGACATTGAGAAAGATTCAGGAGATCAAGGAGAATAGAAAGATATAATTGAAGGGAGAAACCTAGGACAAGTAATAGAAAAAACAGAAAGACCACAAGAAATGGAAAGACCTAAGAGAAGAGGGGTTTGAAGCGGGTAGTGGTGCAGCTGCGGTACGGCTTCTGGTCCGTGGTCGTGTCTCATCTTCTCTGTGGGTGTGAGTCTTTTTTTCTACGTGGAAGTGTGGTGGTAACATCTTGAGTGGCACTCGTGGGTGTGGGTCTGGTGTCATTTTTCATGTTGGGTACTCGTTTATTAATGAGGGCAGGTTTCCAAATGGTTGGTAGGCGGGAGGTATCATCTCATTTATTCATGTTGTGTGGGCATTTTTCTGTGGCTTCTCTGATTATTCTGTTGTTGAAGTGTTCAGTTTTGGCGATAGTTCTGGTATTTTTAAAGTCAATTTCATGTCCTGTGGCTTTGAGGTGTTGGACCAGGGAAGAGGTCAGTTCTTTTTTGGTTGAGTTCTTGTGTTCTTCAATGCGTGCACTTATTGTCCAGGATCCCCCACCCAATCAGAACACAGTCAAGCCCCCACCCAATCAAGTCACACCCCCACTAGCAGTTAAAAGGAAGAAGCAGCTGAAAGCTCACATTACTCTGAGAAGCACAGAGCCAAAGAAACAAGCCTGAAGATGATGAATGAGAATTCATTGAAACATTGCCTAGATACTTTCAATTTTACACGGGAGAAAACCCGAATAACCAAAGATCCACATACAAATACCCGCAAAAACCTCAGAAAACAAGTATATATGTGTGTATGTGTGTATGTGTGTGTGTGTGTGTGTGTTTAAGTTTTCAAAGTACTTACATGTGTGCTGTTCAGCTTCCTTCGGGTATTATCCCACGTCACTGTCGTGCTTTTAAAGTTGTAGCAACGTTTCAGCAGAAACATTTCAGCAGAATCTCATCTGCCATCATCAGGCTTCTGTGTTGAGTTTGTATGTGGGTCAGGGTCTCACAGCCATTGGTTTTAAATTTGAGGCTAGCCTATTATTGTGGCAGAATGTTTTTTTCTACATCCTGATTGTTTGGGAGTCTTGGTCTGTGTTTATTGGACTTGGAGTTTGTTTGATTGGTGTTTCTGGTTTCTTCTGTCTGTTTTGTGGCTTTGATTGGCTGGCAACACAGTGTTCCTGTATTGGAGGCTTTCAGTGCAGCTTGGCTTCGTGTGAAAGGACGGCTATTATCTATTAGGAAGCTAGGTTTTCATCTGGGTGCCTAGTGGGGGGGGTGTTTGAGCTGGAGGCATCAGAGGGAGTCTGTTTGGGCCCAGGTATTTGCCTGGCTTGTGGTGTGGAGATCTTTCTATTTGAGAGTGCAGGCTTCCAAATGATTGACAGTCTGGTGGAATCATCTAGATGATCCTCAATATCATCTAGATGATACAAACTCAATATAGAAGCCTGATGATGGCAGATGAGATTCTGCTGAAACGTTGCTACAACTTTAAAAGCACTACAATGACGTGGGATAATACCCGAAGAAAGCTGAACAGCACACATGTAAGTACCCGTGAAAACTTTATATATATATATATGTGTGTGTGTGTGTGTGCGCGCGCGCGCACGCGCGCTGTTCAGCTTCCTTTGGGTATTATCCCACGTCACTGTAGTGCTTTCAAAGTTGTAGCAACTTTTCAGCAGAATCTCATCTGCCATCATCAGGCTTCTGTATGGATGTGGGTCTCACAGCTTTTGATTTCAAATTCGAGGCTGGCCTATTCTGATTGGCTGGGAGTTTTGGTCTGTGTTCACTGGACTTGGAGTTTGATTGATTGGTGGTTCTGCTTTCTTCTGTCCGTTTTGTGGCTTTGATTGGCTGGCAACACTCTGTTCCTGTGTTGGAGGCTTTCAGTGCAGCTTGGCTTCGTGTGAAAGGACGGCTGCTATCCATTAGGAAGCCAGGTTTCACCTGGGTGCCTGGTGGGGGGGTGTTTGAGTTGGAGGCATCAGAGGGAGTCTGTTTGTGTTCAGGTGTTTGCCTGGTTTGTGGTGTGGAGATCTTTCTATTTGAGAGTGCAGGCTTCCAAATGATTGACAGTCTGCTGGAATCATCTCTTCTATTCATGCTTTCAGGTCTTTTTTCAATCTCTATGGCTTCTCTGATGATTCTGTGGCTGGGGTTTTCTATAGTGGCTAGGGTTTTAGTGCCATTGAAGTTGATGTTGTGACCTGTGGTTTTCATGTGTTGGACTAGTGAGGAGGTGTGTTCCAGCTTTTTTACTGCATTTTTGTGTTCATCTAGGCAGGTACTTATTCTTCTATTGGTCTGTCCAATGTATGTGGCCGGGCATGATGTACATGGAACTTCGTATATGCCTCAGTTTTCCAGGTCAATTTTGTCTTTGGGGTTTTTAAGGATGGCTACTATTTTTTTGTCTGTTTTGAAGGCAGTCTTGATGTGATGCCTGTGTAGTATCTTACTGATTTTATCTGTAGTACCTCTTATGTAGGGCAAGACAGCTGTTCCATAGGTCTGTTGATCTTCTAGGTCTCTGTTATGTCTTGGTGTGTTTTTGTGGATCAAGTTGGTGATTTTGTTTTTGTGGAAGCCATTGGCTATCAATACTTTAGTCAGGGTGCATAGTTCAGTCTTTATATGTGTCTTGTCTGCCAGGCGTTTGGTTCTGGTAATTAGTGTTTTACCCACGGAATTTATCTGTGCTGGGTGGTGGTGGGATTGGGCATTGAGGTAGCAGTTGGTGTGTGTTTTCTTCTGGTATATGGTGTGTCCCAGTGTGCCATCTGTTCTTTTGTAGATTAGTACATGTAGGAATGGTAGTTGTTTGTTTATTTCCGTTTCCATAGTGAACTTGATTTTGGGGTGTGTGTTGTTTAGGTGTGTTAGGAAATTTTTTAGGTTTTCTTTTCCATGGGGCCAAATCACAAATGTGTCATCGATGTATCTTAGCCACAGTTTGGGTTTGTGGATGGCATTAGCCAGGGCTCTGGATTCGAATTCTTCCATGAACAGGTTTGCAATGACGGGTGACAGTGGTGATCCCATAGGGGCTCCTTCAATTTGCTTGTATCTTTGTCCTTTGTATATGAAATATGTGTTGGTTAGGCAGTGTTCTGTTAGTTCCATGAGGTCTTTAGTTGGTTGGTATTTATTTTTGATGATTTCAAGAGTTTCTTTTATCAGGACTTGAGTGAATAGTGAAACCACGTCAAAACTTAAAAGCAGATCTTCTTGTTCCACGTGTAGATCTTTGATCATTTCTAAGAAGTGGTATGAGTTTTGTACATATGAAGCTGCGGTTTCAGCATGGGGCTGTAGTTGTTTTGCTAAGTATTTAGCTAGGTTTTGTAATGGTGCTCCTATGGAGCTGACTATGGGTCTGAGAGGTATGCGCGGATGCACAGCGGATGCCTAGCGGATATAGCGGATGCATCATGGATGACAACGGATGTAGAACTGATGTTCCCCGTATGCATTGCGGATGCATAATGGACGCATTTGATACATTTTCCGCTCAAAAAGTTTTGAGCAGCTCAAAACTTTTTGAGCGGATGGAACCTCAGTCGACGGATGCTGGACGGATAGGGAGGATGAAAAACGGAGGCAGTGAGTACAGAATGGATGAATCGCGTTAACCAACGGATGGCAAGTGTTTCTCTCCGTTTTACATCCTCTTTCCATCCGTTGGTGCAATGTGACATGGGCTTTACTTCTCTCATACCATAGAAATGCATGCCAGCCCAGTTGCAAATCATGTCTCCCTAGCATTAACAACCTTCTGTTTCTCAGTGTTATCCATTCTTTCATCCATGGCCTGATAATATATTTCCCAGTTAGGTAACCCAAATCCTTCTCTGATTCTTGGATCTTGCAACGGTTTTATGTTAATTCTTGCTTTCTTCCCTTGCCATATGTATTTCAATATTATTTTGTTAATATCTTCAAAATATTTTTTCCAGTTTTATCGGAATTGTTTGAAACAAATGCAACATTTTTGGTAATATATTCATCTTAATCGCTAAAATTCTTCCTGTTAATGATAACTGCATATTACCCCATTTTTCCAGATCTATCTTGATTTGTTGTTTGTTTGTTGTAATTGTCTTCTTTAATTGTTCTAAATCTTGCCATCACCTGAATTCCTAAATATTTAACTTTTTTTACTATCTGAATATTTAAACTCTTTGTCAATTCTTTTTTCTGTTTCTCTGTCATATTTTTAACCAATATCTTAGTTTTCCCTTTATTTATTTTCAATCCTGCAATTTTCTCATATTCCTCTAATTTATTTATTAACTTGGGTCCTGTTCCCAAGAGGTTCTTCTAATATAAAAACTAAATCATCTGCAAATGCCTGCAATTTATACTCTTTTCATATTTTCATCTCTTATATCTCCTTGTTTTCCTAATATTTCTATTAGCACTTCTAGTGTTAATAAAATAGCAATGGTGACAGGGGGCATCCTTGTCTTGTTTCTTTCTCAATGTGATTTTTTTCTGTCAATTCTCCATTTACCATCACCTTTGCATATTATTTTTTGTGCTAGTTCTTCTTTATCTATTATTTCCATCGTGCTTTGTTAGATTCATTTTGTTTTGTATCTCCTTTTTTTGTGGGGGGGGGGGGGGTGAAAATCTTTCTCCAGCTTTTTATATTCTTCTTCTAGTATCTTTTGTGCCTGTCTTTTTTTCTCTTTATATTTCTTTTTCCCATATATGTTATTATTAATCCTTTTATATAAGCTTTAACTAAATCCCATACCTTTTATAACAAAGTTTCCTCTTTTCTATTTTTCTCAAAGAATTTCAATTCTTTTTCCATATATTCAATATACTTCTTTTCTCTTAATATTAAATTATTCATTGTCCATCTTGACCTCTTCTTTTGCCCCTTCAACTTTAATACTTTAATCGGATTATGATCTGCCCAAGTACTTGTTTCAATATTTATTTTTTGTTTGTTAGTAATTAACTCTGTTGTTGCCCACATCATATCTATTCTGGACCAAGACTGTTCGAGTAAAATGTATATTGTTTATTTTGGAGGTATCTTTCTCTCCATACATCTTGAATTGCTAATTCATCTGCCATTTTGAAGAATGATTTTGGTAATGTTTTCCTATTCTTTTTGTCTTTTGTGTTTTATAGTCCATTTCTACATCCACTATTGGATTGAAATCTCCTATAATATAAATATTTTCATATTCCAATTCCATTATTTTCTTATGTAATTTATCATAGAATTCTTCTTGGCTTTCATTTGGTTCATAGAATGCCACTAATAGTGTATGTTTACAATTCATCAATATTTCCACCATTAACACATTATCTTGATAGATTAGTTTCATTTTTCTAGTTTCTTTTGTATATATTATTCCTCTTTTGCTTTGTTGTGCTAGGGAGTTATATAATTTCCCATTCTTAGGATAGTCCAGTACTTTTTCATGTCGTCTTTTAATATGCACTTCTTGTAAACAAATTTTGTCCAATTTTAGTTTCTCTAGTTTGTTGAATATCCTCCTCTTTTTTATTGCTGAATTTAGTCCACTTATTTTGATTGTCATTAATTTTCTTTCTTCTTTCATATCTTTATTTATAATATGTTTTTGTTGCTCTTGTCACTCTCATCTCCCTTGGTTCCTTCAGTCTTTCTTCTTCTCTGATTGTTCTCCCTTTCTGTTCTCTTTGTCATCTTTCATTCCCTTCTGCAGCTTATTTTCTGTATTTTATTTCTTCAATTTTCCTCCTTTTTTTCTCCCTCATGTTCTCTGAAATATTGATCATAGAATTGCTGTTTTCTCAATTGTATCTAATCTGGGTCTCTGTTCATGCCATGTCACCATTATTCCCTCTGGTATCAGCCATCTGAAGTTAACCTCTTTTTTAATTTAGCATTTTGTCAAAAATTTGTATTCCCTTCTCAGATCTCAAACACTTTTTTGTATTTGCTTCAATATTGTTATCATCTTCCCTTTGTATTTTAATGTGTTGTATCTCAGTGCCTTTAGTATTTCAGTTTTCATAGCTTTTTTTGTAAATCTGACATGTACTTCTCTTGGATCTTATTTCTCGGTGAATATCTAGTCTGGACTATAAATATTTCATCTACATCAGCTATTTTTTTTTTCATTTTGGTATTTCCAGGGTCCCTGCTAGTAGCTCTGCCATTATTTCTGCTAAATTTTCCTCCTTCTTCAATATTTTGGAATCTTAAATAATAATCAGCTTTATCCATCTCCAGCATAGTATTTTTTTTCTTTGCTTTGATCTGCAATTATTAGCCTGTAATCCATTTCTCCTACTCTTTTTTCTGTTATATCTGCTCTCTTTTTTATTTTCCTTATCCATTTCTCATTTTTCATCATCAGTTGTTGAAAGTTCTGTACTTTTTCTTCTACATTGCCTACCTTCCTTCTACATTCTCTATTTTTTCATCCACTCTCCCTATTTGCTCTTGTAATGTTTGAAGGATCATTTTAATTTCCACCTGCATTGTAACCACCTCTTCTTGCTGTAACATCAAGTCAATGGATCTTTGTCCTCCAGGGCTGGAAGCCACAGAGGAGGAAGCTGAAGATGGAGCAGATGTTATTTTTTTCATTTTTAAATATTGCATTTGTTGTCTCTTACTAATCTCTGCCCTAATCCAATACATTCCACAGGGGGGAGACTGTACATATCCAGAGAGAAGATCAGCAGTTTTAAGATAAAATCCAGAAAGAGAGGAATTGAAGAAATAAATAAATAAAAATAAAAATGAATTGAAACAAAATTCCCCTTTGTTAAATGAAGTGTGAAAAAATAAAGGAGCTAGGAAAAAGAAAAAAAAAGGGAAGAAAAATACCAATCTCCTTAAAGGTTATAAAAAAAATCAAAAATTAAAAAATGTTGGAAAAGGAAAAGAAAAAGAGTAAAATAAAAAAAAGTTTATTTAATAATATCCACTAGAGTATTTGAGTATTACATCCCAAAAAATAAAAATAGAAAAAATACAGGAAGGATATGATTTAATTATCCAATTCTAATCTACTTTTTATCACCAGGTTTCAGCATCCAGCCTTCAGTTATTTCCCTATGTTAAATTCCACAGTACAGCTTTGCCAATGTAGTCAAACAGTTCAGGAGAAAGGAATTTAATCTTCTATTTCTTTGTATCTCCTTTGTTTCTTACAGTGTTCAAGAGTTACATTTTTCAATATAATTCTCAATGTAGCTTTCTGTCAACAATGTTTCTTTATCTCTATGTTCTCCAGCTGTCAAGGTCAGACAAATAATCCAATAATTATTTCCCCTTTCCCCCTCTGTCTTCAAATTCTTCTTCCCTGTAGATGGCACTGTTGCACTGCTTTTTCTTTCAACTTTAACAACTCCTTAATCCTTTAAAATTTATATTTAAATGCAAATATTTTAAAATTTAAAAAGTCAGGATAGAAAAATAAAATAGAAAAAAAAGTAAATCCAAATTTCTTTTTTTAATCCCCTTAGTTTAGTCCAATAGATTCAAAAAATCTAGGCTGGTTTTTAAAAAGGTTTTCTGTTATCTAATCCTTAATTAATGGCTTCTTCTTTCTGTTTGTGCCAAAAACTGCTTTCCCAGCCACTTTCTTGCAGGGGAAGATATTTACCCACTACAACCTTTAATTCTGGCTTTCTCTTTTCCATATTCTGGTCAGGAGGCTCTTCCTTTGTTATTTAAAAAGGTTAATTTCTGAAGTTCCGTTTTGCAGGGCTTCGGTGACAGGCAGGAATCTGCGATCATGCACGGTTTCTGCCTGGGCTCACCGCCAGAGTGCCCTGAGCCAGCTGGTTTCGGGGCTAAGCCGAAGTGGCTTGGTGAAGACGGGGGAGACTCCAGCAGAGTTGAGGAAAGCCGCATCTTTCCTCCCCAGCTGGCTAAACTCCTTTTCCCGAAGGCGGCAGAGTGGCGGTCAGAAATGGCCACCTTAAAGAAGCCCTCATCCAGAAAAGAACGTGCAGGAGGAAGAAAGTGCTGAAGTGAAAGTTTTGGTTGACCAGGATAAGAAGAAACAATTAAGGTATCCTGGAACTTAAACCTTAAAAAAAACAAGATACATTGCTCCCAAAGAAGACTCAGAAGCAGCGAATGAAAGGGAAAAGGGAAAGTTGTTTTTTTTTCACTCTCCTTCCTTATGTTGACAGTGAAGAGATGAATGAGAAATTGGAAAAATCTGCTTTGGCATCAACAGGTATTTAAACAGGAAATTTTAATGACAAGGGGATAATAAAGAAAGCAACAGAAAAAGGGAATACAGAAAAGGGAAATTGAGGTGGAGAGACAGGGGGGTAAAAAGAGCAGAGAGGAGAAGCAAAGGAGGTGGGAAGAGAAGAGAAGCTACAAGGGTGTGAAGCAAGATGTAAAGAAACAGGATTTATTTAGAGATAATGGATAAAAATTTAATTGAAAAAGGGATTCTGCAGGTACATATGATTTTATTGTTATATTTGTATTTAGAAGTAATATTAGAAGATTGGAAACAATGTATGATTCAGTGAAATATTTCTGAATAAAATAAATGTAATGAATTAAATGAGAGAATTAACTTAGAAAGCAATGAGAACATTTTAATGACATAAATGTTTTAAAATGCAAGTGAAGTGCTGGGGAAGTAATCATGGAAAGTTTATAAGCGATCCCATAGAAGCATGATACCTATTTGAAAAGTAATGTGTTAAATGTTTAAAATTTAAATGAATATTAATATTGTGGATTTGAAGTTAATAATAATATAATATGATACGGAAAGTTGATTAATATAATATGAATGTAAATTTATATTCAAGAGGAAAAGATTATGTATATCTTGCATAAGAATTATGTACTAATTGACACATTGTACAATTGAAAGATTTTGTTGCTTTATGTTTGTATTTGTCTATGTTTGTTAAAAATAAAAAAAAATTACCAAAAGAAAAGGTTAATTTCTCACCCAGTTTGATCACACTCTTTCTTTTCTTCTTTCCATTGGAGATTGCCCCAGCCTTGTAGTCACAATGACCACTTTCCTTTTCAGTTGACTAGAGAGGCTATCTGTGGATCTACCAGGGATATTGCAGTATCCCTGGGATCTACAGAGTGTCCCCTCCTTGTTTATCACCCCTCCAAGGCGATTTAGGTCAAGTAGATCACTGGCTGTCAGGATTTCAACGGGCCCCCCTAGGAGCCCCTAGGGATTCTGTTGTGTCACTGAGGCATCAGCTCCACCTCCCTGGCATACTTGAAGGCATTAATATTTTACATTGGTTTCTAAAATATTTGATTATGAGAAGCAAGAAAAATTAGATTAAAAGGTAATGGCATTTCAACCTCAGTTTCTCAATCTAAATACAATATTTAGATACAATAGAAATATTTAGAAATATTTCTAAAATATTTGATTATGAGAAGCAAGAAAAATTAGATTAAAAGGTAATGGCATTTCAACCTCAATTTCTCAATCTAAATACAATATATAAGATTTTATTTTCATACATGATTGCAAGAAATAATATCCCAATAACAGGAAAATACCTAGCTCTGCTTTAAAACAAGCTTTATACAGTTGATTAAAAATCTTTCAACAATTTATATATGCATACATACATACATATCTATATCTATATCTATATCTATATCTATATCTATATCTATATCTATATCTATATCTATATCTATATCTATATCTATAT